>JAVYIG010000342.1:0-457500 GCA_035222895.1 Strongylocentrotus droebachiensis | reverse complement strand
TAAGATAACGTACGAGATGGGAGGTAAAACAACAAAAAAAGGATACAAGGAGAAATGAATATTATACAAATATTGCACGCTCCGATGTTCAATATAACAAAATATATGAACTGATGAATTTAGAATTTTCCGAGTGATGTCATATTTCACCGAGCCTCAGGAGAGAAAGAGAGAAAGAAAGAGAGAGAGAGAGAGACATACAGAGAGAGACAGACGGACAGACAGAGAGAGAGACAGAGAGACAGAGAGAGAAAGGGCGAATTTGGTTTAAAACAATGAATACATAGTTACTATACATAGCAGAGCGGGTGAGGGAAACGCCTGTAGGCCTAGAACTTCAAGTTCAAGTATAATCGAAGAAAAAAAAGTCGGTCATATTCCTAATATATACATCACACCGGATATCAGGCAACATGGCAATGTTCACGTTTCTAAATTGTTTCTTCCGTTCCTCGAATTATATACGTAATTCTACCCGGGAATCAGTCAAAGATCCCCTTTTCCAAGCTAGCCGATGTTACTTACGCACAGCGATGAACAAGGATGACAATGAATGATACTATTCAATTACAGAAAACAGAATCAATAATTATTAAAACTGTTTAATCTGACCAAATGTCGTGGATAGTGTTGTTGTTACGGACATTTTTAAGCCAGAGTAATAGGATAACTACTACTACTATTACTAATACTTCTACTACTACTACTACTACTCAGAGTACATTTTTGTTTTGTCTCGGAAATTTGAAAATTGGGCCGACCGATATTTCGTTCAGTTGGGGGGGGGGGGGGGGTGGGGGGGGGGGTAAGGTCACCTTTTTGGTGACCCTTTAGCACAATTGTTTTGTTGTTAAATACTTTTTAATATTTTTTAAATTATTATTATTTAAATAAAAATTGAAGGGGGGAGTTTTCCTCCAAAACACACACATACAAAAAATTCGACCCCCCCCCCCCCCTGCGTACGCACCTGCTACTACCACAACCACTACCACTGATAGTATTATACTCCCTATACTGCTTCTTAATATCATAAACACAAAAATTATAATATAATTGATCCTTGCTATAGCGTGCATCATGTATGTATAACATTTCTTATTTATGAAGACTTCATTGCAATATAGACTTAAGAACACGCTATACATCACATAATAATATAGCATAATAAGAAACGATTTTTATTTTTTGGTGAGAGAAAAAGATTTAGAAAGAAAAAAAAAAATCGTGATCAATCAAAGAATATCTTGATAAGTGCGCAAATTTATCAATGGAAGACATCAACTTAAGGGATTATTAAGAAGTACGTTTGCAATTAAAGCATTTGACTAGATAATCTTCTATCATAATTGCTGTATACGTTTACCGTTTGACAAGAAAAATCCCATGCTCTTTTAACATAATCGCGTTATACATCTACAAAATGATTTTTGAGAACCCAGTTTTTAAAAGAATATTGTTGCTGATGAAAAACAACTAACAGAATCTACAGACTAGTTTGATATTAAAAGGGAATCCCACTCTGATATTTTCTTAATTATAATAAAAGCAAAAGATGAGAGGAACAAATTAGTGAAGTTTTGAGCAATATCCGAATTAAAAATAGAAAGTCATAAACGTACTTGTATGTCAAAGTGATTATCAAATTGTATTTTACTCTATATTTCTATATACGACACATGTATTTTCCAGGTAATTCATCTCTTCAGGTGGGATCAAACTGAATTATTCTTAAAGGTAAAGACCAGTATTGGAAACGCCCCAATTTCAAAAAATGAAATGTAAGCTCTTATTACCAATCATGTGAAAGAATATGTTTTGACTTAATACATGATGATACAAATTTTGCTGGCAAACCACCTACTAATTTATATATTTGGTAAATTAGTTTATCTACATGGTCTGTGAGAGATAAACGCACGTGTGTCACACGTGTGCGTATAGTCCCACATACATCTTTCTGTGTACAGTGCTTGTAACTTTACGAAGACTGGGCCATATTTCTTATCATTTTGATGATTCCAGAACCTTGCAGTACACACCAATACTTATATGCTAGATGATCAACCTTTTCTGATCGATTCCACAACGTTTCTTTCACAATGCAATCGCATGGCCATAACTGGTCTTTACCTTTAAATTCAATTATTTTCAATACTCATCATGGCAATAGTAACAAATCTCAATCGCTATTTATTTTCGTGGTATTTTGTCCTCTGAACTCAAATAAAGGAGGTCGGAAGGTTCAAAGATTTATCACTTCATGATTTCAAGCATGTAGTATGCGAAGGTGGAACGAATCACCTTGATTGTTCGCTATGAATAAAAGGAGATGACATCCTTATCACGCATTAAAGGCTCCCAAGGGATTTCTAAATTGCTATTGATATTCATTCAAAATTTATTTTTGGAACAAGATTTGTATTTGATCTTTGGGGATGTGGGCGAGTATATGCGGTTTTCTTGGGAAGCAGCACGACTTGGATGTTGGGCAGAACACCACCTTGAGCGATTGTCACCCCACCCAAAAGCTTGTTGTACTGAGCGAGGCGGGAAGATTCGCCGGCAATTCGCTTGAAGATGTCGTTGTATGTGTGTGCGTGTGTGTGTACGCGCGCGCGTGTGTGTGTGCTGTTTAAGGATGTTAAGGATAGTTACATGTTCCATATTGCTTGCTATGATGAAATATCACAGTATGCTGTTCCAAAAGCAGGGGGTTGTATTATGTTGGCTGTGTTTGATAAAATCACATTACATTACAAATCATGTATCGAAGGTAATCTATTATCTTCATGTGTTTGGTGTTGGGATAAAAAGAAAAAAACTTAAAACATAATAAAATAAAGATAACGTTCATGACAATGAAGGCTCTTCATAAGACTCAACATTAACCAATTTTGACAGGGGGATCAAAAAATTACCCCAATTTTATTACCAGATTTGTTCACGATTCAGTCCTACTCAATCCAGAATGTGTTGTTTCAAACAGGTTTAAGAAAAATAGGCAATATAATTGGTCAAATTAAACTGCGTGATCCCCAGGGGTCGTAGTTATGTAAAAATTCTGTAAGTAAGCGTGACCACAGGTTTTCGAGACACCCCTTAAAGTTACTATGTCCCATTTGCAGGCCAAACAAATGAAAAAGTTAAATTCCAACTGCATTTGAAAGATAATACTAAACTAAATTTAGAACTTCCCTAAAAAAGGTGGGGCTTGGAAATGTCTTCAAGTGGGAAAATAACTACAATTAGTTGTCAAATCGACTTAGGGGCATTAGAGCCAATAAGTAATAGTCTTGATTTCAGACAATTGTACCGAATGGTCGTACGCTTTATGCTGCGCAAAGATTCAATCAGTTTAATCTTGGCCATCACAAGAAGTGGGTTATTGATGTAGACAAATGCTCATGTACCCTTTACAGCTCATTTAATATATGTTATTATCAAAGAAGAAAAAAGGCCAGTCAGTCACTCAATAGTGTCTGACAGTGAAGTCTAGCAAGTAAACAAGTTTCCTTGCATAATTTGAATATTAGGACACTGCTAACATTTAAATTTCACAGATAGGACATACATGACATATTCATAATTCCTGCAAAGTTCTACAGAATTTGAGGTTGGCTGCAAAAGGGACATAGTACCTTTAAGTTGTTAACTATGTAAAAATAAATCAAATTGCGCTTCTGATGTAAAATTTACAAGCTAAAAATGTATTTCAATAGCGAAGCAATAACATCAACATGTACACTTCCGAATGGGTCCATCATAATTATGTCACATGCTGGTACGCGAAGTAATTGGGTTTCTTTATGTGTTTTTCCATTAGCAAGCCGACTTAACCAAAATTTATAGTCCACCGGCTTCCCGAACAGCTTTCAATTCTGAGTCGGAATCTAGAAAAATACCCCTAAACGCGTACAGCAGGATTTTTTTTAAAGAAAAGGTTCATTGATTTAAAATACTAACTTTAATGTCATTATTGCAAAGGTGACACTTCGATTGGCCAAGGTTATCAAAAGCCAATGCTTGGAAACATTCGAAGTAATGATTATTAACGATTACAAAACGCTTAGATACAGCCCCGACATAGCACCTGAAAAAGCTCCCCGGTCGCTGCTGAGGTATGACGTCACATGTTGAACATGATGTGCACAAGCAGACGATGTCCCATGACATCTCACACAATGTCAGTGCCTGTTTTGTCATCTTTTATTCAGTAATTTCTCTTACTTCAATATCCTCAGGCGAAATGTTTAATCTATTGCCTCACTCTCAACCCCGTGCATGGTATTATTTTGATGAAAAATGCAAGGTTAAACAAAAAAAGGAATCCGTCGCTTGGAAACAGAATAAGACGCCATTGTATTTTCAGCTGCATTCCTGGCCGCGGCATGTTCGGCGTTTCAAGAGGGAACAAATGACGTCCATGCTATCATTCCGGGGGTTTATTAATTTGAAAGTGTGGTTTCTTTGATTGTTCATTAACCCCTATCCTGTGTATTTACAAACAAAATAATTTAGTTATCAGAATGGGGGTAATATCCCTTTTTGAATGGTGTAAAATTTCATCACATTTATATACACTAAACTCATTATAATTTGAGAAATAAAAGCATTGCAATTATGTTCATTCTTTATGGGATGTCGTCTGCTTGGGCAGGGTTGGTTCACTTTGTGACGGCATTAAAACATCGTTATTTTCCCGGCGAATCTCTCGCATATCCCAGATGCTATGGAGGTTGTTTTATTTGTATTTTTATAAATCACCCGATATGTAGTTGACCTAAAACATGCATGACGGCCATCTGTTATACTACCAGTTTCTAGTAATACGCTATTTGCCATATTTGTAATTTTCTATGAACCCGCACTTTAAAAGCACCTTTTTTCTTGAAAATATACGTTTTTTAATCCCTTAACGCCGCACTGCGCGGCCAGCGTTTAATCTAAAAAACACACACCCCTTTACACCCCTTATACGTGTTTTCTTGGCCATGCATGCTATAGTACTTATATTTGACTGAGACCTCGTTAATCATTCTTTCCAAATACACCTACAGAAACCTACTTAAACGACCACCTGTATAGAAGGACCCATGATTTTCCGTTTCCTTTGAATTGTGTTGGCCGATTGAAAAACGTACCTAGGAATACTATATAATGCCTTTTCGACCGCTTTTTCTTGTCTTCCTTTGAGTGGTCTTTATAAACTGGGCCCCTTTGCAAAAAACTTATCATTGATGGTAACTTTGCCATCAATGGCAACTACCATGTTAACAGGGCTCAACAGCCAATCAAAATCAAGGTTTCCATGGTTGTTACCATTGATGCTAAAGTTACCATCAATGGTAATTTTTGGTGCAACGGGGCCCAGGTTTCACAGTATGTGACTTTTGCACTATAATTTTGAGTTGCTTGTAAAAATACAGTTGATCTAGGCTTTAAACTAGTGCATACCCAGGGCAAACTGGAACAGTCCCTGTCAAAACTGTAGGGATCAAACCATATACACTGTGTCTCTGACTCAGAGAGGTCACTAAAAGATAGAATGTATTCCAGACCAAGTGAGTTTTACCTCCGTTATTGATGTTGTAGTTCCTTGATTCTGAAGTATGTAGACAGGGCCTGGCCATGCATTTGATTTATAATTATCATTTAAGAGTTGTGTACGAAATATTAGGAAAATGAGGACAGCTTGCATGCTCTAGGTCAAATTCGTCTTCATTGATATGCTGGTCGAAAACTCCTGCGGCCTTGAATTTAGGCAATACGAGGGGAAATCTGTACCCCTGTTTGCACTGGTATTGCACGAATGGGGAATTGTTTGTGAGTAATATGCTTCCTCTTTTGTGTCAGTGCGTGTCGAATTTCGTTGCTGAGATGTAGAAGAAATAACATTGGAGGAGAGAAACACAGACCGATATATAAATAAAGAGAGAGAGAGAGAGAGAGAGAGAGAAAAAAAAACAGAGAGAGGAAATACGGGGCTGGAATAGGGATTGTTATTTCTAAATCATCATGATACAAATTGAACGCAATATGTACTTGAAATTCTTGACCTATGAATGGTCAAAATTGCGGTCATGAAATTTCTTACTGACCGATACAAGAAAAGCATTGGGCAGTAACTCATTAACAAGCTCATCACAAAGCCCAATGAATGTGCAGTTAAGACGTGAAATGTTGGAAAATTAATGTGTTACGTCTTTGAATTGTAGAAATATGCCTACCCGTAAGCAAAATGTGTACCAAAAACATCTTTATTTGAAGGATTCACAAGCGGGGTGCTGTACCTAAAACTTATTATGGTGGTGGTTACTGCGGTCATAATAGAAGATTATAATACAGTCCCCTGTGATCTTGAGACTTAACTATGCCCCCCTGCTGAGGTGCCCCCACGTTTTCAAGTACCCCTTTAATATTGTAAGAAGTGCCCCTTTTTACTTAAGAAAAAATTGCTCCTTTACTCCGTCAAGTGCTCCTATTAATTTGTAAAAGCGTTCCTTTCACGTTTCACCGCTCATAAGTGCTCCTTATATATTGACACGCGCCCCTTTTCCTTTGACAAGTTCTCATTTTCTTTGCAATAATTGTCAAATTTTCATCATAAGTGCGTCTTTTTATCTCGAGTAAATGCCCCTTTTCAGGTACGAGAAATTACTCGTTTTCACCTCAGATAAGTGCCCCCTTCACCTCCTATTATTGCCCCTATTCAAATCTGAGACATACTAGTTTTACTTTGTCAAGTTCCCATTTCCTTCCGCATTTATAGATGGTATAATAATGTTACTTAGCAAAGGGCCTTTTCAGTCTTCCGTTATGAGTATGTGTTTATAACCTCATAAGAATTGGGATTTTGCATCTTTATAATTATGATGTATAATTTTTTTGCGCTGAGACCTCATTAATCTTGATTTGTTTTCCTCGCTCGCAAATAGATTTTCAGACCACCAATCCAACTGCAAAGCATGATGCTTAAGCAATATCTTATATAGTGTATAACGAGAAACAAATATTAAAATCATCCCTGATAATGCAGTCGCAATGTAGGCCGGGTACATGTATATACCAATGTCTAAAAGATTGTATATTTTCGCTTAGAAAGTTTCCGTTGTAGGTGCCCTTTTTTTTTTAGTAAATAGAAAGTGCCCTTTTTGTTGGTGCCCCTCCCCCACTTTGGAAGTCGCTGTACCACCCTGTGCCCCCGCATATAGCTCCAGTAGTCTCATTTTCGCTCCCTTGATCTGATGCAACGCAAATGTAGATCGCTCTACGTCATTACTAAACTTATGAATCAGCTGTTAATGACGTCAAGGCGGCCATTGTGATCTAGAAATGCATTGAAGTCATCATGTCTTATATTAATCCTGAGGAATATTTTGCAGACAAATTGTCAATTTCTTAGAATGTTCCTCCTTGCTGCAGGGGGTATGGTAAGTAGTCCTAACAAACTAAGCAAAAGTATATCGTACGCTACACTCGTCATATATGCATGGCAACATACGCCTTTTACAACAATCCTTGATAGTTAATCCGACAATAGGGGGCGTTGTCTAATGAGACTAATCGTAAAGCTATATGCCCTACGGGCATAGCAGTTTCCTCGGGCAAACAAACTATATTATATATATGTGTACCGAAAATTTAGTACCGATAGTCCAGGTAATGGTCATGAACAGCATTGTAGTAACAGGCCTGTGTTTATAGTTCAAACATTAACGTTGCTCTATGAAGATTTAAAAGTATAAAGAACATTTAAAATGCTAACATTTTAACAACTTCTTACCTAATTTTCTTTCATTTCGTTTCAATTCTCTACCGGTTGACAGTACACTATGACGTCACAAATCCTTCTATCGTTCTTACTCCATGTTAATCTGGGGTTCAACTTTGTGACGTCACAATACATGCACCAACCAACAGGTGGGTCTGAGTATTTGTACAGCTTTTAAAATATTTTTAAAGTACTACAAGAAGAAAGATGGTCGTGTTATATTTCAAAGCAAATAATCAGTGATGTTTTTTAATGCAACCAATAGTTTTGATTTTTCAAAAGAACGCCAACCTGAAAGCCCATATATAGGGCAATCGAACCCTCATAATAAAGTCATTTCTATGTATCTAGTAATTGCTCGGGTAATTATATTTGCAGGGTTCACAGGAATAACAGCACATACTGATGAGGCTTCCATAGGTAAAGAAAGTTATTCTTCTCATTCCTCGACTTTGCTCGACCAACCTGTTGGTGGTCTGGAGTTTCCATTGTACCTGTGGATGGCTTATTTTTACTCCTTTTTCTTCATTTTGGGCCCAACGAAATTTTCAGTTTCTGATGCAATGCTATCTCGAGGTTCTTGCTTTTGTACTTGTAATTGTTATAATTCTGATTATTTCTATTACGTGTACTCTGCCTTTTTTTTTTTTTTTTTTTTCTTCCCCAGATCATCACAATCGTTTGTAAATATCTTAATTTGTCATTAATTTCTTGTGTAAAACAGCATTTGTATTTTTTGGGAAAGTTTGTATATGTTATGATTTGATTTCTTAATAAAAAAAATAATAATAAAAAATAAAAAAAGTTATTCTTGATATTGAGGAATGGATAGCAAACTAATAAGATACCTGCACTTAGCTGTTTCACATCTTTGCGTATTTGGCTTTCGTCTTGCTGCGTATTTGTGGCAAGCCGTTTTAACATTTATCCCTATTTCTTGGTATCAAGAAATGATTTTCTATTGTAAAGCAATGGTAATTCTGGATATCACGAATTCGATTTCGTGATATCAAGAATTCATTTCGAGATTTCAAGAATTCATTTCTTGATATCAAGAAATAGGATTTTTTTTAAAGGCTTGCCATAAATACGCAGCAATACGCAAGCCCAATACGCAAAGGTGTGACTGAGGCCTAATCAAACCTAGCGATTCGACATTTCTTTTACAGTTATTACGGTCTCACCACAAGGCGGAATAGAAGGGCCACCGGGGCGAGAGTACGAAATCAAGTGCCGGGCGAGCTGGTATCGGACCCCTCCCGAGGTCGAATGGACGTTCAACGGGCGTCTCATCTTCGACGGGAACAAGTACACCATCGACATCGAGCAGACGCCATTGGAAGATGCGACCATCAGTTCCCTGTTCATACAGAACGCTAGGCCGATGGACTCGGGGCGGTACGGCTGCCGCATGCAGGCTCCGGCTTTCGGGCTAGCCAGCACCACGTTTAAGGTGTTTCCACGTGAGTATTCCGAGTCAGTTAAAGACCGTCAATACTACTGGACCAGAAGGGATAAGACCACACAGACCACTGACAGGTGGCTATCTCATTAACTCAGCTCTCAACTAACATAAGAAAAAGAGGATCATGGGGGATCAACAGGCACCGATTGGGGAAGTTTTCTATATAGAGGGGGCAAGTAGCTACAAGTAGGACAGTGGGGCTTTAAGTGCGTATACAAATGAGACCAAATTTAGTAGATTTCCTATTTAAAGGTTATTTTTATGTGCGACCTTGAAATATATTTCATATCAAAGAGAAACCAATATTTTGTTTAATGATACCTTAATAACTCAGCTGGCACGAATGACTGACCAGCAGCCTTTTAAAACGGTATTGTCAAAATCCTCCTGTACCACATTTGGGATTGAAGCAATGAATGTGATTCAAAAGCCCCGACGCATAGTTTGTTCAGTCCGAAAACAATTGCTGATTAATTCACATTGATGTTAGCACTTTTAATAGAAAATAACAGCAACAACAACGACAACATCTAATACAATTACCATTTCTACTACTATTACTACTTCTACCACTACTACTAATGATAAAAATGAAGTAACATTTTTCCTTTTTGTTTCAATTTCAGAACCAATACTTATGCCTTCTCCTCATCAAGTCATTGATCGTGACGCTAATATGACCCTACGATGCCCAGCCCGAGGAAACTTTGGTGGAAACCTCTTCTGGATTAAGGTAAAGCTGATCAATTTAAAAAGGCATGTTCACATATTCCGCGGTTAACTGCGACTATACCGCGTTTCTAAAAAGTTCGTAAGAGCATACTTAAATTCACGTTTTGTATCTTATTACATACAGATAAGTAAGTAGCTTACGACCATTGTTAGATAGATAGATAGATAATGGTTTTATTGAGAATAAAAGAGCAACAATGCATCGCGGCCTACAAGGCCGAATTGGGCAATGTTTTACAAATGTAAATTACAGTCTATAAAAACATTCCTATAAAATAACCTCAAATTAATGAACTAAACTTGAATGAGTAGATTGTTAAAAAAATAAAAATAACTTTAAAATGCTTATTTCTTATTATTTGATCTCCCTAACTCATTTTATATATAAAGGAGATAAAGAGAAGTGAAGAAGAACATGATGGTGGTGTAGAGTAAAGAAAGCAAAGAAAAGAGGATGGTAAGATTAAGAAGAGGATGAAGAGGAAGGAGAAGAGAAAAAGTAGAAGAGAAGGAGAAAGAAGAAGAAGAAGATTCAAGTAGGGATAGTAAGATGATAGACAGAGGGTAGCACGAATAGTAACACTATCATAATGTATCGATATCAATATTCAAGCATTACACATTATACAAACTACTAATGATATAGGCGAAGTTATGAAGAAAATAAATACTTATATGAAAAATTGTACGATTGAAAAAGAATACTCTAGGCAATAGCTACTCTAAGGAAAAGGTTATAACATTTCAACCAGACTATAACAAAGGAGAACCATTATAAGAAGCAAATGCAAAAGGAGAAAGAGGGAGAAGAGGATTGAGAAGTAAGGATAAGGGTGAGATGAAGAAAGGAGGTGGGAAAGTAGAAGTGGTAGAGGAGGAGGAGACAACTGTAACATTGGCCATGGAAGATAATTTCAGTCATTTAAACAATTAAAAATAAATGGTTAAACACAGATTTTTAACTTCGGTACAGAAAATGTAGTGATTCTATTATACAGATACAAAGCTTAGACCCCAGTATAAATATAAAAGTGGTATATGAATATAAATGTATAAAAAACAAATTGCATACAAATTTATTTCATACTTTGTGTGTATCGGTAATTGAAACCATAGTTTGCCTTGTATTGCACTTATGGGATTACATCACAACTATAATATTGGTAGTATTACAAAAATAAAAGTAGATTTCTTGTTAACTAGAATTGTAGATGCGTACAAGTGATGGTATGGGGCTGTTCTTCACTCTGTTTGTTCGGCAACGTAGTTCTGGTAATTTCTTAGTATGTCTAAGGACTCTTTTCTGAGTAATCTGGGGTAAGATGTTCTTTAATTGGTTCCTGGAAATACTTTTTCCAATGAAAGAGGTGCACAGCGAATGTCTCCTTTGTTGCGCGCAGCTACAACTTTCATCCCCATGTGCCATTTTATTTAGTACATTTACACATACACACACGAACATGCACCCCCTTCCATCTCTGCCCCCCCCCCCCCCCAACAAAAAAAACAAAAAACAAAAACAAAAAATATATATATATATATGAAAGAAATAAAAAGAGGGATTACCGCGGCATATACGAACGAGACTTTACATATACTATGTCCTTTTTGCATCCAACATCAAATTCTGTAGAACTTTGCATGAATTATGAATATGTCATGTATATCCTATCTGTGAAATTCAAACGTAAGCGGTGTCCTAGTATTCAAATTATGCAAGGAAACCCGTTTACTTGCTAGACTTCACTGTCAGACACTATTGAGTGACTGGCTGGCTTTTCTTCTTCTTTGGTAATAACATACAAAAAATGAGCTGTAAAGGGTACATGAGCATTTGTCTTCATCAATAACTCACTTCTTGTAACGGCCAAAATCAAACTGATTAATCTTTGCGCAGCATAAAACGTACGACCATTCGGTACAATGGTCTGTAAATCAGACTGTTAATTGCTGGTTCTATAGCTCCTAGGTCGACAACTAATAGTCGTTATTTTTACACTTAAAGACATTTTCAAGCCCCCTTTTTAAAGGAAGTTCTAAATTAGTATTATCTTTCAAATGCCGTTGGAATTTAACCTTTTCATTTTTTTGGTTTGCAAATAGGACATAGTACCTTTAAGGACCAAATAAGTTCTGGTGATACGATGACATTCTGAAAAAAAGATTAGATAGTACATATTAAAGCATTGATGTAAACTGTATAAAGTCGAGAAGTGTGATTGTTTTAGAAGCTACAGAGTATGGAATGTTATTTAAGAAAAGAATGAGCTCAGTTTATCTTTTACTATATCATTTCTTTTATCGAATGAATGATGTTTTTGTGATGCCAACTTTGAATCGGGAGAATAAAAAGATAGCAAAGTGTTTGCTGAACGACTTCTCTAAGTACACCATTTAAAAGAAGAAGAGTAAATTCAGAGATAGTCATTAATTCTTTTGACATCTAACATGCAACATATTTTCTCCGTCAACTTGGTTAACTATTCATCGTATAAAAAAGACTGAAATTGCTCTATTTACTTCAACATTATATTGTTGTGATCTTTGTATTCATAAATGCCAAGCCTTATATAGAGCAATAATAAGCACCTGCAGTGTCAACTATCGATCAAGGTGACATTGCCACATTTTGAAACCATGTCAAATAATGTAAGGCGCCTGTTCTGAAAGGAAATCATCATTGAATACAACTCACGTTTTCCGTTCTCAATATGACTAGGACTTAATTATATCTTTAAATCAGATTTACGAGCGTAAATAATCATGTCACGTCACCTTATTACGTGGGATTCCCTTTTTTGTCCTTTTCCGCGTCGTTAAGCTCATAATAAGTTCAGGTCACGATGCTCTACCTCTCCTGCACGTAACCTAGATTTCATCATCTTGTCAGAAATCGGGGGAGTTGAAACAATTATTTTTTCTTCTCAGAATTGTCACGTTGGTGCAAGTCATTGCCGAAATAAATTAGTAACCTGAAGACCTTTTTGGTTGATTTTTAAGCATTATAGAGTAAATTATCGCGCACACCATTATTCCCTTTTGTTAATTAATTAATTGATTGTTTTTCTTCAGAGAATTGTCACGTTGGTGCAAGCCATTGCCGAAATAAATTAGTAACCTAAAGACCTTTTTGGTTGATTTTTAAGCATTTTAGAGTAAATTATCCCGCACACCATTACTCCCTTTTCATCTTTAAATGCCTTTTGCGAAGTCAGAATCAGTATCCATCTCAGTATTATATCCCAGTTCATATCATTATATAATATCACATAAATATTGAATATGATATTGAATACAATTTGTAT
Organism: Strongylocentrotus droebachiensis; assembly: GCA_035222895.1. NCBI lineage: Eukaryota > Metazoa > Echinodermata > Echinoidea > Camarodonta > Strongylocentrotidae > Strongylocentrotus > Strongylocentrotus droebachiensis. Next base: position 444,224 of record JAVYIG010000342.1, on the reverse strand, counting down.
TGATTCATTAACAACACATCAATTATTTTTAGTTTGTTTAGTTAGATTTTGTCACTTTTATCTACTCGATAGAATATCGAGAAAATAGCCGCCCCTTTCTTAACCAAAATCCTGTAGCTGCCTCTGCCTTAAAGGGATCGTTTAACAATGTTAAATCTGAGATACACGGCCCTACGTGTTTTCAGTGTCTGTGATATGGTGTAATATTGAAGCCCTAAAGAAATTGCGCTTCAAAATGATCAAGAAGTGCCTCAAAAAAGTAAAACAAATTGAGTGACCGGTTTTACCATACTCGTTTTCCCCAATAGACTGTAGTGTTATGAAACCGTCAGGCGATCGGTTTTCAAAATTTGTAATTCCAATCATAAATATCTTGATAATCAGACAGGCGATCGGCTTGTAAAAGTCACGGGGTTCCTGACTGACCTAAAGGTTTATAATTATCATTGCATCATGAGCTAAATCCAGAATTTTGTTTCAGAATTTGAGACAAAGTTACCGGATCCCTTTAAATATACAAACCCACGTGTTTCCAATAAGAGTGCAAGATGGATGTGATAGTAAATTCTATATCCATTAGTTTATTCGTACTTGACCTGATGATATCTCTGTACACGCACCAAGATTTCTATTTTTATTGTTTCGCACACGAAGGGGGCGTGACGACGTTTCACCTGAATTGACAACCCGAAAGTGATGACGGTTCGAACAAGAACGCCATCTTTAACTTTTAAAACATAGTCGATGGTCGCTTTCCTTGCTTCTTCCGTCATAAGTTCGGATGGGTCGGTCGTACGGAATTGCCCACAGTGCGTTATTCAGGTCATTTCATATACATTCAGCAAAACAGAAAACAAAAAGAAAAGAAAGAAAAGTGGATTTTTAAATAGACGTCTAACATTAACTTATCTTTCACTGATCAAATTCATCATGGTTTAATCCCCTGTGAGATGATATGCAATTTGAATTATACCATTCATTAATGCACGAACATAGCCATTTAGTAATGTGTAATTCTCTGAAAGAAAAAATGCAAATGTTTATGAGCATTGGAGGTAAACTATGGCCCGTCCATGATCTCGGGAGGCAAAGACAGGCATGTTGATAGTTGCTTGTCAAAACCATAGAGTCTTGAGACTACAGTTAACATCAAGAGGTCGATTTCTTTCATTGTCTCTCATTCTTTTTTCTTTTTTTTGTTGTTGAACCAGAATGTCTTATAGATTCACATGTTCAATAACATTTGAATTGCTACTTGCTCTATTTTCGCAAATTTTGTAAATCAGACCTTATATTTCCTTTTTTATTCTATAAATGATTTACTTGAATATCTTTAACAACAATGAATGTCCACTTTTTGCAAATAATAGTGTTTTTTGTCGGGCATTTATCGCCCTTCGTTTTGTAAGGGTAATAGTATTCCGTGATGAGATTCTCGACTTTATGAGCATGAATATATGCGTGAGAGTTAAATAGCACAACAGTATTATGGCACATCAATCATCTTCAGTGCTTCTGTGATTAGCGCAAGGAAAAACGGAATTTATGTTCGAATCAATATTTCCCTTCTCTTTTGTAAGGATAATATAGTGATCGGTGGGCAAGCCGGGATGTACGACCCGAACAGAGACAGGATACCTGACTACTGGGTCGTCGACAATGAGAGGATGGTAATCATCAACGCTAACATCCAGAACGCAGGAGTCTACAGGTGCCAGTACCGTTATTTCTTCCATGGCAGACACCAGAACGTCGCCGAGATCATCAACGTCAACTGTACGTAATCATTAGGGACCTTTAGATTTGTACGTCGACATAGGCATTCGGGCATTCGGTGCCTTAAAAGGATGTCACACGTAGCAGTCCATTATGTGGACGTGCAAATCTAAAAGTGCTTAGTGTCTTTGCACGACACTTGTGTCCTGATGTGCATTGCGCACGAAGTATCATTACATGATGTAGGATTGAGTCGTCGCCTGGCGCTGTGTTTTGATGCGCTATGAGTATGAGAGATCCCGGGCTCAACTCCCGAACAGGCCCGCATTTATTATGAAAAGAATCTTAACAAAAGCCGTTTCTATGCACCCCTCTCACCCCGCCCACCCCACCCCCCCCCCCCCAAAAAAAAAAATTTTCTTCAAGATTTGAAGATGAACCAAGAAGCAACATTAACAAAGAATATACAACTAAAAGGAAAACAACAACAAAGAAAATGCGAGAGTTACCATGCATGCTTGGTGTGCTTTATTTCGCCCCCATTATTCACCCCGAACCAACCAAATTAACATAATCATGACATTTATAGGATTCGTAACATAATGAATTCGCAAAATAAAAAGCGTAAGCATCTCAATGAAATATTATTATTAACAAGAAACAACCAAGTAAAACAATTATAGATTCTTCTTGGAGCTATTATTTATTTCATCCAAGGTTTTTATGAACTAATAACAAAAAAGTAATAGGTTTGGAATACATCCTACACCTTTCCGCAAGGAAAAAAATTAATAAGTCAAATCGTTTAAATAAAACAGTGAAGCCCTTCATAACATGATTACGTAAGACTAAATAATCCAACAATTTTTTGTTAAAGGCATCGTTTAACAATGTTAAATCTGAGATGCACGGCCCTACATGCTACCAATGTCTGTGATATGGTGTAATATTGTAAAATCGAACTTCAAAATGTTCAAGAAGTGCCTCAAAAAAGTAAATATCTTTGAGTGACCGGTTTTACCATACTCGTTTTCCCATTTTAATAGACTCTAGTGTTTTGAAAACCGTTTGGCAAACGCAAAATTTGATTTCGATTTCCAATCATAAATTGGTATTCAGACAGGCGATCGGCTTGTAAAAGTCATGGAGTTCCTGACTGACCTAAAGGTTTATAATTATAATTGCAGCATGAGCTAAATCCAGGATTTTGTTTCAGAATCTGAGACAAAGTTACGGGATCCCTCTAAAGGTTTGTAGGATAAACGCATTTTCAGGAATTGTTGTTTTGTTTTGTTTTCCTCTAAACATAGCTCCCGTCGAACTGGTAACCGCACCATTAATACGATGGCAGGAGCTTCCCAACGCTGGTCCCCTTCGTCTAGAGTGTAAGGCCCGTGGTTTCCCACGACCAAGGATCGCTTGGACCTACTCCAATTTCACCTTCGAAAGCGGAGGTTACATGGACAAGAATGTGAGCATCGTCACGAGTCCACAGTCCCAGACCATTGTGAAGTCAGTGCTGAGCGTGCGTCACATGCCGGACAAGTTCAACGTGGCCCGATTCAACTGCTCCGGACAGAACAGTGTGAGCAGGGCCAGTAAGCTTATCATGGTGGTGAATATGGGTAAGCAATTGATCGATTCGATGTTTCTTGGCCCCATTTCACAAAACGTGTCATCAGTGAGAAATGACAGTTTTTGTTATAAGCTACTGAAATCCTTCCTTCTGATTGGTTATCAGCAGATTTGTCACTGACTTTTGTCATTGAAAAAAGGTTTTGTGAAACGGGTCCTGATCAGGTCGGACAGCTGTCATCGGACAACCACCTCAGACATCAACTCCTGACTTAAAGTCTGAACAATTAAACCTAAGACAAACTACACTCAGAATAATCGTGCCCGGACAATTATTATACAGGAAAAAAAATCACAGCCAGTTAGATGATTAACACGTGCTCATTCAATAATGAAAACCTCCCCTTATAGTGATTACACTATTCTTGTTAAAACATGAAGGTAGTTATCCGGGTTTTATTTGTCATATCGCGTAGTTGTGCAGGAAAATTGAACAATCTATCTATGATGATACTAATGACAATGCTAATAATAACAGTCATAATACCGATAGTAATTATATTAAACTTAATAATAATAATAATTATTATATTAAACGTATTAATAATAATAATTATGATATTAATAATAATTATAATAATAAGGTAATTTTTTGATCGACAATCGAATCCACAAGTTATCATCAATTTTAGTACAACCATCTTCGCACTTAATGTAAATGCTTAATTAATTGGGATTATTACGTGTTCATTGGAAAAAATACGTTTTCAGTTTTATATTCATGACAATTTGGGATAGTCAATTTGTATTAAATTCAGGGATCATGGCTATATTCTTTTCGATGAAACCTACGCATGATCATGGGCGGAATTCCCCCTCATTATTCTGATATTACGTATGATGTGGGGGCGATGTGTATCTCAACAATTATTGTCAGCACTCAATATAATTCGATTGTTGGATTTGCATAATATACATTTGGAATGACTTTGACAGGACTTTCAGGACAAGAGAAAAGTATACATTAAACGCATTAGCAACTACTTTCGAAAAATATAAACTGTAAGCCCCAATTTGTTTTGACGTACGTGTCTTGAATTTGAAGGACAATTTTCCCCACAAATAAAAGATATTCATCTCTTCAAACACTAGAATTAATGTGTACTTGTTTTATTCACAATTTAAGACGTGTATTTCTACGTATTCGTTGGCCTTTTAATTTACAAAGAGAATCGAATAAGAAAAATCGATGTCCTGATGAAAATTTGATTTGAAATTAAAATGAATGTTGTAGGCCGTAATTTGCAGTGACGTGCGAAGCTCACAAGATGCCCGTGAGGAAGAAAAATATTTGCCCACGACATTGTACGTACTCACTTTCCTCCGAAATTACATTCACATCGAATATCAAATTGCTTTGATTCTCGAGCAGGTATTATCAGTCTGCATTGGCAACATAATGTCAGAGAATGATATAATTAGGTATAAACATTTATTGGTAATGGGTAATGGCATTGGCATCTAAAACTATAAACGATTTTTTAAAGCCCTTATTTTCCTGTTTTTCCCGTCAAATTTCACATACCTTTATCATATCTATTATAGTCCCTTTAAAGAATAGGATGACTTTTGTGCGATTGTGGGTTATTTTTCACCGAGTCTACTCAATGGAATAAAATGTCCTCACTGCACAGCAGCGATAGGAATGTAGATGAACAAACATGACGGCCCGAATTCACAAATTTTATTTCGAATTTTACGCGTTTTTTTACAAACCTGCTTTGTAAAAACGCGTCGAAACGCGTCATATGACGTACGAAAACCAAGGTTTGTCGAAAAACCTCCTTTGTGAATTCGGGCCGACATGTCCGACTATTATACCATTGTATGCGACCATGCAGAGGTGAAATAGGAAGGAGGGGGAGGGGGGGGGGGATCCGGAACTCCTCTCCCACTTTTAAAACTGATATGGCATACCTTCAGAATGCTGTTGAAATTACAACCTAATATAATTCGCCAAATTATTCGTTATGCGATCGCAAAGGCTTTCACGATATAAAGTTATAATTGTACTGCCTGTAATAGAAATCCTGTTCGGATAATGTTACACCCACATTGTATGTGTCATTGTCACGTCCGCACATTTCAAGATGTGACGCACCAGGAGGTTGACATTTTCCGAGGAATTTTGGTTTTCTTCAAAGACCTAGCCATCGCATTTGTCGGAACTGTCCCCCTTCTCACTCCCAAGTTGAATGTAAAAATAAAAAACATCATTGACCATCCCCTGTCAAGTATATCATTTACCTTTCTCGCTTAAAACTAACATTATATTTTTCTCTTTTCTTTCTCTCTCTCTTTTTACCTCTTTCATTATATTTGAATGGGTAGGGACATCGGGACAGATTCCGAACAGAGGACCCAATACCGGGACATCCACCGGTGCTGCCTGCGTCGGGACCAGTTCAAGCTTGATCCTTGTTGCCTTCGGAACGTCCTGCATACTGATAAAATCGCTTTGGGATACGAGATGAGGAGCTAGCGAAACTCTTGAGAACTGCCTAGTTATGCAACGTGTCCAATTCGACATATGACTTTTATTCATTTTCCATCCAAGGAATGAACAATATTTTGTTATGATCTTGGGAAGTGGTTCTTTGGTATCAGCACCATTAGCTGCCAGACACAACTTGGGAAAACCGAGCACAGGTAAAACTGCCGAAAACGGCATATACCGCGCGGTGAATATAGAATTTCCAGAATGAATGCCGTGGGTAAATTACCTTCAAGCCCTTGAATGATTCGTCATGTATTAGACTACTATCAAATGATAACATTTCGAATAAATATACCCACTGCATTATTTAAGAAATATATATATAAACATCAACAAAAGGCCGACAATACAAGATTTTCCCCATGCCTTTTGTAAAATTGCCTGGTTTTTTTTGTTCCAAAGTTGTGTCTGAAAGATTAGACGATATAATTATATATGTAATGTTGCATTTTCGTTTATTTTACTATATTATTTACCATTACTTTGTAAATGTTCATAGAAGTTATGTATAAAACCATTATCATCAATGTTTATTTTCATTAAAACAATTCGATATTATGTGCATATTTGGCTCAGTCTTTCAGTACAAACACCATGATTTAAAAGTAGTTCTTCACCGGTTTTGTAAATAAAAATCCTGCTGTGCATAGATTAATGTAAGACTTTTCTGAAAGAAATTTGTAGATCATTTTTCGAGGCAAAATGAATTTAGTTAGAATAAAATTCTGTACAGTTAAATTCGTAAATTTATATCGAATTATTTTTTATAAATTACCACAAAAGTTCTTGTAAAATTTCATTGTTTTAACTACGAAGATTAATGTATATAACATTTTGTGGTGATTGTTAAATTCGTAAATTTAAATCGAATTATTTTTTATAAATTGCCACAAAAGTTCTTGTAAATGTTCATTGTTTTAACTACGAAGATTAATGTATATAACATTTTGTGGTGATTGTGATTCGTATAGATTGCATCTCTATAGAAACTTTAATATTAAATAGTTAGGTAAGTGCCTCTTTTCGTATTATTATAGAGAGAGGGCAAGGTTGTGACCTTTCCACTAAAAATGGCGCGTTTTGATACAATATTTGACTGTTACAAGCTAAGCTTTCGTCTGTCTATTTCACTAAAACGCATTTTATGAACTCGTTACTTATTATTGTTCCTTTTATGTGCTCTGTCACATGTTATACGAATGTTATACATTTGTTTAAAAATGTATTACATTCATGTTGGAAGAAAGACAAATAAACTTGAACTTGAACATTGCAACCTTTTAAACTGACTTTGCTATGTAAATAAAAGTACCATCCTTTAGCTTAGCATTTTTATTTTCAATAAAATTTACCTTACCTATACACTTCGGTAATTGTCAGTCGCCTATTAAACGTACTTTACTATATTGACATTGTAACCATTAATTGTAAATACAGACCTTATACATATGCATAAATGTGTGTGTTTACCAATTAAACCGAGAATTTTGGTTTGTTCAGTTTGATGGTCTACACATGATTTCTTTTAATTAAACAGTGGTTCTCAAATGGTTTGAAAACTCAACTGAATACACACATGGAACATCTTCATGGTCTTGAACTGGGAAAGTTATTGAATGACAAATCTTTATTGAAGATTTTAGTGAACCAATTGTGCTCTTTTATATATTTATATATATATATCGCTCTCATTACGTCCAATCATTTTTATTTTTCATTTAGATGGTGAGTTTCCAATGTCTAGTGTAAAAAGACAAAATTAAGAATGTATTAACAGAGTGGGTATATGGGGGAAAACGCGTGAAATTGAAATATAGGTTTCTGGGAAATTTCTTGTCTCGTTATCATCATGTAAAGTCAGAAAAACCATTGAGTACATCGATTTTTACGTTTAAAGCTTTTTTTAATAAAATCATTCTTAAAATCCGAATATAATTCTGAAAAGGGATAACGTTAATTTATTTTAAATTGCGCTATTCATTCAAAGGTATACAAACCATTTTGAGTATGCGAAACACTTCAATATAGATTTTATCGCCCTAAAATATTGTTTTTTCCAGCTAAAATGTTTAACCATGATGTATTATGTATGAAGGTACTTCCGTCGATTTAATTACATGAAGAAGAAGAAGATTTCTCAAGACTACAACACGAAGGGGCGTACTTTATCCACTACGTCATTTGGATTATGTAAGGTTAATCATCAAAATATGCGCTAATATCAATGGTTTGTATGAAATAGCTTATTTTCTCGAGGGTTTAAGAAAAAACCATAAACTCAAGGGCGATGACTATCAATATCCTTATCTACAATGTCGTCATCTTTGGACTACGCAATACGCCAGTGAAGTGTTCGCATGTTTCAAAAATGTATTGAAGCTTTTTTTTCTAAAGTCCTTGTATTACGTAATATCTAGTTACCTGATGCAATCTTAATATTTCTTCTCTATATCGTATTTTAAAAGCCCTCTTTCTATTTCATATGGACAATATCACCAATATACATGAAATTAGACCTACGTATCTTTAAACCTTCATATTGAATAATACCGTATTACAGGAGCCATTCTTACAACTTTTTCCCGTAGATTTTGTCAATAAGACCTCCTCAAGTTCAAGTTCAAGTTTATTCAAACCAAATCAAACATAAACAATGGTATAAGATATAACAGCAAGAACACAAGAATGATAGGTTTGGGACCCCAGTGAAGCACAGCTTGTGAGCGGGGCCCCTTTACATAGTAGACTATACAGTAGGTATATAATGGGATATAATGGCAAGGAGTAACATATTTACAACGAGTATAACTCATGTGTACACGTATGTAACAATGTAACAACTATAGTAACAACATAACAAGTTATGCAGATGAGTATACCCCCCCCCCCACCCCCCAATTACAACACATACACAAACACACGCACACGCACACACACACACATAACGTACACTTCATACATGGCTACCTCATCTTGTTTTATAATACATTCATGTATCTGATAGCAATCTGTCGAAAAGGTGTTTTTTACAAGATATTTTAAGCCGAGACAATGTAGTAATACTAATTATATTAAGGGGCAACTTATTCCACTTTTTAACACAGACAGTTCTAAATGATTTTAAGGCAGTATGGGTCCTGGCGTATGACTGATGGACAAGGTTACTCTGACGAGTATGATAATGATGGATGGAATTGAGGGATGGGATTGAAGTACTTGCAACTTATGTACATGGGTCCTAAATGTGTGACCCCAAGCAATATTACAATACATCAAATGAGGCATAACAATAGCATTATATAAAGTAACTAAGGTGTATTGGGGGAGGAAATAACGAAGTTTGGATATTACTCCGGTACTGCGAGACACTTTAGTACATACTTTATCAAGATGTTCTTTCCATGATAAATATTCATCAACCGTAACACCAAGAAATAGCACATGTTGACTGCGATTGATCTGTTGACCACCAACAACTAAGGGGTGAATATTTTCAGGGATTTTCCTCCCTCTAGACCTAAATATTACACATTGAGTTTTACCAGTATTCAATAACAGTTTGTTACAACAAAACCATGTAAAGAGTCTACATATTTCAGTATTAGCTGACTGCATAAGAGAGTGTACATTCTTGTGAGAATATAACAAACATGTATCGTCAGCAAAAAGAGAATATGTAAATAATTGAGACGAATTAATAATATCATTAATGTAAATCAAAAACAGCAATGGGCCAAGAACAGATCCCTGAGGTACACCATACTTCACATTGCTAGATTGAGACTTGGCACCATTAACGACAACAAATTGTAATCTATTTTCCAAATAACTTTTAAACCAATTTAATGCTATACCTCGAACACCATAATGATTGAGCTTTCTTAAGAGTATATCATGATCAATTGTGTCAAATGCTTTTGACAAGTCTAAAAATATTCCAAGGCAATAATTCCCGCTGTCAATTGCACATATTATTGTATTTACCAAATTTAAAACACCCATAGTAGTGGAGCAATTTTTACGGAAGCCAAATTGCTGGGGGATCAAAACATCATTAAGAAGCAAAAACTCATTTAATCTTTTGTAGACTAATTTCTCAAGAATCTTTGAAAATATTGGTAACAAGGCAATTGGTCTATAATTCTCAATGCATTTACGATCATTCTTTTTATAAACTGGAACTACCTTTGCTATTTTTAACTTATCAGGAACCAACCCTTGAGACATTGACTTATTGAATATATCACAAAGCGGACCTGCAATAACATGCATACAATCTTTTATAACTCTAGGAGAAATATCATCTGAGCCAGATGACTTAGATGGTTTCAAATCTAAGACAAAATTAACAATCTCATGCACAGTTGTTGGTCTAAAAAATAGAGAGGATGGGTTATCCCGAGGCAACAAATAATCTTCAAATAATGTCTGCACAGGTGGAATTTCTCTACTTATCCTAGCAGGCAAATTAATAAAATACTTATTAAAATATTCAGCTTTATCTAGATTTGAATTTAAATGAATTTCCCCGTGGTACATTTCATCTGGTATTGGATCCTTTTTACCCCTCCCAAGTAAATCATTTATATGAAACCAAGTCTTCCGTATATCCCTCTGTGTACTTTTAAATACATCATCATAATAACTTTTCTTGTTATTACGGACTAAATTAGTCAAGGCGTTTTTATAGTCTATATATTTCTTTCTATTCGCCTCATTTTTATGCCTAATGTATTTACAATAAAGCTTATTTTTATGATTTATAGATTTCAGAAGACCTTGGGTGATCCAAGGTTTTTTACATTTCTTTTTCCTACTCAACCGAACAAGAGGAAAATGAAATTCATACAAGTTACCAAAAATTCTTAAAAAATAATTATAACTCTCATCTACATCATTAAGACTATAAAGAAGAGACCAATCAATAGTAAGAAGATCTTGCTTAAATCTCTGAACTCTTTCATTTGTAATTACACGTCTAAAAACTGTAACATTTACCTTTTCATTTGAAAGAGACTTCCCTTTGTTAATACTAAAAATGGGCATATGATCAGACAAATCCGAACAAAGAATTCCACAATCAAAATCATCTTGAATACAATTTGTAAAAATATTATCTATCAATGTTGAAGTAGTAGAAGTAATACGAGTCGGTTTAGTAATCAAAGCAAATAAACCAAAAGATGTTAAAAAATCAACAAAGTCTTTTACTCTGCCATCAGAATCACAATTTAATAAATTAATATTAAAATCACCCATAAGATAGACATCTTTCTTTTCCCGGCCAATAACCTGCATATGATAATCAAAAGAATGAATGAAAGAAGCAATATCATTATCAGGTGCTCTATATACACAACCAACAATGGATTTCAAATTATCAATGGCTATTTCTACAAAAATAGACTCAAAACCAGCATGCTCGCCCGATAAATCAGTACGCAACTTATAATCAATACCATCCCTGACGTACAATAATACCCCACCACCTCGTTTATTAGATCTACAAACTTGTAAAAGAGAATATCCAGGAATGTCAAACATACACGTATCTGTTGTTTGCTTGAACCAGGTTTCTGAAATTCCAATCACAGAAAAATTATGTTTTAAACATGACAAGAAAACTAAAAAATCTTCATAATTCTTAAAAAGACTTCTCGCATTTATATGCATAATGGATATTTTACTTAAGTTATTACATTGAAAATCACTACAGTCCATATACTTGCAGTCACTGACTACATGATCAAGGTAATCTTGAACGTTGTCATCCATGATAAAAATTTGGGCTTTGATGGGAAACCACCAAGTATAACAAGGTAATAGAACTCAAGTTCATGAGGACATAAGTAAACAACAAACAAGTGAACAGATCAAATTGTAGAGGAGGAGCCTTCACACATACACTCACAAACACCCATATCAACACACACACAACACTAAATACAAAGTAAAAGATCAATGGATATATATACATGTGTAATATGTAAGAAAGAAAAATCTTACAAGCAAGAAAAATGTTCAGAAAAAGAGTTGGTGCAAAACCTCTGGGATTGATAGAGAGTTACTAGGTATTCAAGAACGTTTCAACTCATTACAAGGTTGAAACTTGTCGAAGGGAAGAGAAGGCCCTTTTCATAGGAATTCCCTCCTCACTGGTTTTTAAGGCGGCCATGATCCTCCCGTCGATGGACCAAGCAGCCTCAACTTTGGGGTGGTTGACAAGCTTCATCAGGATCTGGTGATTCGTCTGAGTCAGGTCCTCTTGGATCGAGATTCCAGAACCCTTCAGACGTCTCCTATCCTTCATCATGGCTGCCTTTTTCTTATACTGGGTGAATTTCACCAGGATGGGGCGGGGCTTCTTAGCATCAGGACGAGGCTTGCCTGAGCGGTGTGACCGATCAATATCAGAAGGCGAAATTTCGCATGGAAGGTGATCAGACACGGCCTTGATCACAAGTTGGTCAGTGACCTCACCCTTCGACTCAGGAACGCCAAATATACGGACAGAATTCCTCCTACTGTACTGCTCAAGATCATTAGCCCGCATGTTGAACATATTCACTTCCTCTGACAGCTTATTCATCGAGAGTGAAATGGACTGAACTTCAGCCTCTTTCTTATCTAGCTGATTCTGCAACTCCATGAGCTCACCTTCCTGCCTATCAAGCCGGTCTTCATTGGCCTGAAGCCGCTTGGCTAGAATCTTCTCCACGCACCTCTCCAGGACAGAGATGAATTCATCCTCGCAAAACAGTTTTTTAAGCATGGTAGACATGTTGGAAAAGTCTGGATCAAGACTATCTTGCGAAAGCCCTTCACTACGCTTACGAGTAAGAGGACCTTGACCAGCCATGGTATTTTTTGTTGAATACAGCAATAAATCAAACAAGTGAGGAAGAAAAAAGAACTCAGCAGTGAAGTAAGCAGTCAAAATGAAGGTGGAAAACGTGCAGGAAAAATCACATGTCACTTACACAGAATGGTATGTGCGGGACTGCAGTGTAAACATTGCCGGATCGAGATGAAGTTATATGGTCAAAAACAGTTAAAAAGAATCCACATTCTGGCCAGCTCACAGTATAAAAGTTCTCAAAAACATGTCCCAGAGGCTTTAAAGTAAAGTCCCACAGAATTACATGATGAATAACCGCAAAGAATACGAATCTAGTCTAGATCTAGAGCTAGACTTGCTCTGTTCTTATGGAATATTTTAAAAGATGTTAATAAACGTTTCTTATTTGGACAAACAAGAAAGGAAATAAAAGCACGGAAAAAAAGCACGGGCACTTAAGTCAGGAAATTACTGTTTTATTTGTAAAATTTGCATCAGAACATCAGATAAAAAATGTTCCCTGAAAAGCATGGCTCTTCAAATGCCTTAATATTCTAAAGATGGCATGTAACATCATACAAATCGGGATGGATGTTTTCGCCACGTGTTCGTGTAGTCCCATATACATCTTTCTGTGTACAGTGCTTGTAACTTTAACAAGACTGGGGAAAATTTCTTATCATTTTGATGATTCCAGAACCTTGCAATACACATAAATACTTATATGCTATAGATGATCAATCTTATCTGATAGATTCCACAACGCTTCTTTCACAATGCAATCGCTTGACCAGAACTCAACTTTATCTTTAAACTAATTATGATTAAACAACATTTTACTGAGTGTAATATACATGTAGGTTGAAGTAATCATCGAAAAGACAGGATCATTATAGGATTACTGCATCCAATTCAAATTATGCATAACACTTTTATAACGAGGATTAGGCTACTTAGAGAGGATAGAAAAACAACTTTAAACTGATCGATGGCATTACAAGTGGGTGAGAAACATTAAGATTGTAGAACAATTTAGTCATCAAGATAATGACAGTGACCACGGACAATTAATAATTTCTAAGATTCTTTTATCGCCTCGGGAATTTGTTGCGAAACCGTTTTCGAAAAAGCACAGGTGCATGTTCACGTACAAACGCGCGTGTATTAACTGTTTCGCATACCCTTCTTCTCATCGTCATCTGAACGTGATAATAGGGACTTTTAGATTTGCGTGGACTGATACGTATGACGTCCATTCAAGGCAGTGCATTAAAAGGACGTCGATCGTAGCAATCCCCATTGTGTTCGTGCGAATCTAAAAGTCCCTACTGAAGCCTGCAAGCCTCCAGTGCAGGTCGTTAACCTCCGCATTTTGCCCGTATTAAATAATAGGCTTTTCCTGATTCATGATTCATGATTCATGAACACTTACGATTTCTTATCAAGGTCACCTACCCATTTCTTGGCGAGTCTGATTGATGCAAAATAATGCAATGCTTGTTAGTAACATAATTATGCCCCCGAGTAAATTACTTAAACCCATCTGGCAAGATTTCATGAAGTGTTTCTAAGAGGCTGTTCACACCGCAATGAGATAGCGCGGTATATCGTAGCACCCCCTTTTTTCTAGCGCGCGCTAGACCGCGCTATCTCTCGTGGACCACCCCCAAGAGGTGCTCCAGTGGCACGCCGTTTTGGCTCACCGTGGCTTGCTGTTGGGCGGACCGAAACGACGTTGTACCTTCAAAACCGCAGAGATAGCGCGGTCTAGCGCGCGCTATCTCTGCCGGTGTGAACAGCCTCTAAGAGGCTGTTCACACCGCAATGAGATAGCGCGGTCTATCGTAGCACCCCTTTTTTTCTAGCGCGCGCTAAACCACGCTATCAGGCTCTCGTGGACCACCCCCAAGAGGTGCTCCAGTGGCACGCCGTGGCTCGCTGTTGGGCGGACCGAAACGACGTTGTACCTTCCAAACCGCAGAGATAGCGCGGTCTAGCGCGCGCTATCTCTGCCGGTGTGAACAGCCTCTAAGTTGAGATCACTTGTAGTGAATTAAATTAATTAACAAATCAGTATGCTAACATGCAAAGGTTTGAGTATGACTGTGTTCAAGGTCATGTTGCTATTATTTAAATACGGGACGCACGTCGGAGTCTATCCCACCACTTGAAATTCCCATCATGCAAAACAGAGTAGGACACTGAATTGGGAAGTCTTAAAAGGCAGGGGATTTCTTTTAATCTACGTTAACTAAAGTTCTACGTTTAACCTGGTCAGACCACGTGGATATGTTCGATAGTACTCTAAATTCAATATCAGCTAAGTCATTCATATATTCATAAGAAAACCCGTGCTGTGTTCGAACGAAAGGGTTGAAGTAGAAACTGGACTATGCGTCCCCTAGGGCTCAACCAATAGTGTAAACACCTATAGCCAAAGTCAATCCATTCATATTTCCATCCGTCGTTTCGTTTCCCGATGATCCCGCAATCGAAATGAAGGAAGAATCTCGAATCTGTGGGCGGATACTCCTTCCACTTCAAACTGAGGGTTCATCCAACCTTTAAATCTCCAGTTTGGACATGGGAAAAAGATTATACATGCATATATTTTAATCGACCGTCTGCTACTAAAAGAACTTAAGAACGGTACAAAGGACGTTAACATAATTCTGCTTCAAGACACGTTCCATCGTTCTTGATATGTACTGTACTACAGACCTTCCTTTCGTTAATGCTGCCTGAATCATTATCTTACACGATATGCACTATGAATATGACGGACAAAGAAAGACGACAAAATATACAGTTCCTCAGGTAGACAAAGGAACATCCCTTCACTGCCATTATGTAAAAATGTGTAGAACAGGTGTCACGTGCATGTTCACCTGTTCTACACATTTTTACATAATAGCATAATTACATCTACCTGAGGAACTGTATATTTTGTCCTCTTTCTTTGTCCGTTATGTTCATAGTGATGTCCACTGGCACACAACCCCGCCCTCATTCAGCATGCAGTGAAACCCAGCACATGAACATACCCTTGTTGTCCAGGTATAGTTAACCCCCTTTTCCCCAAAGGTTCACTTACGATCTTCAGATATTGTCAAGTATTTGTTTGTCACCGTCATTTAACAATTCTATTAAGGTACTTTCAACAATCAAACAATTTAGTGCGCAATTGTGTAACAGTCTAACAAAAGAGAAGCTCCTTTTACGAGAATCCTTACTTGCTCATTAGTTAAACAAAATAATAAAGATGGTTAACAGACACCTAATAGCCGAATAGTAAAAACGAAATTATCTACATATGTTTTTATGCAGACAGGTAACTCAACTGAAGATGTAACATTTTGTGATTAACGCGCTGTCTTTTGAATCAATCTAGGTCTATGAAGAAAAAATAAATGAAACTTATTATTACTTTCGTCTTTCCTTTATAAGTTGTACGAAGGTAATTGTTTGTTCTGCATGTAATGTAGACTATGGTTTTGGTTTCGTCCGGTTTTTGGTTTCATACTGTGACATCGAAAGCTAAAGTTGGATGCGGGTTTTTATTTATTAATTATCATGGAAATTTCACTTAATAAATAAACATACCAACAGTGCAACTGAGTATACAATGCCCGTTGCGATAAACACTTGTTAAACTCCAAGAACGGAAATTAAGCTGACATAGCAATAAAAAGGATTCTTATCCAATCGAAATTCTGTGAGTCAATATTAATGCCTCCTATATTTTGTTAGCACAGTAAAAAAACAAGTAAAAGGGACGACACAAATGTTAGGCTCTCGCCGTAAGCAACGAAGATGCTCAACGCCCCCTTCTTTCTCAACACAGGGTCTAGATGGAAGCCTGAAAACTTAAGTACCGGTACATGGGTATTTAATTCATTAGCTTCTGTACTCAGGTTGAACTGTCACAGATTTTCGATTATTCCATTTCTTTTAATTTCTTCTTGTCGACGAAGAGACGTTGTGGAACGCCGGCATGTCAGTGACGACGCGAGAAAGTGCAGGCGATTAAACAAGAAGATTACCAAGTGGACCTTGATGCAGAGAAAAGCTTTCGGACCATTGTTTATCCTCGTTGAAGACCGGCTCAGTTCATATGTTTGGAGTTTTGATAAACGCGAGTTTTCTTTGACTGTAAAGTTCATTCTAGACCTTTAAGAGAGGCATCTGTTACTTCACCATGAATGATTTACGGTGTGGATGCATATTTTTCTGGGGAACCTTCATGTTTGCGTTATATGCAGCAGCCTTATGTCAAGCTGGTAAATATTTGATCATGTTGCCTCTTGTGAATATTCACTTATTAGCGTGTCTTTAAATCAATGCAGTTATTTCAAATGGGAATGAATGTAGATTGTTGATTATATAAAACAGGAGCGGATAAAGATTTTTCTGTAGGTGCATTTTCCCCCTAAAATGTGATAAATGTAGAAAGAGCGAGAGAGAAAATGAGGATCTTAGAAATTAAGGAGAGGATGTGGGTCATATTTTACTCTTTCAAGGTGGGGGGGGGGGGGGGTGGGAAGGGCCAAGATGTACCTCTAAAAAAGTCCGCTAGTGATTTTAACGCGCACGTATTAACTTATTATCATCAATAAAAATCAATATCTCAATTAAAGCGAGGTTCACTTAACGAATCCTAATCTCGGTTGTGCCATCTTTCGCCTAAAAATGACAATTCTTTCATGGTGACTTTTTGCTGCCATCTAGCGATAGCTTTAGGTAATTCAGCACGGTTAGGTTTGCATACTAAAGCTATGGTCACATCACCTAAAAGTAGCCTGCTCGGCGGCCGGGCGGCGAGTTTTGAGCCAATTTCGCCCAGGCACCGAGCGGCGGCCGCCCGGGCACCGCTTGTTTTTAGGGCATCGCTCGGTCGCTACTGAAATTTTAGCGCGGAGTTAAAATCCGGGCGGTGCCTGCTCACTTTCACTCGCCGCCCAAAGTATGCTCGGTGCCCGGGCGGTCGCCGTCCGGGCGATTTAGGTTAAAAATCGAAGCCGCTAGGTCAAAGGCTGCTGAGCGTTCGCCGCCCGGTCGCCGCTGGGAGGAGGGGGGGGGGGGGGGGGGGGTAATTTTCATTACTTTAAGGGGCGCTTTTGCAACAACAAAAATATTATTCGTATTTTTAATGATGATAATTGGAGGCCTAATAATAGTTATGCACTGGTAATAAGAGTAAAAATATTAAGAATCTTCTTCTTCTCGAGTCACAATAATAATAATAACAATAATAATTTCAAAATAACAATAATAATATTATGATGATAACAATAATAATAATAATAATAATAATAATAATAATAATAATAATAATAATAATAATAGTAATTATAATTTCATGCAAATAGAGCTTAAGAAAATCAAGTTGAATCTACGGGGTCAGTCGAACGACCGCATTCACCTATTTCAAGGAAAGAAGGTGTAGAGAAATCGTAAGAATGTGAAAAATGCATGCACTAAGACGTCAGAACGATGTCGCCTTCCATCTTGGCTCGTCTTAGAGCAGAATATTTAAAAGAAATAAGTTACTGCAATCTTTGATACAGTGTTCCTAACTTCTTACTTTGAATCTAAGGGAGAGAGAGAGAGAGAGAGAGAGAGAGGAAACGTTTTAGCCGAGCTGTATTGTCTCGGGAGAAAAAAGCCCCTATAACCGATTTCGAGGGCTACGAATTGGGTATCGAAGCCGTGTTCGTAAATGTCCCCGATAACAGGAGTGTACTTGTCAGATTTGTGGTGTGGGCCCTTTCAATTACTAATTCGAACGCAACAGTCAGTTCAAGAACGAGAAGTTTCTTTTTCTTTTTCTAGGTCAGGTTTTAGGTTTGTATGGGTACATACTATAGGAATCGTTGAAACAGGTGAGTAACCGGTGAGATTGGGAATGATGACGTAGGTGATTTCCTTCACTATGAACATGACGGACAAAGAAAGAGGACAAAAGATACAGTTCCTCATTCTACCCTCAACAATTCCTGTGGTAGACAAAGGAACGTCCCTTCACTGCTATTATGTAAACATGTGTAGAACAGGTGAATATGCATGTGACACCTGTTCTACACATTTTTACATAATAGCAGTGAATCATGTTCCTTTGTATACCACAGCAATTGATGAGGGTAGAACGGGGAACTGTACATTTTGTCCTCTGTCTTTGTCCGTCATATTCATAGTGCGGTGAGATTGGGAATGATGATGTAGGTGATTCCCTTGCCTATCTGGCTATCCCGATTAGATATAAAAGAGAGGTGCCACGTGTAGTGCCCCTTTTCTAAAAAGCTTGGACAACTATTTAGCTCGTCCTCGAGCATTTCTTTTCCGAGACAGTTTTTACATTTGTTCGTTGTTGGTTTGCCCCATCTAACTCAATTTGCTCGTGTATTCAGAGTATCACAAACGGCATTGGACAGGAATTAAAGAACTTTCTCTTGGAGATTAAACATAAAACTCTTCCATATGGTACAATAATATTGTCTTCAATTAATAGCAGTCCTAAGAAAGCTCTCCAGAATTACAAATAATATTTTACCAATATAACAGAAATTACATGAATTAAATTTTTCTTTATATGTATCAAAAGTTTATACATTAGTATTCTCGTTTCGTTACATTATTTAATATTTATCATAGGCGTTCTCGAATATTTTGATTTCTACTAAATGTAATAATATGTATTGTCATAAACGCCTAACCTAATGTTATGTCTTTATATATATATATATATATACGCCTAGCCCCTATTTTGTAGTCACGTTTAACGTCTCACTGTGTTCTCCATAGGCCTACACTAGCTATGGCAGGTTTGACTATTAATCTACTACCTGGATGAGTGACAATAGACATATAATGTACTTCAGATACCTAACTGTCTATTTTGAGCAACCATTGGCACCTCTTTATATGAAGCCATGCAATAGACTCAGGAAACCATAAACTTTTGTGAACAGTCAAGAATCACACAAGTTTCATGCTATTAATCAATTTAATTACCATTATGGCACAAACAATTTCAAATTAGTGAAAGTCTATTCCTACAAAAATGGCCATCAATTACATATCAAGAATTTCTGTTTTGTATTAGCGCTTAGAGACTTCGGTGGTAAGCGTTTTATAAGCAACGTTTTTTTAAAAATATTGTTTATTATTATGTGTAACAGAGCTATATAGATTATAAAACCAGCGAGTCTCCTTTTAAAATGGTGACATAGGCCTCAATCACAGTTCCCCGTTTCAAATGGTATACCCATAGGTCGATATATTTATACTTTAGTAATATAATATTAAGGATAATAAAGTTATTATTTGTTTTTCTTGCCCCCATTTACAAAGACTGGATCATGTTAAGATACAATCTAACACTCACTCATATTTGAAGTTGAAAAACGAGCACACATATTACACACCCACGCACACACAACATCATTATTGTGTTTCAGACTTTAAATATGAGCAGACTAAATGTATGCACCTAAATTGTATAGGCCTACGTGTTTCTTTCCGAAGATTGTATAGAATAGCACAGGAACGAGTTATCTCTGTTCCCGGTCCTGAGACTTAAAGCGAAGTTCCACTCACAAAGAAGAGCAAAGGAATGAGCTTTCTCTGATTTCGGTCCGACGACTAAAGCGGAGGTCCAATCAGAGAGAAGAGATTGTAAGAGAGAGAAAATTAAAGTTTTAACTGAAAGACTACAGAATGTACCATTTCGAAAGGCATATAATTGTACTAAAGAACTGTGAGAGTATAATTGTAAAAAAACCTAAACCCCACATCGGCCTCGCTCTCTCAAAGCACCGGCACGTATAGGGATACAGCGTATCTACGTGGCAAAGCAACCTATAAAGGCCCAGTTCATGAGACAACTTTGATATTCGGCACTGTATTTCTATGCTGATATATCCACTGTTGCTGTAATGTGTATCTAAGTTTAGTCTTCTAATGTAATTTAATAAACAAAATTGACATCTGCTTCCTTATTTTATAATGCGTTTTCGTCACGCTCTCAAAAATGTTGGGCAAAACATTGCCCAATTTTTACCCAACATGAGGGCAATTATGTTTCCGACAAACTATTGGGTAAACTAAAGATTTGGCTTGATTTACCCAATTTTGGACAAAAAGAAAATACACAACTTTTTGCCAACAAAAATGTACCCAATTCTCACCATAATGTGTATCATATTTGACTCTAGTTGGGCAAATAAGTTGGATACAATATTATATATATATTATATGTAAAAGGACATTCGAACCGCGGACCTTGTGATCCACAGTCCTGTGACATATCCACTCCACCACGACACCTCTAATGTAAGAAAATACGATCCTTTTGTTGGATAATTGTTGCCCGAATAACATTTTCCAGTTACATCTGCCAAACCTAATTTGAACATTAAATTGGGTAAAAATATGTAGTAAATCGTTTGGAGAAAATAACCAAAATATTGGACAAAAATGACCAAACTTTAATTTGCCCAACAACATTACCTAAATATTTTATCAGTTACTACGTGGTTGGTAGGAAATTACCCAACTGTTGGACGACATTAGCTCAAAATCGATTTGCCAAGCAACACCTACCAAACTAATTGCTGCACCTTTCATGAGGTAACTTCATATATTTAATGGTTGGGAGAAAATAACCCAATTATTGGACAAAATTTGACAAACTTTGATTTGCCATTGAACATCACCCCAACTTTTGTTTACAGTGTAGTGACTTAAAAGATAATTTGTGGGTGACTGGGAGGCAGAAGGAGTTACACTCACTGCTCAGAGGTGTGTGTGTGTGTGTGTGTGTATTGGGTTTTTACAGACGTGTATCAATCAGATATGATTATTTACATCTGGGGACCGACCTTTAAACGTCACCATCCGAAAGACGTGACTCAAGTTTCGAACTTGTGTTCTCGGCTGAATCAGTTTGTAACTTCCACTTTAAGCTGGATTACAGGCGCACGCCCCAACACCTAGGCACTGCAGTGCGTGTGGTTTTCGTCAACACTGAGTCATTTTCTTCACATAAGATTTCAAAACATCTCAGTAATCATTTATTATTATGTATTACTCTTCCCCCATCGGTAAGCTATGTGTGTGATTGGACAGCCAGAGGCAGAGAAAGAGAGGAAGCAACAAAACACTTCAGTCGATGGCTATCCGCACTCTCTTCCAACATCCCATTTGGCGATAATTTAATCAAAATTCAAATGGAAACGGATTTAAGTGATCGCAAATGGTCGCAATACCAAGGGTAATACCCCGGGCCGGTCACACAAACGAGACTGGTACCAAACTGACAACAGACCAAGCAACAAATTACATTACTCTGAATGGCCAGGATTCAGTCGGCTCGAAATCGGTTAGGAGTCGGTTTGGCGTTGTGACTGGTACCTTTCGTCGCATGCTGTATCTTTGCCATGTTCTACAGCTTGAGAGTGGGCGGTGTAAAACATTAATTAATGAAACAAAAATACAAGTGTGCTACCTTTTAATTAACACTCAATATTACCCTACTAGGTCATATTGCTTTCTTGATGGAACCTTTCCAACTTATTGTAACCTGTAATACTTATACATAATGTATCCGATGTATTACATCAGGTGTTCTTTTAACTCCGACATTAACAACACACACAATTATTAAATGATACATTTTTTTTGTGCCGATCGGATGTTATCAGCTGTTCCGTGTTCTTCTATTTGAGGGGAGTAAATTTCAGCCTTATAATAATATTAATAATAATAATAATCTTTTAGTCCACTCCAAATTTTATTAAACCGAAACGGAAATTCTTTTTGCCCAATTGATCGTGAGCCCGGCAGCCACTGAGCAGCGCCAGATCGACGTTGCTCTATCCCTTAATATTGTTGAACGCCAAACAAGGTAGCAGCAACTCCTATCTTTAAACGTCTTTTGGTATGACGCGGCCGGGGTTTGAACCCACGACCTCCCGGTTGTGAGGTGGACGCTCTACTGACTGAGCCAACACTCCGACTGAGCCAACACTGAGCCAATGCTCATTACGAGTACTGTGTATGCTACGAGAAAGTGTTTAACATCTATTAATATTATAATTCAATATTTAATAACAGTTAGAAATGGATATTCTGCGCAGTCGTACTTCATTTTATATAATTATTATGGTACTATGGTTTCTTTATTAACCAAAACGATCATATTTACGTGTAGTCACAGATCGTCCTAGAAATGTCAAGTAGGCTATCACCTTTTCTAACTATTTTACATTTTCAATATTCCGATGACATATTTAAAGCTCCCTTTCTTTCTCTCTCTATCATCAGGTCAAAATACTGGCCCAGATTCCTCTAGCAAATCAACAACAAGCAGAGAAGGTGCGTGACATAATTGTATTTTTTTTTAAAACAATAAGCTTCTAAAAGCAGTCGATTACCTTTTAAAACGGATATCATTTTATGAATGGCTTCTGCTGAAATAGAAATAGTCTTAATATATTTCATATTAACATGTTTGTCATAGTTTTGTAGTAATCATATTATATAACCTATGTGGGAAGGTCTGTAATTGCAGCCAAGATTTTTGCAGCTGGAAAAAAGGAAAGATAGTGTGGATAAGGTAACAACAACAAACAAATTATAAAGGCGTGGAATGGAATGAAAGACTTATGCTTCAAATTTGGTTAAATCGTTGTCATCACTTGATTATTCAAGTTATTAAAATAAAACATTTTTAGAAGTTACACAGTATTACATGGTTCAAAGATGACTAGAAACCAATGATTTGTCTCCTCCTCTTCCCATTTTCTCGTTTACATCTCCCCTCCTTCCTTTATCCATCATCTTTATCTCGGCCTTCTTTCTCTTTTTCCCATCAATCCCACTTCTGCTTTCTCCTTCCTCTCTTACTTCACCCACGCATGCACTTTCTATTCTAATCTCACCTGCTCCCCAACTCCCACATTATATTTATCCCTCCATGGCTTATTATTCTTTTCTGTCCTAAGCAGGGGATGATAAATTTCGATATCCATCTCCATCTCGCCTTTCAACTGTCCAAGCTTCCTCCAATAAAGAAGGTATGTATCACTTTGACAAGAGGACCCCGAAGTTTCCCTCTCATTCAACTTTGAGCATAACAATTATATGAATATTTGATAATCATGGAAATCCTATGAGCATAGAGCCTAAAGTAAGCTTTCAAAATATCCTCAGATCATGTAGTTTCCTCTTTGTATTGTTAGTTAAATACATACAAGACGAATCGACATGAGGAGGAAATCGACCGGACTTGAATTTTGAATAAGAAGGGAAAACAAAGTCATTATCAGGAACTGTCCGAGCTTCCTCCAATAAAGAAGGTATGTATCACTTTGACAAGAGGACCCCGAAGTTCCCATCTCATTCAACTTTGAGTATAAAAATTATATGAATATTTGATAATCATGGAAATCCTATGATCATATAGCCTAAAGTAAGCTTTCAAGATATCCTCAGATCACGTAGTTTCCTCTTAGTATTGTTAACTGAATATACACAAGACGAATCGACATAAGGAGGAAATCGGCCGGACTTGAATATTGAATAAGAAGAAGATAAAAAACAGTCATTATCAGTACTTTCGTCGTTCACAGATCGTGCAAGCAATTATTAACCATTTCGCAAAAACGCCGTTTCTGACAATGCTTGACCCACATCTTAAACTACGATGAAAGGTCACACCAATAACTCCACACACACGCACACCCACATACATATAATAGGGACTTTTAGATTTGCGTGGACTGATACGTGTGACGTCCATTCAAGGCAGTGCATTAAAAGGACGTCGACCGTAGCAATCCACATTGTCTTCGTGCAAATCTAAAAGTCCCTAATATATAAACTTAGACCCCATACTCACTATGAACATGACGGACAAAGAAAGCGGACAAAATATACAGTTCCTCAGGTAGACAAAGGAACATCCCTTCACTGCTATTATGTAAAAATGTGTAGAACAGGTGTCGCATGCATTTTCACCTGTTCTACACATTTGTACATAATAGCAGTGAAGGGATGTTCCTTTGTCTTCCTGAGGAACTGTATAAATTATTTTGTCCGCTATCTTTGTCGGTCATGTTCATAGTGACTATCTTATTTTGTTAAACCTGGTTTTGAACAGAATGTTAAGCAAAGCATTCGGTTTAGATTTCAGTAGAATAAGGACCAATGGGTTCCCGATAGAAATAAATTTCTAGTGTAATAGATGTCTTTACTACAGGACTGATGCATTCAAATGTATACATGTTCCCTCCCAAACCCTTTGTTACCGGCTATTTGATACACCTGCTTTGCAAAGTGGCATCTCTATGGATGAAGTTCACCTTACATAAATTGTTTGTTGCTATGTAAGGCAAACCTCTAAAAACTTTTCAGTTGTCATGAGAAACGTTTCCTCAAGAATTGTGCTTAGAAATTGGGAAAAAAGTCTATTCTTCGTGGCGGCCGGCATATTTAAAGTTTACATGAAAAATGAATCGATCACTCGTAACTGAACAGTCTAAGGGCGCGTTTATCAAGGCTTGCCACTAGATATGTACATATCGTACCCCACTATTGAACCCCACTATCATACCCCACTATACGATCGTGATTTGCGGGATGTCGCGTTTATCGTCCCTTCACGATTCAAAATAAAGGCCTTGTGTCTGCCCAGCTGTTTTGACCCGGGAAGCAGACAGTTTCTCGGAGGTCAGCTTCACACACATGCTTGTACACAACACCTGGGTGGTCCTATTTGTATGTGAGGTTCAAAACAGCTTTGCGTTTATCGATCTCTCAGAAACGTGATTCTGGCTGTATGTCACATTCAAAACACACCTTTTTGCGTCTTTAGATATGCCCATATCTAAAGCCCTTTAAAAAAGGCTTTGCGTTTATCAACTTCTAAATTTGCCTGAAAGACGTTTGAGAAACCTGATTCTAGCCAAAAATTTGGTAGATAAACGCAACCATAGATGGCGCTATATAGGCGCTATTGTCGTAGGAGTAAGGTTTAGTAACATACGCAAATGTTAACAGGAACATGTCATTTTATTTATTACAGGCTTTAATTCTTTCAAAGATATAAGTATGCAAGTAACTTAACGAGAGCGCAGCCATGACCAAATATGAAGTATGTATAAAGGGCAAACGAAAAAAAAAAATCATATTCCTAACATCTAAAATTTAACATGGTCTTTTTTTCTTCAAAATTTCACTCTTTAGATAAAGAATGTATCAACACAGTGGGAAAATGGAAAAATGCGTGGTTTTAATATATAGGTTACTTGGAAATTTCTTGTCCCTTTATCATCATTGAAATTCAGAAAATCCATTGGGTGCATGGATTTTTACGTATAAAGCATTTTTCTATGAAATCATTCTCAAAATCTAAACATAATTCTGAGAAGGTATCCAAACCATTTTGAACATGAAAAAACACTTTATTATAGATTTTACCACCCAAGTGTTTTGTTTTCTTCAGCTAAGAGTCTAATCATGATGTAATACGTATAAAGGTAACTCAGTCTTCCGATTCAATTTAAAGGAGAAGTGTTCTCAAGGCCTCCCCACGAAGAGGCATACTTTATCCACTACGCTATTTGGATTCTGTAAGGTTATTGATCAAAATATGCGCCTAAAATAAAAATTGTGCATAACCTAGTTTATTCCCTCAATGGTCTAACAAAAACCCCAACAACTTTAAGGGTGATGATTATCAACCTCCTAATCTATAATACCATCATCGTGGTGGTCGCATGTTTCATTACGTGGTGGGCAATACATTGAAGCTTTCTTTTTAGTCCTCGTATTACGTAATATGTAGTAACCTGAAGCAATCTTACTATTTCTTCTGTATGTCATATTCATAAGCCCTCTTTCTATTTCATATGGACAACATCACCAATAGACAGAAAAATTAAGCCTCGACTGCAATCAATATGATGTGTTTTATAATGATATTTTGATTGAAATATAACATTATGGCCTAGATCGACTGATGAATACACATTTCTGTATTATCTAAATGAATGGTTAATTAAACAGTATAAATTCAATTAAAATGTAAATATTAAGTTATGATTATATTATTGTTTATAGCATGTTTTTATGCATTGACACTCTGTCCTTGTTGTATGTGTATATGCTCCTTGTGAAAGGGGTGAAACAAGTTTTGGCACAGTACATGCATATAATTTTAAATACAGAACAAACGCAGTTTAAAGTTCTTACAATTCTTTGACAGAATATTCACAATAATCTGTCCGATCCTTATATTATTTATTGAATTCACACCGTGATGCTTATCACTTCTTAATATAATGTTCTCCTCTTTTATTCCAAAACCTAGGCACACTGTCCTACTTGTAGCTACTTGCTCCCTCTATATAGAAAACTTCCCCAATCGGTGCCTGTTGGTCCCCATGATCCTCTTTTTCTTATGTTAAATGAGAGCTGAGTTAATGAGATAGCCACCTGTCACAGTGACCTCAATGGCTCGCTGGGTGGTCTAATCCCTTCTAGCTGAAGTAGTAAAGCCTGCCTGTAATCTTCATCCCTGCATTTGGTAGTATAGGACTTTATTCAAATTTGCATACTCTACTACTCTAAGAAGTAAATCATATTTCTGCCGAAGTATCAACTGGTGATTCTCCTAATTGCCTGCGGTAAAATCCCTGTTGAAATTGTCGTCCCTCTGAGCAGAGAGACATGAAGCTAAAGACGACCAACCATCTTCCCCCCCACACAAAAAAATGGATAATAATAATCAAGTTAACTGGTTCTTTTAACAGCAAAATGTATTGAAACGGTGTTTTCCCTCCTTCCCAAATCACCCACATCTGGCCTGATGAATAGATAAATAATCCGTTATCATTTGCAAACGCGGTTTTACTAACAAAGCTCAAATTAACTGTAGGCGATTCCTGTCGTACATATATGTTGATTGATGGATATGTGACTAATAAGTGCTGGAAGCAAAGTCAACTATTTCTACCTTTACATCTATAATTATGAAAATGTATAGATGGCGAAAAGAACTTTTCGTCTTAGCATGTATTATTTGTACCTGAAGATAAAACTTTTCTCTAGAGGTTTCACGATATTTCTTCCTGGTTTCAATATCTACAATCGTGACGATATGACAAACGATATTTGCATGCTCCCTTGTATGTGTATAATTAAGTTGATAGTGCATGTGTTGCCTTTGGCAGTAGCTAAAAATGAAGGCAATCTATCACTATTGGTCAACAGTGTATATTTCTAAGCCGTTTCGAATAATATCTTGACAAGTGATATTTTCAATCAGGACGGTGACCCGCTTTGGAATAACTCCTGTTGCCCGGACGCGTCATTTTTTTTCCCACGAGAGTTCCAGACCTTGGCTGATATGTTTTACGCCATGGGCAGCTTGGAAAGAGATCACAAACAATTAGGCTTTGAATATTTATAGCTTTGCCTCAATATTTATAAAGGCAAAAAATAGAACTGAATAGATACTGTGATTCGAACCTCAATTCCAACGTTGTATTACGCTGCCCTAACCGATTGAGCTAACGATGGGTTGATGAAAGGTTAGTTTGCATGATATTTATAACCCTATCACTAACCCTAACGGTTACCATGTGCGCATGCGCAGGTTTAGCAGCTAGCCAGCTAGACTCTTCTGATTGGCTGTATGCAAATGAGTTCATACTGAAGTCCGGAATGGAACTCTCGTGCGAAAAATAATTTGGCTGCCCGGACTGCTATCATTATTGTAACACTCCGGTTGCTTTGTTTGCCCCTCTGCATGGTCGTTTTTTTGCAGCACGTGCATTTCTGTACCAAAAAAATAAGCGCCAATTGAGCGACGGACAACATTTGCATTGCCAAGGTAGATTTGCTCTATGACAACTTCTTATTGCTTAATATTGCAGTTGGCAACAGTTAAATAACCTTGAACCTGTTGGTATATCTATCACATTATGGATAGGGGATGTGGCACAGGAATGTTAATTGGCTTATTAAGGGTTAAAAATATAAACTATCACTTACTATCAGCCGTATAAAAGAAGGTGAAACATTGAACAAAATCATGACATTTTACCTTTTTGGGGTACATATCACTTGATCAAGGAGAACAAGTTGAAATGCTGTCCCTCTTTTGAAGCACCGTCATCGTATTAACTCATTTGGAACAAGAAGACATAAGAAAAGTGCTCAAGAATGGGGGTAACCACTCCTTAAAGACGTCATCTGACAAGTGATATTCATATCTCTTTACACTGGATGATTAATTGAAACGGTGTCCTACTTTTTTACTTTAGTTCATGATATACGTTGCCACCCACCCTGCTTTCACCCTAAAATCTTACATTGCATAGCTACACGATCTATACGAGAAATAGTTATTATTTCCAGTCTGAACATGGTATAGCAGATAATCGTATAACTGGGCGGGGCTTATGGAAGGTGCGCACTGATGATTGGCCAGCTGTCGCGTCAATCCACCTCTTCAACTTAGATTTTGTGTATACGACGTTTCTTTACACGATAGTGTTGTCTAGTATGTTTGCTCTGTAGCTTTCACTATACGATCATTATTTATACATTCAACGTTTCTTTTTACGTGTTGAGTACATTGTGTGAACATGCTACATACAATCTTGTTTGAACTGTTCTGAATTGCAATTGGCGTTACATCCTCTCTTGAGGTAAAAGCTCCCCGAGCGGATGATGGGTAGCCATTCACTTTCGATGACCATTGAAACGTCTAATTGGAGCCTCAATTCAGCACCTCGTGACGTAGTAACGTACCAATATCCACTTCATTGCCATGCTTTCCCGCGTAAATATTCCAGAGGGAACCCCCTCCCAAAGCAAAGAAAATCGGATTTTGAGTCAGCGAATTGAAAAATCAAAGTCGCGTTTAAAAATTGATCATTTGATAGTATATTCCTACATTACCGTGTCCTAATTAGAAATAGAGGCTCGTTCAAACACGACTCGACAAAACCGGAGCGGTCTTTTTTATGATGACGTGAATAGTAGTAATACGCTTCGAATTTCTGTATCGTAAAACACAGATCTAAGTAAATGAATACGCGGTTCTGAGTTAACCAATTGAGACACCACTATAAAATGACGTGAAGGAAAGAGTACATTTCCAAAGCATTCATAGAAGAAGCTCCATGTCATTTCAAGGATCTTCCTTACCCGGAGTGGTGGCACAGCGATTAAAGTACAGTTTACTACATCTTATAAGTCTAGGACTTCGCTGATGCCAAATTTCGGGCATTGACCTATGACAGAGGTGGAATAATAATATACACCTGTTATTATAAATATATAAATATATATAAACTTCTCTTGTGTATGTTTATTTAACAATGAGGATATATTTATAAGTTATATAGTCTGTCGAGTCGTTGAAGGACTTCGAACACAATTGTCTGACTGATATGTTTCATTGTAGGGGAAAATAAGGTTTTATGTAAAGGTAAAAAGAAGGAAAGATTGGTCATCAAGGTTTCGGAGATGGCTGAATACAAAAAGAACCATATCATCAACCACCAGCAATTTGTTGGCAAAACATCATTATATACAAATATATATATTTATATATACATGTATATGACATTTTTGGTTTGTCCTTTGAAAAATAGTTACGAGGAAAAATCTGTTGGCAAGTTTTAAATTTATTTTGCGATCACATTTTTCCCTACATTTGTCAACAAGCGTGAAAAAAAAGGAAATTTTTAACTAGCTTGTGGGCTTATTTGATAGACATTTGAAATGTCGAGCGACCCTCTTGGTTAAACATCCAAATGTAAAGAAGAAAAAAACAGTACAACAGAAATTCATATTCCATCGAAATACATCTGAACGTCTAGATATACAGTGCGTCCCAGAAAAAACGAAACCGAGAAGTATCGATGGTTTATCATGACTTAATCACAACCATAATTAATGAATGATACATATTTGGAAAGCTTAGAGTCTCCTCTTTCATGCTACTCACGTGATGCATATTTCACGGATGAGTGATTAAAAGCAATTTAAAGGAAGGAAACCAAAAAGTAATTTGGCGGGCGGTATCTGAATTTCAAAGAAAAATTCACATTTCTAGAAAGTTCATTTTCTGCTCTTTCATATGATACCTCAATCAAGAAAAATGAGCCAGGAATAACAAAGTTCCGTTTGTTTAAAGTAGCCCTTACATTTTCATAATTTTAACAAACGAATTCGTTTTCACTGGGTGCCTGCCGTAGCCAAAAGCAGATTTGACAAAAGACTTAACTCCGTTTCGTTGACAATCAGCCCTGCATGAAGACTCTCGTCTACGGCTTATTGTCAACGAAACGGAGTTAAGTCTTTTGTTTATTTCGTTTATTGAAACGGCAGGCAGCCAGTGAAAACGAATTCGTTTAATAAAATTACGGAAAGGCAAGCACTACTTTAAGCAAACAGAACTTTGTCATTCCTCGCTTCTAGAAATGTGAATTTTTCTTCGAAATTCAGATACCGCCCGCCAAATTACTTTTTGGTTTCCTTCCTTCAAATTGCTTTTAATCACTCATGCGTGAAATATGCATCACGTGAGTAGCATGAAAGAGGAGACTTTAAGCTTTCCAAATATGTATCATTCATTAATTATGGTTGTGATTAAGTCATGCTAAAACATCGATACTTCTCGGTTTCGTTTTTTCTGGGACGCACTGTATATATGCAGCTTGTTTTTAAATATTATACATCCCGGTAAATAATACCTAACACAGATTTAGATTGCAGCTACAAACATGACAAATGGCAAAATTTGTAAACAAAAATAAATAAATAATAATACAAGTAGGGACAAGGAAATGAACAAGATAGAAACAAATTAAAAGGCGGAAGGGTGGTGGGTTGTTTTATCAGGAAAAAATTAAGATTTACACAAAATATGTAGTAGTGTACGTACGACGTATAAGGATGGCCATACATTTTTTATGTCACCATGAACGTAATGACTGTAAATCCTTCAACGGCTAGATTAATTAAATCTCGGTGGATTAACAGGATTGCATGGCAGTATGAGGGAAAATAATAAAAATAAGAGAAAAATAATGGACTATTTCCCTCTTTCTCCTGGACAGGATCGTTGTAGGTAATTCAACTCAAGGTAATTGATCACCTTTCAGGAATAAATTATTGCTCTCGGAAGCTGGGATAATATATCACCTGGATGACGCCCACACTATGCCCTATATAAACAATAAGGATACCATAATATTTTGCTGCGTTTGTATTCACTTAACCTATATGATATGAAATAACATAACACTCGGTCTTTTCTATATCAGATGTCAAAAAAATGTATTGCATTATTATCGGGGCCCGCTCGCTATTCATAAGGACCGCTATCATGATTTGAGAAAAGGGTAATTATTCGTAAGGGTCGTTATACCTAAGGACATCTATTCATAATCGAAGAAGAGGGTCGCTATTCATAAAATGAGAGGAGGATCGCTATTCATTATACAAAATAGGGAACGTTATTCAGAAGGGTTGCTATTCATGAAACGAGAGGAGGGTAATTCGAAAAACCGGGAAGAGGGTCTATCACCCTCTTCTCGTATTATGAATAGCGGTCCTAATGAGTAGTGACCCCCAATGTAAATTATGAATAGCACCCCTTCTTCATGTTTATGATTAGCGATCCCGATTTCGTATTATGAATAGCGGTCCTTATGAGTAACGACCCTCAATGTGAATTATGAATAGCGACTCTCACCTCACTTCATGAATTGCCGTCCTTATGAATAACGGTCCTTATGCCTTAATATGAATAATGACTCCCTTTCCGTTTTATAAATAGCGGTCATTCACGTTATGAATAGAGGTCCTTACGAATACCGCGGTTACTTCTTATCATCAAGCTTCGTGACCCTTTTCCCCAAAATATGGGGCATAAAGATATCGTAGTCTTTGAAATCTAATATTAACCTCATTTTAGCCTAATATCTAATAATACTTCTATCTATCTATCTATCTTTCTAAGTATCTTCTCCCGGTTCGGAGGTTGATTGCAACATCTCTCCATTTCACTCTATCTTCTGCCATTTTGATGCACTCTTGCAGTTTTAGTTCACTCCAGTTCTTGACATTCTCCTCCCAGTTGATACTACTTCATAATGACGAAATAATGTCACCCACTCTTTTCTATTTCAAATACCAAATGTCTTGTTTGATTATAGTTTTATCAGCGTGATTATTTGCAGTGTGTATTTCTCGGAAATGAAGGAATAAAGAGGAATTTGTCAATTGACTGCAATGAGCGCTACTTCTGCCAGAGCTAAAGCAGGGATACTAATATCCACAGTCCTTTAGAAGCTCATAGAGATGTTGTATTATCATATTGCAAGCCATATAGGCCTACAAGAACGATAAATTATTAATAGTATGATGATGATGAAGATGACAATGACAATGAAGATTATTATTCTTATTAGTATTATTATCATCATCATTATCTTTCTTCTTCTCCTTCTTCTTCATATGATAGTATTATTAATTTATCATCATTTTCATTATCACTATTACTATTGTTATCATCATATTTTTCACTATTATTATCATTATTTTTATCATTATCATGATCACACAAAGTGCATACCTCGTACCTGCTAATACACATTTTAAAAGGAAGTAATATCAAATCATTGCACCCTATCTTTTCTATGCCAAAAGTCACAAGTTGAATGCCATATTAGCTAAATTGTTAACCATTCTTCCAAGAAACAACCCCGCGGGAAATAGAAATATAATAATAGGGACGTGAAAATCGAGAAGTCCCTACTAGTTTTGATGCGTTCTATCAAGGAGTTTTATATCTCCTT
The DNA here is from genome assembly GCA_035222895.1 of Strongylocentrotus droebachiensis. NCBI lineage: Eukaryota > Metazoa > Echinodermata > Echinoidea > Camarodonta > Strongylocentrotidae > Strongylocentrotus > Strongylocentrotus droebachiensis. The sequence goes on along the minus strand of JAVYIG010000342.1, from coordinate 410,659 downwards.
TTTTATTCAGTTTTCATTCAGTTTACGCTCTCAGATCATTACGTCAAAGGACGTATCTTATCATGGTACCCTGTCCTTTCTATGTTAAACGTCAAAAGTTGAATGCCACATTAGCTTAATAGTAGCCCATTTTCCCAGCAAAAGCACGTCTTTGCTTACTAACAGTTTCCGGTCGTTTCGACAACTTTGGGTATGAATGGAGGTCGTTCACACTTGCGGGCTATTAGGGACTTTTAGATTTGCGTGGACTGATACGTGTGACGTCCATTCAAGGCAGTGCATTAAAAGGACGTCGATCGTAGCAATCCACGTTGTTTTCGTGCACATCTAAAAGTCCCTAATTTTCGTACGACTCGTTTCTCAATGAGGTTGATGGAAAAAAGTGAGCACTCTCCCTATTAATGGTTGCAGCATTTTTGCATTACTAATTAGGTAAAGTTGAAAATCATAGCCCAGTTAAAACTCCACTGTTGCCCATAGAGTACGATTATTTTTTTCTAACCTCTTTGCTTGAAGTGATTTAAAGGAAATTAATCGTTGATCAAGTTTATTTTTTATCCGATATATTGATAAAACTTTATCTAACGAAACTAAACCATATCGTCACAATCATTCCATGTAATGGGTTGAGAACAAAAAAGCAATTCCCGCTTTTTAAGCTACAGTGTATTTTAGGGGAATTTAGACCTCATTTGAAACCTTCTTTGGATTAACACTGTCTGATAGAAAGACTTTTTTTCTCTATGCATCAGGGGGACCTACGTAATCTAGCACAAGCGGGTGGGCCAGAAACGTCGTCGTGGTCGTTCATACAGCGTTCAATTCATCGACGATGTCTCTAAGCGCTTTACAGATATATTGCTACTACGGTAATTGGATTCAGGATTGCCCGCATACATTGTATGCACATTTTCCACTCGCTGGGGAGCATGCCAGACAGGAGCCATTTCAAACACGCTCCCAGTTTTTAGTAAACTAAAATGACTTTTGCATCCTACTGGTACCCATTTAACACATGGGTAAATATGTATTAATTCCTTGCCTGAAGACGTTAGTGCCGGGCTGGGATTCGAATTCTTAACCCTTTGAATGAGAGTCAAGTGAACGAAACACGACACCACTACACACCACGACACCTTCATTAATTATCAATCGGAATGGATATTACGGGGCATTGAGTTTTACCCAGTCCATGGTCTTCTTCTAGGCAAACAATAGGGATGAAAATCATTATACTACTCTTTCGGGGATACTTTTTATTAACAGGCGATTAGTAGATAGTAATTAGTGCCTAACGATCTTCAGTTTCAGATGATAAGTTATTCTTACAATAGAAAGAGTTTCTTGAGTTGCACTCTATAAAGGATTTGATATTTCAGGTTCCATTTATCACAAATCTTGTCAATGATTTGTTTAGATATGGTTCAGGGCGCGTGATTGAATTATGAACTAGACTTACAAACATTTCATTGAGAAAGGTGTATCATGTACGAAATAATAGTAATCCTCATTAAGGTATTAGGATAAACAAAAAGATTGACTCAATTTTGTCTATAAAAAAACACCAGGCGTGTACCATATTGAACACAAAAACGAATATATGAGACTACGCACACATATGGCATCAATATTTGGTCAAAAGATTTAAGATATTTCGCGTAGAATTTGAAATACATGCATGGAAGTAGGAACACAGGAAGAAATAATACAAGAAAGCTAATGTTTGCTTAATCTTTTCAAGAGCCCAACTTTCTCTTTTACTGTAATGTATTCAGCTACAATCAATCTACCCACCTCATTCATAGTCTCGAAGTTAAAATCTGAACTCAATTAACGCGACCACAGGTGTACCGACAGACACGGAGTTATACGATTCAATTTACGTAAGTGTTTGCTTTAAAACAGAAATGATTTCCTGTAAACAGATTCGCGACCTCAGATGTCCTCCCACGGATGATACCATCAGGTTAGAGAACAATAATGGTTCTTCCTGGAAGCAGCATGAAATTTTAGTGGCGTTCAGAAAACCCATTTAAATCACGATCAGGATCAATTAATCGTATCTGGGCCCTGTCCTTTGAAAAGTTGCGATTAATCGCAATTTATTTGCCAGGGATTTCAATCGGAACTAAGTACATAAGAGATATTTTCAATTCAATTCAGAAGACTTTATTTCCGTTAAAAACATACAAATATATACATGTGATAAAGTACAGACAGTTTAAAATATACAAATCATGAGCATTGTGTTAAATTAATTTAAACAAACTGTGAAAATGAGTAGAAGGAAAAGGGAGCACCTGTAGGAAGCTTATGTTAGCTTGTTGATTCAGGCGTCCAAATGAATAAAATAATTACACAGATATAATAACATAATAATGAGTATTGCGCATGTATTTGTTCTACGCCTCCCTCCCTCCCCACCCCCCCCCCCCCCACCACCACCTCCCCCCTCCCCCTTCTTTCTCTCTTATGGTAATTTATAGATAGGAGACTGTGAACTTACGATTGACGCTTTGTAAGACGGGGCTCTAATCAATACGCCTCTTTAAAAACACAGTACGCATACTTACTTACTTACACACACGCACACACCACATGCACACACACGCATACACACAAACAAAAACACGCACACACACACACACACGCATACACACAAACAAAAACACGCACACACACACACACACGCCCACCTTTTTTTTTTTTTTTTCTTTAAAGATATGTTTTATTATTTTCTCTCAAATCAAATACATATTGTACAAATCATTCTTGACAAAACTGGATACATATTTTACATCGATATTTTGGATTAAACATAAATTGCAATAACACACAGATCCACCCACACATCCATACATACGCACATCACATGCACACCTACCCCCCCCCCCCCCACACACACACACACGCAAACAAAATAAATTGTGATTGAATCACATTTCGTTGTTTGCATAATTCGAAATGACAAGAATTAACTGAAACATGGCTGAAGTGTTTCGTTGGATCAAACTTTCAGGACACGTAATATGTGTCATCTCATGCACACATTGCAGGATCCTAACCCCCTCCCCAACCTACAAACACCATACGAATTTTCGCGGTATGGACAACAAAGTGATTTGTCGATTTACTGTCCATACTATGTGCGTTGTGATTGTTATAGATATTATCATCATCATTATTATTATTACTATTATTTGTATTATTATTATCATTATTATCATTAATATTATCATTGCGGTTGTTGTCCTATATTTATTATCCTCCTCATTATCAATATTACCGGCATAATGATATAATACACTGAGATTTCTCAACGAATGAGAAGCTAAATGTTAAGATTAAGACGTAATCGAAATAACTGAATTATATCAGGGTTAAAAAACCGTATAAACACATAGTTTTTTAAAAGTTTTTTTTATAACCGGAACCAGTTTAAATCCGCTTTGAGCGAGTGCACAGGGTGGCCATAATGGTAAGAATAGTTTCAAGGATTTGGAGATGGCGCATATAATGTGTGCAAACAGATTTATTCAATGACTGGGTTCATGCTTAACATTAACACTAGTATAGCATTCTTTACCTAGTTTTTAATAATATTGAATTATCAAACCCTCTTTCTTTATATATGTTGCTTCCATAGATCCGTTGTCTAACCTGTTTTCCCTCTCATATATATGATTTGCAACATATACTCTTGATGATTGGCCATTTTTAGCGAGTGTTGAATTTCAAAATTTATCGCACCATGTGCTCATCAATATTGTAACGCGTGTGGAATATTCAAGGAATTTCAATGGTTTTACGACAGAAATTACAAGATTTTTCGTCTTAATGAGGATTTGATTCCAATTAGTGAATAAACGTCTGTACGTCACTCCCCCACACGTAGTGAAATATAAAATGGAGCTTTTAAACAGCTAATTTTATTAATCAAAGCGATATCTATGTTAAAAAAAACTAATTGCATCATGTGCTCATCAGTTGTGTTACACGTGTGGGATAGTCAAGGGGTTTCAATTATTTTAAGAAATAATTCCAAGATAAAGTCGCATAACGGAGGATTTGAGTTCTTATAGTGAATACGTCACGGTATTATTTCACTCCCCCGCACGTAGTGAAATATAAAATGAAGCTTTTAAAAAGCTAATTGTATTAATCAAAGCGACATCTGTGTTTTTGAAGTCATTATTTCTATTTCAAAGTAAAGTGTAATTACGTCATCGCAGGTAGCCTTGTACTGCCACTCCAAAGTTGCACTTTTCTTCAATATTACTGCCGGCTTCCGTTTTATATTCAAATTATGGGCATTACTGAAACGCTTAGAGATATGCTTTTTAATTTGCGTGTTGTGCGTTGATTCAAGAAGAGGAAGCGATTACGTAACTGATGATGGTGAAATGAAATTTCCTGGATTATTTTTCCGTATAATTTACGACGATGTTAATAAGAGTCATAGTCAGAACGAAAAAAGAAAACAAAATCTTTCTAAAATATGGATAACCCTTAACATTTTATGTTATATTTAAGATTATTTTAAGTTCAAGGGGGTTTTCCTATTCTGTCATATTATATATTCGGTAAATCACTAACAAAAATAGTAAGATTAAACGAGAACTTACCGTTTGAAGTTTGATCTTTATTTTATGAATATTTAGGAGGAAGTTATTACATGAGATCCCGTCGCGCATGCGCAGTCAATATTCAAAGCTACAAATGTGGTTACTCACAGTAGTAAGGAACAGGAAACTTACACTTAAGTTTGAAGTTTGGGTGGGTGAGGAGGGCATGTAATAACTTCCTCCTAAATATTCATAAAATAAAGATCAAACTTCAAACGGTAAGTTCTCGTTTAATCTTACTATTTTATTTCATATTTCGTCGTTCGAAATTACATGAGATTTTGAAGCATAGTAGCCACATTTGGAACAACCAACATGTATGGAAAGTGAACACTGATTATGCAGATTGAATTGGATGCTTCTAACCAATGACTCACCATATTAGACAGTTATTGTAGTCTGTTCATACATGTGGCAAAACATTTCACATACAAGACGTCCATATATAAGACGTCATAATGTTGCAAAAACATTGTTCATTTCTGTATCTAGCTTATTCTAGCCATCTGGTTTCTTAATCCCAGTTCTATTAAGTAGACAGCTGGTCTCTTAATGCCAGTTCTATTGAAAAGCCTTCTGATGCAGTTCTTAAAGCAGTGTGCTATCTTGTAAGACTGCCTGGGTAAAGTTTCTCTTGTTTTCAAAAGGTTTCCTGTAGAACTTCCTGAACGTTTTCTCTGAAGACCATCCTGCTCGGGCTAGGATCTGGTCCATTGGAAGTGCTGCCTTGGCAGCTGCTGAAGTTGATGCTGCCCGCGTTGAATGAGCCTTATAAACGTTTGTATCCACACCTGCTCTTTGCAAGCAGGTCTTGATCCAGCGAGATAAGGTTTGAGTTGTTACTCTATTATGAGGTCTGGTGTAACTTACAAAGAACGAGTTCTCATTCCCACGAAGTGGTCCTGTGCGCTGGACATAATGTTTCACATATTTTACAATACACAATCTTCTATCAGGAGGATATGCTTCCAATTTAAACTTAAAATTGGTATTTCCTGGTTTGCTTTGCTTCAAGTGTTCATCCAAATGAAAAACCACAAAGCCCCCTTTTAGGGTCATCTTGTTAGTCTTCAATATATGCAAGGTTTGCACTCTCTGTGCCGATACAAGAGCCATTAGCATACATACTTTGAGTGTTAAATCTCTGAGGTTTAAGGAGTTTACTGGAGACAATTTTCTTAGAAAATTGAGGACTGGACTAATATTCCATATTTCTGTATATCTAGGTAAGACAGGTCTGAGTTGAAAAACACCTCTCATCAGTCTGGTTATAAGTGGGTGAGTACTCATTGTCTGATTACTGTCAACGAGAATCAGAAAAGTGGATAAAGCGCTACGAGCTGTATTGATCGCACTGTAGCTAAGGTTCCTGTCATGAAATAAACTACTAAGGAATTCTAGTACCGTTTCCACCTCGGCTTGGAGGTAACTCGTATTCCTGCTGTGGCAAAATCTTCGCCACTGTGTGATGTAAACTTGGTACTGCTTGCAGGTTGATGCTCTCCATGAAGCTGTAATGATATCCACTGTTCGTCTGCTTAGTCCCCGATTCTCAAAGTGTTGCCGCATAACCTGCAACATAGGAGGTCAATATTAGCATTAAGAGGGTGGGTGGTGTTTAACACAGGAAGGAGTAGCAAATCTTCTTGCCTCTGGATAAACAATGGCTCTCCTTCCATCATGCTAACCAACTGAGGGAACCACGCCTGAGTGGGCCAATTAGGGACCAGAAGTAACCCTCTAGCTTTATCCTCTCTGATTTTTTGCAAGCATTTGGGGATCATACAGAACGGTGGGAATGCATAGAATGCAAAAGGTTTCCAATCTAGCGTAAATGCGTCAACTGCAAAAGCCCCAGGGTCTGGGTGCCAAGTGACATATTTCTCTATTTGAGCATTTAGTCTTGAGGCGAACAGGTCTATTTCTGGTACACCAAAGTGGGAAACTATTCTATCGAACACTTGTCTGTTTAGTTTCCATTCTGTTCGATCATTAAATTTCCTGGATCTTTCATCTGCTATAGTATTGAGCCGACCAGGTACATGGGCTGCAGAGACCCAAATATTTCGAGAAATGCACCACTGCCAAATTTCTCTTGACATCTTGTCACACATTGTGGACTTGCAACCTCCCATGTGATTTAAATAAGCCACTGCAGTGGTATTATCTATTCTTACCATCACATGAACGTTACGCTTATTCATGCAAAAGGATTTTATCCCCAACCCAGCGGCTAGGGTTTCCAGGAAATTTATTTCATTTTTTCTTGCCCTTTCTGCCTCAAATTCATTCCATCGACCCCCTGTTTGCTTCTGGAGGTCAGTAGCTCCCCATCCAAGGCCACTGGCATCTGTGTGCAATTCTAAGTCAGGTTTTTTCCTAACAATTGGGGAGGAGGCCATAGAAACATTGTTTATCCACCATTTTAACTCCTCTTTTGCCTCAAGGGACAACTTCATCTTCCTGTCAAAATGACCCCTGTTTTGTCTGAGGGCTGCAATTTTGTCCCTTTCCATTGATTTATAGTATAAGGGGCCATACTCAACCGCAGGGAAAGTTGCTATGACCTTCCCAATCACTCGTGCTACCATTCGTATTGATGGGAGGTACGTGCCCATTAATTCACGGCATGAATCTTTCACTTCTTGTGCCTTTGTTTGAGGCAATTTAACAATCATACTCTCAGTGTTAAGAATGAAGCCAAGAAAGGTTAGTTCACGTGTTGGGATGAGCACTGATTTTTTAGTGTGAATGAGGAATCCTAATTCTGAGAGGATCTTGGTTGTTGCACTCACACTCTCTTTAAGCTTTTCTTTTGTCTCACCAATAATTATGGTGTCGTCCAAATATCCTATGACTGTATGACCTGCTTTTCGCAGTTCGGCAAAGACTGGCTTCAGCAATTTTGTGAACAGTCTGGGGGCTGTGCTGAGCCCATTAGGTAAGGCTGCAAATTGCCAGCGCTCACCCTGCCACATGAACCTCAAGTATTTTCTACTATTTGGGTCTACTGGAATGGAGTAATAAGCATCTTGGAGGTCGATTGATGCAAGATAACAGTGCGGAGAAATCAAGTGCTTGGCAGTGTGGATGTTATCCATCTTAAAGTGTTGTACGTTCAGACTTTGATTAAGCTCTGATAAGTCTAAAATCATACGAGTACCCCCATCTTTCTTGGGTCTCGTGAAGATGTTTGAGAGGAATTCTCCCTCTTCAAATGAGCAAGGTTCTATTACGTTTTTTGCTTGTAGAGCCAAGATTTCTTTAGTAATCTGATTTATTTCTAAAGGGCTCTTTTTGTAACCATAGAGGGGCTTATTTCTCGAGGGAACCCCTTTCGAATAATCAAATTCGATCTCATAGCCTCGCACTGCTGATAGCAGAAATAGATCTGACGTTAATTCACGCCATCTACGATAGAAATATATCAATCGACCTCCAACAGGCACATTTGAGAAGCATTCTTGTGGTAATGTACATGAAGTAGAAGGAGCATTAATCTTAACATTCTCAAAATATTCGTATGTGCTACTTACCTCTTTGGGTAATGGTGTAGCTATTTCCTCCTTGCGGCCTGTGGCCGCTGGAAGGATTGGGTCTGTTTCCCCATGCTCATTGTCTGGGTGTGAGGCGGAGCTCTGTATGGTCTGCCTCGTTGGGTTCGCTGGCCTAAAAAAAGGCCTGTTAGTGTTGTAGTTCCCACTTGCGGGCCTGCTACTTGGAAAAGTTTGTGATGTGCCGGTGGCACGGTTCCATCCTTGTCTGCGGTATTGAAAAGTGCTGGACGCTTGCGTCCTGTACGGCGGGGTGAACGTTGTCCACGCACCACGCCAGATGCAGCTTTTTGTTGTTATGTAAGATCTTTGACTCTCTTTGTTAAGTCATCGCCAAATAAGTACTGACTCACTGGTGTGGCAGGTTTGCATAGATGTGAGTACTTGGCATTTAAGTCTGGCTTAATCTGATCTTTGCGTAAGCAGTTGATTTCAAAGTTTGTGTTACACAGCAATGCCAATGCATCCTGTTGTGCCTCTGATAGGCTATCGGGGGACAGAGTTTGAATAAAAGCTGTGAGTCCCCTTGTCAAGGGCTTTTGGATTCTTTGCAGTTTCAAATCACGGCTTCTTGTTTGCGAGGATAGGTTTTCCCATATTGCTGCATTCACTTTGGGGCAACACAGTGGAGTACAATAGCTTGGAGGAGGGTATTTCCCTCCAGCTTCCTCCAACACATTTTCCTCTAGCTGGTTGGACATGAGGTACATGGCAGACTTTGCTAAATCATTGTGGATCGCGCCACCTACCCCAGAGGGGATAGCAAATTTCTGAGCCAGGGCAGGAACTTTGTCCTCATTCTCCTGGTCTAAACCTGGTGCAACAGTTTCGTTGACATCACCCTCATCCATGCTGCCAATGTCATATGACGTAGGGCATTGGCCCATGTTTCCAGTGTCAATATGCTCAAACTCATCATCATCATGTTCAACTTCAAGAAATCTCACGTTCGCCGCAGCAGTACATGCTGTCGGTGGTGTATCCCCGGTGGGGCGAGTTGCAGATTGACAAGGCAAAAAATCCACCATTCTCTCCATTAAGGATTCCAATTTGTCAAGTCTTCCTCGTAATCCCGTGAAGTCCTCCTTTTCTTCAGGCTTTTTGCCCTTCTTTTTAGGCCCAGAGTTCTTAGACTCATTCGGGGCAGGCTTTGCCAAGACACTTTTGCGTTTCGTATCGGAGGATTTCACTGCCGCTGAGCGCTTTGGCTCAGGCTTCGTAGAGGTGCCCGCGGCGGTTTCGCCCGGGGGAGTTCCGGCTTTAGCCGTGCTCAGCGTTCCGCTGGCTTTCTGCTTGGTGCTGCCGTTGCTGCTTGACGGAGACGCCATCGTGTCCGTGGAAATCGGAGCAAAACTTCGATTTATGATATAAAAACAGCACAGATTCTCAAAAATCTTCTAAAAACATGAAAAAGGAGAGTTTCTCTCCCTATTGTTGTATTTTTCCGAAACCGCTGGTCCGAAAAAACGCAGAAAATTAGGTATTTTGACTGCTGAGGGAAAGTTACTTTCCCGGTAAAAATCAATTGCGCGGCGAATTGACTGCGCATGCGCGACGGGATCTCATGTAATTTCGAACGACGAAATATGAAATAAAATGGTTAGTTTTCTACGCAAGGTAACACGCAACGTAACGTTAAACTATAGCAAAATAACATAATTTTAGTAATCTCAACTTTCAGCAACATTTCTCTCATCTACAGTACCTTACAATTGCACTTTTTCTGTTAACATTTTCCTTTCGTTTAATTGTTTTTCCCCTTGTTTCTCTGTCCAAGTTCTTTGAACGGTCAGCCCCCTTCAAGAAATGTATTCACGGCTATACTATTCGTTCAAACAACTTCCATATTAAAGCCACACTGTACTACTTGCTCCCTCTATATAGAAAACTTCCCCAATCGGTGCCTGTTTGTCCCCATGATCCTCTTTTACTTATTTTAATTGAGAGCCGAGTAAATGAGATAGCCACCTGTCACAGTGACCTCGCTGGCTAGCTGGGTGGTCAAATCCCTCCTGGCTGAACTAGTACTTGTCCTAAGGGGTAGTTGGCCGGGGAATAGTTGTTCTATGGGTATTTGTCCTGTCATCTCTATATACGTTGTACCTTCTTTATTTACTTGTTGAAACAGTTCAGTATCATCTTTTGCACCAATAATTGATGGCGTCATGTGCGAAGAGACGTACTGGAGAGGTGAGCTTGTCTGGCAGGTCATTGATGTAGTACAGTAATAGAGAGGGTCCCAGAACAAAGCCATGAGGAACTTCAATATTTGGGAATCCGAAGCAGCTGCATACTTCCAAGCTCCATCGATATGGAACGTTTTTCCTATCCGTCCAAAGATGCCCCCTGAATATTCCTCCCCCCAATTGCTCAGAAATTAAAAAGCTTACCCATTAGGCCTATACGAAACAGGGGCAGTTTTACTAGCTTGTACATTCAAGATTTATTGACATGATTGAAATGATCCTTATTATGAAAGGTGAAGTGCATATGACAGCACAATGGGTCTTTATGTTTTATGGGTTCTAGGACACCCACCCCCTGGACATTCACCCCTTGGATAACCACCCCAGTGAACTACCACGTAGAAAAACTACCCCCTAGGGCAACCATCCTCTAGGACGACTACCCCCGGACATCGACCCCCGGAAAACTACCCCATAGGACAAATACCCCAGGACAACTACCCCCTACGACAACCATCCTCTAGGACAACTACCCCCGGACAACTATCCTAGGGGTAGTGGTCTGGGGGAAGTTGTCCTAGGGGGCAATTGTCCGGCGGTAGTTGTCCTAGGGGGTAGTTGTCCTAAGGGGTAGTTGTCTGGGGGTATTTGTCCCGGGTGTGGGGTAGTTGTCCTAGGGGGTAGTTGACTTGCTGTGGTTATCCTGGGGGTGGATGTCCAGGGGCTAGGTGTCCGGATACGTGTTTTATGCGCAGTGATCACAACATCTCTGGAGCATGTAACGTATATAACTGGAATCACAGGCTTTTGCTTTTCTTAACAATGTACATGGGAAATAAATAACAGATTTAAATGTCAAAGTTACAGCAGGGACTTGAAAGACAAGGACTGGAATCAAACAGCTCTCCTTTGACCCCATGCTCCACGCCGCCGAGAAGTTATGCGCTAATCTGCAACTGTTCACCAGGTGGTAGAATAAAAGAGCACATGAAATTTCAGGATTTAGAATTCCTACGTCAGAAAATGGTATCACAGCAATTGTTCGCTGTTCCTTCCAATGATTTCTCATCCATTGTTGAATGTGTAAAGAGTAGAACAAGCGAACACAAACTTGTGTATTTTCAATCTTTTTTAAACTTGAAAAATACAAAAAACACGCGAAAACACGCATTAGCGAACTTAATGTTATTGAAGATTGTAAATCATGGATCAAATAACGGGACATTAAAGCATGCACAAATTAGCGCATCATCCTAAAATATTGAGTTTTTGTCAGGATGTAATTTTTTTTTTACCAACTCTGGCACACAAAATATAAGAAGGACGGAGTTCTAAATTTGAAAATTTGTTTGATGCACCATTCCCAATACAATCCCCATATAAAGTTTTTGATTTACACTGAAATTTTGCCGGTAATTTAATATTTTGTAATAAATGTAAAACTGGTGCCTGGCTTCCGAAAGTCCCCGCAGTGGAAGCGCGGTTCGGATCATGGAACCTCAAAGCCAAGTGGAATGTTACACATCCCATTGTTACGCTTTAGAACTCACGAATGCGTTGAATAAATTACAAGAGTTTCGCCGGCTTGATTCCAGTCCTTCTCTAACAAGTCCCTGGTTACAGTAAATGAAAAGGTTAAACTCTGTTTAAAGTAAAAACAATTTGTTAGCTTTCTAGTACTTGCTAGTTTAGACAAATATAACAGCAGAAATGTTCTCTGAAAGGATGGCTCTTTAAATGTCTTCATAAATATGCCCCCTCCCCCACAAAATAATAATAATAATAACAATAAATAAGAAAAAGTAAGCAATAGAGATATTATTTGCCTATATTTGTGCGGTCCCATATATTTTGTTCAGTTTTTAGTTGATGTTTTCTTCTTTTCGCTACATGATCAACATTTTAGAAAGTTCCTCGCATAATGTTTTAAGCCCACAGTAATTGAATCTTTTTAAAGGATTTGAGTAAAATCCCAATTTTTGAAGAAAAACAATGTTTGTTGAAATTATTGGAAGATTTCACAGGGTATTATAAATCAGGCGCGCCGGAAGCAGTTTGGGATTGGGGGGGGGGGGGGCAAACATTCCAGGGGGCTCACCTTCCAGGGGCAGTGACGTAACGAGCAAAAACGTTTGGAAGGGGGGGGGGGAGAAGAAAAATCTGCATCACCACCACCACCAATTGGCGGAGATTCCAGGGAGCAGAGCCCCCGGAAGCTCGGGTTTTTTAGGTATTTAATAACGGTCAGATGAGCATACAGGGGACCGCCTTAGGGCCCTTGGTGGGGTCCGGGGGCGGAGCCCCCGTAAGCTCTGGGGTTTAGGCAATTATTTACGGTCAGATGAGCATCCAGGCCCCGCCTTAGGGCCCTTGGTGGGCTTGGGGGCAGAGCTCCCGGAAGCTCAGGGGTTTTAGGTATTTAAAAACGGTCAGATGAGCATACAGGGGACCGCCTAAGCGTCCCTTTGTGGGGTCCGGGGGCGGAGCCCCCGTAAGCTCTGGGGTTTTAGGCAATTAATTACGGTCAGATGAGCATCCAGGGCCCCGCCTTAGGGCCCTTGGTGGGCTTGGGGGCAGAGCTCCCGGAAGCTCAGGGGTTTTAGGTATTTAAAAACGGTCAGATGAGCATACAGGGGACCGCCTTAGCGGGCCCTTGGTAGGGTCCGGGGGCGGAGCCCCCGTAAGCTCTGGGGTTTTAGGCATTTAATTACGGTCAGATGAGCATACAGGGGACCGCTTAAAGGGCCCTTGGTGGGGTCCGGGGGCGAAGCCCCCGTAAGCTCTGGGGTTTTAGGCATTTAATAACGGTCAGATGAGCATACAGGGCCCCGCCTTATGGCACTTGGTGGGGTCCAGGGGGCAGAGCCCCTGGAAGATGGGGGTTTTAGGTATTTAATAATGGTCAGATGAGCATACAAGGGACCGCCTAAAGGGCCCTTGATGGGGTCCGGGGGCGGAGCCCCCAGAAGCTCTGGGGTTTTAGGCATTTAATTACGGTCAGATGAGCATATTTTGATACCTCATTATTTTGTGACATTGGCAGGTCACTTATTTTTTCTCTCTCTCTTTTTTTCTTTTTCTCTTTTAAAAACTTTTTCAAAAAGTGAGGGGGGCTCGAGCCCCCGAGCCCGGCCGTTCTGCATACCCTAACATACAGGCTTATATATAAGCATATTTTCCGCCCGACTGTAAATTTGGGAATTTCTAATTTCCAACAAACGCATAAAAAGGTATGATTTACAAAAAAAATGAGAAAAAATACCCCCCCCCCCCCCATTAGTACGCCAGCGTTCAGGGGCTCATGAGCTTCTCACCCCTATAAAAAAAAAACAGACACGCTTTCCCATTCTCTCACAATATGTCCACGATATGCGCGCGTTATTATAAAAACCTCCATTTATAAATATAGGTAGCATGCGCAATGTTTAGGAAATTTAATTCCTGTTAACTTTCCTTTTCTTTGAATAGAATTTTATACGTCATTTAATTCAGGTTTTTATTATTGTTATGTTCTTTTGGGTTAAACATACAAACCATCTTACTCCTTTACTGCTTCTTTTTTTTTTTTTTGAGGGGGGGGGGGCGTTTTGGGGGGGCAAAAATGCGTTTTGCCCTCCCACTTTTTTGATTGGGGGGGGGGGCAGCTGCCCCCCCTGCCCCCCCACTTCCGGCGCCTATGTTATAAATCATTCGTTTACAACTAAACCGCCTAAAACACTTAAGTTTAAGCCCACACTTCTTAGCAAGACACAAGCACCGCAACAGTGGTTTCATTAACAATTTACTCAAATCACCTAATCGTTGGGGATGAATATAATCAATTTCTTGGGTGTATATTGTTCTCGAAAAAGAAGTGTGATTGTCGAAATCAAAACAATCATCGCCTTATTATTTTTCCTTTCAAAATAGCTTTAAACAGGAATTAGAGTGCAGGTGGCGTAGGTAATGAATAAACCATTATCATCGAAATGAGTGATGGATTCACAAGGTATTTGTATCAATGTTCCCTGAAGCGCAAATATTTAGTGAAAAAAGCTTCCATTTCCCCACTTTTCCAGATTATCTTTCAAATCTCTACTCCCTAACAACGCTAAATAAAAACTTCTTTCGACATATGATTAAGCCTTGAAAAACGATCATCCTCCAAACGGAAGTAATTTCCCCTCGAAAGGAAAGTGGAATATAAAAGGAATAAAGAGTACTTTAGACTTGGTATACCTTAATTTTAATTGGGAATGTAAGTTAGTCAGCATTACAGACGATGTGCGTTGAGGTTCTACGGACTGCGTATAGCTTTCTAGTCATTTCTCCATAATGATTTATTAGAGCACAACTCTTGATATTGTCAGTATGAACGTGTGGTTGGCCCTTCATCTTCTCATACTGTTTTTCATAACAGAATCCAAAGGTAGGCAAATATTCGTTACGCTAATTTTGTTTTGTTTTTGATATGCTGCCTTTTAATGATGTTCTAGGCTAGCCTATATGTACTAGGAACGAAACTTTGTTTGAACTTTGTTTGAAACCTTGTTTGAACTTTGTTTGAACTTTGTTTGAATTTTTATTCGATTGAAACGTTTCGATGCCGGAGTCGTACCCAGTACATTTGTGTTATAATTAGTTAACATGTGTCACCAAGTGATGTCGGGTGACATGTTTACGGACCCTATTTTACGTTTGGAATTAAGAACCGTATTTCATTTCCGCAAAAAAACGAACCGTCGGAATTATTGAACCTTCGGAAAAGGACATGTTACCTCAATGAGCGTACCTGTTTATAATCACATAACGAATAATCCTGGTCATTTTTGTAAACAGTGAACTACGCAACACTGAAGTAAAATAATCAACGTTAAGAAATAAGAAATCTCGATTCGTATATCGCGGTGAGATTCTAAGTTCTATATGAACTTAAAGATATAAATGCACTGCATCTGTAATTGAAACTTCGACCTATTTTCCTGACATCGAGAAATAAAGTGTAACTGAACTCTGTAGTTGTTGTAATAGTTTTTGAAAAAACAACATTCGTTTAGATATCAACAGTTTTATGAACATGTGTAGGATATTCGGTTAGTTCGTGGCTCATATACTTATCACATAATCGGAGAATAAAGAATAATAATATGGCACTTAAGACATTATTTCATCTGGAAATGAAAAAGACATTCTAGTGTCTATTCTCATGGAATTGTCGCTACACCATCGTTTTTAGTCTTTCACAACTTCTGAGTTTTTTCCATGGCTTGCAAACGACTCAAAAGCCTGTTATTGTTTTGAAGAGGTACAATGGTTTATTCCATAGAAATATGATATACATTTCAGGTATATACATGGAATTAGAACATGTATTATTTGCACCTCTCCGCTTAATTGTAAATGCTTTTACATTTTTATTCTAAAACACCAGCCAAGAATCATCGGAAGAAACACTGGAAGAAAGTTTTATCAAATAATGTAAGTATTTGCCATCTAATTATTATCGTGACCACACACATACATACATATCCCTCAAGAAAATTTGTAAAGTCAAGTATGAATGATTGTACCTCTATTTGTATGGCATAATCATCACTACGTATAGAATCAGTAGATACTGTGTTTATTCCTCTTCAGAATGATGTCCCATTTGTTATTATTGGTTAGTCATTGCATTGCAGTACATCTAAAAAAATCATACCAAATATGGTATCAATTTTAGATAGGAATAAACATATGTTATGATACTAACCAAAGCGATGATTCATATGTGTGTGTGTGTGTGTGTGTGTTTATGTTGACTTAAAAAAAGACCATAACATTGCACTATTGCCACTTGATGTAAACTTTATTATCTGAATTTTCGAAATGCAAACTGGTTCCTTCTTCAGGGAGGTAATGCATGCATAATGTATTTAGTTAGTCAAATTTAAAAATCGTAAAGGAAAAACAAAATTAATTGTTAATGTCTAGACTCGTTTATTTACTGTTCAACGTCTATCTCAGATTTTTTCTTTATTTGTATTTACCTCGCATGGGAACTCTCTCGTGACAATGAATTTGGATTCATGGTTATATTTTATGAAATAAACTTGCCCACTCTAATTGCAATGACGACTTTCGTCGATGCCTTGTTTTTGATCGCGTTCTGAATTCGTATTCTTATTTATCTTCTTGTTGATCTTAAATTGAATTTCTCTCGCCTTTACAAGAATCAAATGGTCAATCAATGCTGTTTTCTCCATTTACTACCGACGAGATTATTGATATTGTTTATAATATTAAAACCCACAAAAGTTCCGGCTACGGCGAGATTGCGAATCATCTATTGAACAAATTATCAACGAAATTCCAAGTCCTTTACCTTATATACCAAGTTTATCTCTCACGAACGGAACAGTTCCCAGTAAGATGAAAATTGGTATGGTAATCCCAATTTTCAAGAAAGGTAACAAGCATGATATTGTACCGGCATGAAACGCGAATGATACAGAGCATAACTGGTTTTACCAGTATTTCTAATTTATATTATCAAATCATTGATATATTCTTGTCGGGTTGAACAGCCTAAGAACCAATGATTATATTCGTTGTCGAGTGATTGATGTTTTTACTCTTGAAATGAAATGGTAAAATATAAACATAATTTGCGAAATAAATAATGATAATAAACATAATTTTGAAATAGGTTGGACCTTTTGAATAAGGCAACACTTCTCCATATGTTCGGAAGCGAAAACTTCTAAAAGTTAACCGCAAGCATGGTAAGAATACTGATGACCCGTACGTAAAACGTCGATCATTATAGGGAAATAAGTCGGAAGATTAAACCATTCATGACAAAAATTAAGTCACTCTATAAAAAATAGTTAGTCACGAATAATTCATTGCATGGCAAAAATGAATATTCATGAATGATTCATTATAAAAAGCGACCCTCTGTAGTTATCAAACTATGGTTATCTAATAAATACTATTAATTCATATCTATAACTATTTAATTCTCATTTTTATTCTCAACTCTTTCTTTGACAGGATGAAACGCGTTCACATTCGATTAGCTTCAGGCAGCCTTATTTTGTACCACAGTTAAAAAGAACGTATGTAAGTATTGTTTACGTCATTAAAACGTTATTTTCTGCCGACCGAGAATGGTAATATCATCGAATAAAGAAGCACAGGAAAGCTTTTCATATTAGCAGAAAAGGATGGGGGGGGGGGCGGAGCCCATATCTTACACAACAGCCAAGCCATGTTCTTCAACAAAATGCGCTGTGGTCTGGAGAAAGAGACTACGTCATTAGCTCATATCATAGAGATTTAATCTTTGATGTGTCTCTATGGCTTATATAGAAATGAAATTAACGTACACAAGCACCATTAATTGTTAATATCACGAGGATGATGATGATTAATATCCATATGGAAACTCTAAAGCCTTTTATACAATAGGCCTACTGATATCAATCTATACTCACTGACAGGTGGTTATCTCAACAAATCACCTCTCAATTAACATAAGAAAAAGGGGACCATGGGGGACTAATGGAACCGCTTAGGCATTGTTTGCTATATAGAGGGCGCAAGTAGCAATAAGTCGTTCAGTGGGGCTTTAAGAGGATAGGGGGATATTTGCCATAAGAATAATATTGGTCCTGCCTGGTCTGCTATGACACGCGGGCGAGCGAAGCGAGTGAACAATTACCACTCTTTGAATATGCATGCAACTAATTTACAATGTAGGTCTGTTTGGTTTCCTATTTTATAATATTAATATTTATTCATATTTTACAGTGTCCATGTAATGGTATTAATAATTATTCAATATATATATTTTTAACAGAATAACCTAATGGATTTTCTAATTAATCTAAATTCTAATAACTATTTTATAATTAAATGTTAGTAATGCTGTAAATAATACACAGTATTCATGTTTGCAATGAGGAATTAAAGGTAATACAATTTTTTAGTATGGGGTCATGAATTTGGTTCAAATGAACATATCGGAAGCATCTGCGATCCTTCAATAATTAGTGATCGTTGTCGCGGTTGAAGTCGAGTCTAAAGTTATGCAATTGTAAATATTAAACTTTTTATGTTGTATAGCTTCCTCTCAAGGAAAGCTATAAAATAATGTTTTTCGACTAAAATCAACCGATTAGCCATTGCCGTTTGGAAATTAATAATAACAACTACATATTCCGAAATTGGTATGGTCGCAGCTACCATTGTACGGCCGTAGGCGCTATTTGAAATGTATCAACAATTTACCGGGAGCACCGGTAAATCTTTGTATTCAATTTTTCTCAAAAGCAGAAGTGTTTTAGGGTCTAAATTTGTTATTACCTTTAAGGGTATTCAAGGCGTGTGAGTGATTTTTTTTCTTCAAAGGGAAAGATAGTTCTATCAACTATGCATACGTGACAGGGGTACCTGATGCTTGTTTGTCAATTCAATAGCCATTATTGAAGAAGTGCAATTGATTTCCAAAAGCGAGCAAAATTTGAGCATGAAAAACAATCCTGACCATTATCCCTCCAAAAGTTTGGCCTACGATTAATCTCTCTTCCGTCATCTAAAAAAATAAGGGCTCGATAAAAGGGTTATACACGATGGCATTAACGCCTACATCAGAGATTTGTTTTGATAAAATCTCAAAAGCCTTTGAGTGGCTGTTTGTTAACAAATCGTCATCTCTTCCCTACCTATGAGAAGGAGGGGGCGTTAGTTGATTTGAGATTTGTTTTCGGCAGGAATAAACAAATAATTGTGTCAGCGTAAATTCATTGCCAAAAATCTAAAGAAATAATAATAATAATAATAATAATAGCCTAATAGCCCACTCCAAATTTTATTAAACCGAAACGGAAATTCTTTTTGCCCAATTGATCGTGAGCCCGGCAGCCACTGAGCAGCGCCAGATCGACGTTGCTCTATCCCTTATTGTTGAACGCCAAACAAGGTAGCAACAACTACCATCTTTTAACGTATTTTGGTATGACGCGGCCGGGGTTCGAACCCACGACCTCCCGGTTGTGAGGCGGACGCTCTACCAACAAAAACCTTATAGAATTAAGAAATGATGAGAAAGGAATTGTACAATGTTCTTATCGCTTCGTGTTAACTTCATGTTAAAGTCGATTTCGGTATTTGCTTGTCATAACATACAAACAAGAATACGAAGAATTTGAATAAAATTACATTTGTAATGATTAGTTTGAATTCTTCCCCTTATTTCAATCCTTGTTTTTTAATTCTTCCTGTTATTTCAAAGCTAGTTTTTTTCTTCCGATATGCGATAAAAATTCTTTCGCTTGAGTCGTCGTCAAAGATTCAGACCTTTTATATCACCGAATATGTCGGAGGGATATATCATATCTCCCGCGCATCCTATTCCTATACTCTTGTGGATCACATGGTTCGCGGTTCTAGTCCCGCCTTGGCAGTACTGTTCTTTGGCAACACATTAATCTACATTTGCCTATCTCCATCCATGTGTTAAATGGGTACACGTACGAAGCAAACGTTACTGTTATTGGAGTGGCATGTGGGCGCTTGTAAATGGCGCCGGGCCGGAATACTGCCAAAGGAGCCTAGCATAAATTATGTGGATTTGCATTATCATTATTATTTTTTATTTTATTTTAAAGATCATCTGTTTAGTATTTACTTGTTGAAAACTTCTTCCTTAACAATCAATTTTAACATTTTCGTAACTTCAGTGAGTACATTCGAACGCTAACAGCGATTTAAGATCCTCGTAGATTGGTTAAATGGTGTTTAGGCAGCTTCGAGAGAATAGGGATGTAAATGGTTGAGAGAATGTGTAAGCCCCGTCCCTGTTTATAGTGTTGCCCTTCTTGATTCTTACGCTGAAATACTCCCGTATCCATCTCGTTTGCTTGTGGTCTTCTTTGATCAATATTTTGCACTTGTCCCAGGTAATTGAATGTTTTTGGTTGCTATCTTTAAAGCCCCACTGTCCTACTTGTAGCTACTTGCTCCCTCTATATAGAAAACTTCACGAATCGGTGCCTGTTGGTCCCCCATGATCCTCTTTTTCTTATGTTAGTTAGAGCTGAGTTAATGAGATAGCCACCTGTCAGTGACCTCGTTGTGTGGTCTAGTCCATTCTGGCCCAGTGGCCAGTAGTATTGACGGTCTTTAATAGCGGATTGTATGCATGATGTTATCCGGTTTCATTGAATTGGGACTATGTATGCTGAAGATGAATTCCAAAAGGTTGAACTCATCCTCCACTGTTAATTTTGTGCGCTCGGGTAATTCTTGGACATGGCATAAGCCTCTCTTCCACTATGATTAGGGACAGTTTTGTTGATGTGTTGGTGAAAAGGCTTACTGCATCGTGAGAAAGAAAGACACCTCTTCCTTCAATAACTCCTGTGATCTCTCCGGAGTTATTTACATGATGCTATGTTTTTCCAATGCGAGGAGAAAGCGTATTTGCCAGGAACTTAGATGCGTTGTTATCCAGGGACCCTGTGTAGTCAACAATATGTCTAAATGGACAATTTTTCTTGCGTATCTTTGGAGTGCAGTTAAGGCGTGGAGGGGAGGCCGATGTAGGATACAGATGATTATAGAGCTGTGGGGAGATCTTACCATCATGGTTGAATTTCTTGAGAATATTCACTAATCGTATGAAGTAGAATTGTTGCCTAATTTGTGTTTGTTTGTTCATCTTGAACGGGAGTTGGTCGTCGGTCTCCATGTGCAGAAGGCCTTAATTCGCATACACCTCACTTGATGGAAAAACTTTTAATATAACAAGTCTACACACAGCAAACCTGCTACGACTGAAGCTTTTCCCTTGTCTGCCAGTTAGAAAAGGATATCCGTATTTTTTGTTTAGTTCTTTAGAGCTGTTTTTTCTGCAGATGTAGGTTAGGTTTTGGAGGCATGCTATTTTAAATAATCCCATTTTCCTCAACTATCCAGCTTGTTCCACAAGTAAAATCTTTGCTGCTTCCTCTGTAGCTACAATGAGATCTTCATGAATGGGGTATCTTTTCTGGGCTTACTGCGTAATTTAGTTATTTCCCCAATACACATGTTTCGGCCTCTGCAAGATGATAGCTAGACCTCATAAATCATGACAACGATAATGTTATTATCATAATAATAATAATTATTATTATAGTTATTATCATTATCATTATAAAAAAAAAAATTAACATTATTGCATGATATTTTCCATTTTTTGTATTCAGTACGTAAACTACAACTTGTATTTCTTTTTAATCTCCCGAAGGGTCGGATTGAGATTGCAGCCTGCAGGGACAATTTCACTTATGATACACCATTGATAGGACTGAACAGGCAAAACATTGTTCGTCATGTGAAACCGGGTACCCGTGTCATGAGTAGAACTTGCATCGACCACAATGCACCGTGCTACGGTATATGTAAGTGTATAATTAACATATTTTAATATGAATTCATTATTCATCATATTCCGGGTATTCATTTGGGAGGCTAAATTTTAATTGCTTAATATAAACATATATTTATTTTCCATTCTTTTAACGTGATTAAAAAATACATGACTGGTCTCAGACTTAGTGGATCTTAGCACCCATGGATCGCTATCGCAAATTCTTTAGAAAAATGAAGTCAATTTCATGATAGCAATGTCCCCTGTTTCAATGACGTACTACATCCAAATCAAGACATATTCTATCTGGTATTGAAATTAAACTTGAAGCTTTTTACACGTTTATGTGAGAAAATCATGAAATTGCATGCTAATACGATTGAAATTGAATGATCGCATCGTTAAATCGGAAGCAACTCTGATGAAATCGGGCGGGAAAACCTATATTACCCCCCCCCCCCTCCTCCACTTTTATTTTGTTATGAGAGGAAGGATTCTATTGTAACGCATTGTTTAATATTTATTATTATAATAGACCCACTCCCCCATTTTTTAATTACATGTACTATTAATTTACAACAATCATATAATTTGTCTAGAATATTAAGTTCCATTTCAGATAAGAAAAACTCAGGCTCAAAAGCAAGTACTTGTATACACCTTAACGATGTTGTATATATTGCTTGTAAAGGCCAGTGAAAGGTTTTTTTTCTTAAAATTATTTGGAAGCATTGGGGGAGATGAACAATAAAAGGTTCTAAAGCAATTCTGGATTGGAAAAGGATTTAAGAATCGAATAATGATATGGAAAATGTAAATCCGAATCAAGATATAAATGGTTCTTTGTTGCCTTTTTTATATTTGTAAAAGATTATCTATAGTTTATGCATACTTTGACTCACGTTGGCTAATATAGATTCTCATTAAAAAAATAGGTAACCCATGAAAAGTTTATTAACATTGAGTGGGAGTGTCGTGGTCGAGTGGTTTAAGGCGCTTGACTTGGAGATGCGAAGGTCGAGGGTTCGAATCCCGACACGGCACTAATATCCTTTGGCAAGATATTAACCTGCACTTGCTACTCTCCACCCAGGTGTTAAATGGGTAGGATGCAACCGTCATTGTTGGTCAAACAGTTTTTGAGCGTCATGTAACGCCTGGCTTGAATGCTCCCCAGGGAGTGGAGATTGTGCACACATTGTGTGCGGGCAGGCATTGAATCCAATGACCGGGGTAATAGTATATTTGTAAAGCGCTTGGAGACATTTGTATTAAGCGCTATATACAAATTAAATATTATTATTATTATTATTATTGCTTGATTACATTAGCTTACTCGCGCTCAATTTCTGTCAAATATTATAAAACTATATGGAAATTCCGATCTAAGATACTATCACAAACTGAAAGGCGGTGCATAATCTATTATGCAAAGCCATTACGAAAATCCCCAATTACCTTGCATAAACCAGTACATTATGTGCTAAATTGTCTCATTATTCGACTTGTAAAAGCTTCCCGCCTTCGCCCTGCCTACTCGCCCAACTATGCCCATGGCTTTGTGATAATCTCTGCGTGAAAGTGACTTTGAACGAAACAAGATTGAAATAATTTCAAGAATCAGACCGCATTTTCGAAGAAATGCCCGAACACTACAGTCATTGATGAGACAATTCGAATAAGGTATTGAATTGTCCTGAGTTAATTTTCCGAAAGTCGTTGCGATAAGAAGAACGTGTCCTCCCAGAAAGGTTGAAAGTTGTTCATTGGTCAGGGAGACGGACGCTTTTTGAGGACAGTGGGTGTCCCCATTTAACGATGTATTCGTCACATAGTTAACACGCCTTATGCATGAGTTATTGTATGTTGATGCCTATTGCGAACATAACAATAATACACAGTCCAACAAACTAGACCTATACCAGACACACCAACACTACCGACTCCAGTCCACCACCAACAATATTTACACTACCCGAGTGACAAACAGTCCGTCGGTTAAAAGTCGGTCTGCAGTCGGGCTGGGGTATGTTTGGCGGTGTGGCTCAGGTTTACCAGGTCATCTTAAATATAGATTTGCAAGGAAATTATTTCCATTTTCACTAACTCGTCATTTTCTTCTGATTACGTTCCCGGCAGGCGTGAAAAGTGGAGGGGGTGCCATATGTAAGCAGCAGTATGGCTATGTGATGGTCCCGGTCCAGAAGCCAATCTCCAGAGGTCGAGTCGTGTATGAATACGACTTTATAAAGTACAACATGGCATGCAGTTGCGCCATACAGGAGCCAATCAGATAGGCCACGTGGTATCAGGAAAATAGAAAAATTTGTATCCCGTAAAATGTTATTATTTAAGGCAATATAAGTCGTGAATGTTTAAATATTAGGAATGTTTAGAGTAAAGTGCACCTTTTTTTTAAATGCCTTTCCCAATAATCATATTTTATATCATGTAGATAGGAAAGAGTGGCGTATCTATACAGTAGGGGCTGTGGGAAGCGAGTCCCCCCCCCCCTTCAAAGCGAAAAATGGGGAAACAAGAGACAGAGATGGTGAGAAAACGAAAGTGAGACGGAAATGATAGCCCCCCAAAAAAAAAGAAAAAAAAAGAAGAAAAAAAAGGAATTCATCTCGTTTTTCAGAATACCTACACTTATTCTTTGAGGTTAGTTTTCCTTTAAGTCTAAAAGGTATTTAATTCCCATACTTCGTAACTCCAAAGGTTTGTTATTCTGAAACTGAAATAGTTTTATCTTTGAGAAAATAAACAAGACCCCTATTCCATCTCTAAATTACGAACCTTCGAAGAAATGAAGTATATTTAACTTTCGGAAGAATGAACTTAAGGGATCACGAACGCTTTCCCATCTTTCGGAATTACGAATATTCGGAATAATTAAAACTATTTAAATTTACAAGTTTTGAATCGTTAGAAGAAGAAGAAAAAATATAGAATCTAGATTAATGCAACAAACATTTATAATTACGAACCTATATTTTTTAAATAACTATGATCCCCATCACCCACCCCTTTTTAAGGCAAACTATATTCATGTCTTGAACCTTAGTAAAATTAAGTGCTAACCTCCCCCCCCCCCCCCCCCCCCTCCCCCTCCCCCAACACAAATGTTTTTCTATTATGAACCATAGGCCTAAGTATGTAGGTAGGCCTATATCAGAGGTGTGTTCTCACTTTTTGATGGTGATTTTCTGCAAGGTAGAAAACAATAATACTTTGACCATGTATTAACCATGTCACTTGGTGTCTTTTGACCAATCATGTACCCTCTTTTATATTGCCTTGTCACAATGGAGGCAGACAAAAATAGACGGGAAATACAATAAAGTAACATGTATGATACTAGAAACCCCCCTTCAAGATTATGATTGTTTAGGAATACCCGATAACTGAAATCTTATTCAATGTAATTTCTTGCCCAAGTTTTAGGAGTACGACGATATATATATATATTTTTTCTCTTCATGAACATAAAATCTTTGAGAGCTGACCTACAGCAGCGTTTTCTAATGCCTTTTGACGTAAACAACATGAAGAAAAAGAAGGGAGGGGCGTACTTCATTTACTTGGGTTTTGTTTCACGTAATAGTGTAAAGTCCCCCATAAAAGGCCCAACCTGGGAAACCCTTGTGTTAGATTAGCGTGTACATCATAGAGTAGAGGTTGGCCCAGGTGGACATTTTAAGGTGGACTTTACACTATTAATTAAAATAACCCTGATGAATGTAGATTATTGGAAATTTGTCGATGATCTTAATCTGAACTATTGTAAAAGAAAGAAAATCCTCCAAGCACTTTTTTGTGTTTTCAGGAAATTCAGAAATTTTCTAAGAAATCGTCGAGACCAAAAAAAATCAACGCTTTTGTTTCATGGTCTCTTTAATTTCTCTTTTGAAGCACATTTCATCAGATTTAAGGCGAAGTACTTGCTGGTATTCACTTTTAGTGTTATTTACATTGTAAAGGTGCTGGTTATAAGGTTTGTTTTGACTTAAAGTGACTTGGTAACATTGTTGAAGGTTGATGAAAAATTGCTTAGTTTTTGTATAAAATGTTACTTACTATATTCCTTTTACTGTACTAACCCTCTGACATGCAAAAAATCCTTTAAAAATTCTCAAACCACGAAGATATCTATGGTTTTCTTTGAAGGAGTCGATGTATGACACCCTAGTCTAACAGTGAATAAAAGTAAATTCTCTCAACCATTTTTTAATTTTCCCAACCGTTTTTCCATGAGTGAAGTCACTATTTAAGCACCACTATCTCTCATCTGAACAATGTTACCAAGTCCCTTTAAAGGACAAGTTCACTCCAAAAATAACTAACTTTCAATAGAAGCAAAAAAATCAGACAAACCAATCAAAAAAAGTTTGAGCAAAATCGGGTAACTAATAAGAAAGTTATGATTTTGTTTTTTAAAGTATGTAAAACTATGGAAACATGAAAATCACTACACAAATTGCCAATTCGGTTATCAGTTTGTGACGTCATGTCCTCACTATTTATCAATTGCTTTATATAGTTTATCCCCACTAATTTCTCTTTTTATCCCCCAAAACTTGATGATTTCCCTATGCCTTTGCACAGGTTATATGATTTGTATCATTGCGTGCATGACATTGCACAAAATCTGTTTTGAACTTTGAAGAATTGATACTATTTTCTGAATTGTATATTCATGATTATTGATTTGTATCTAAAAAGTTTATAAAAATTCACATTTTTCATGATTTAATTGGAGAAAAAAAAATCTATATTAGTGCACCCACACAAAAACATAGAACTATTAATCTAACTTGGATGCTGGTGTGAAGAAATAAGATTCTTAGGGGGAAAATAGGAAGTTTATATTACCAATATAAATAAAACAATTATTGGATAGCGAGGACGTGACCTCACAGACTCATGAGTGAGTTTCCTATTTGTCTTGTGATTTTCATTGTTCTATAGTTTTACATACTTTTTCAAAAATTCACTTTCTTATTAGTTAATCGATTTTGCTCAAACTTTTTCTGATTTTTCTGCTGCTATTGAAAGTAAGTTATTTTTCGAGTGGACTTGGCCTTTAAAATGCTCAAGATGATAACTGATGAGCAGCGGAAACTAGAGTTAACACTGCAACAATTGTTTTTGGTAAATGTGAAAGAAAGTATGGGACCACTAGTTCCTCTGTTAGTAGATTAGGCATGCCAGAAAAACGAAACTTTAAGATAGTTTGATTAGAAATGAATACAATATCATGTACATAATGATGATGCATATGTAATAAAACGCATGAAATTCTCTAAATCTCAAATAATTGTGAACTGCATTTTCTGTTCAATACTATAGTCAGGTAGTGAGAACAAATTAAGATTCATTACACTAGATTATAATATCAATAATCAATTGTTACAGATTCCGTGTTATTCGCTACAATGATGGCGATTTTAAAGGGGGGAAATGCGAAATTAACTAAAATGAATACTGGAAAGTCTCAATCTGATAATGCAAAATCGCTTGTTCGTTCATCTTCTATCACTCTCTCTCTCTCTCCATTGTTTTCTCGATGTTTTTAAAAATAATTATCTGTCTTCTTCTTTCAAAGTGTCTCATGCACTGCATAATGAAATAGGATGGAGTGAGTGAGAGAGAGAAAGAGTTGTTTTTCTTTTAATTCTCCGTCTTTCTCTTCCAAAAGAGAAGCGGGTTATCGATATGGATACATTTCAAACTATAAGCAGTGTTAAATATAAAGACAATATGTCACAAAATAGTTTCAGTTTGTCTTTGTTTCAAGCATCTGCAAATGAAATGTTTCCTTTCGCCTAGAGCCTCCTTTGAATCTACACTTTCATAATCATGATAATCGAAAGCGGTTTGTTAAGGTGCATGTGTGCGCGTGAGGTGTTGCGTTGGTGAGAGAGGGTGTGTGGGGGAGGTAGCGCAAGAGATATAAAGAGAGAGATAGGGAGAAGGGGTGAGAAGGGAGGAGGAGAGAGATAGAGCAAAAGAGAAGCAGGACAAATGATCACATGGTTTATGGGATTTTCCCCTCAATGAAGTGATGATACAGTATATCTCCTCACGTCCTTCCGGAAAGAAAGAGTCTTTGTCAGACCCTTAGCAATGGCAAATATTTGTGGCTTTCACTGTGGAAATTTGGATATTCTATTATTTAAGTGTAGTATCATTGCTCTGTTTTGAGTGTTTTCTGTCCCGCCCACAGTATCTAGACTTGAAACAAATGGAATCCAGAGAATATATATTTTCATCCTCTAAGAGGAAATAGTTCATGTTTCACAGAAGACGTCATCAGCGAATTATCAACTTGTTTATAGGCTATCCATTGTAGAGATTTTAAACATACTGTTTCCGCAGATCGGAATAATAAAAGTACATCCCTTCGTCGTATTCTCAAAATTACATTCGTTTCACGTCAAGATGGTTCGGGCGAGACAGACATGACTAAAAAATAGAGCAATAATACTACATTTAAAATTATGAAATATACATATCTGCACCGTAAAGGCCAAATATACGCCATTGCTAAGGGTATGACAATACTTTGTCTCTTTTTTGCGTCGTACTTCATTTGTAAAGACACTGATAACCCGGTAGAAAGTATCATGCTATCAGACACAAGGAACAATTATAGTTAGCAATCATCCAGATGTGTTAACCTACATACGAAATATTCATACTTCACTTTGGAAATTCTTACGAAAACTGTCTAGCCAAGGCCACGTGTCTTAGGGTAAGTGGATATTATTTTGAGTAACAAATGACGGGGAGCAAAATATCTTGTAGTGGCTCAATAAATGGCCTACTTTTTATAAGGGGGCAGTGAGAAGCCTTTTCCTTTTTATCCTCATTTTTTCTCCAAAAGCGAGTGAATCCTTTTGAATGCCAAAAAAAAAGAAGGAAAGCAAAGAATCATCGTGTCATATTCCGAAGTAAAATGAAAAATGGCATTTAACCCTTTTAAACAGAGACAACAAGGAAGAAACAAAGCTTTTGAAATCCCCTTCGCTTCAATTGAAAACCCATGTATTAATAGCATCAAAATATTGCCTTGATTACGTTGATTTGCGGTTTAGATTAATCTCGGTCCTCTACTTTTGCGACGTTAATAGAAACAAAAGCGCAGGCACTTTAAAGCCAGGGAATCATCATTTTCTTTGTACAATTACATTTAACTGGGTGTAATTTAGGTTAAAAATATCCTCGAAAAGACAGAAATGTTGTGGCACCACTGCATACAATTAAAAATAGGCATAATACTTTCATCACGGGGATTAGGGAACTAAAGAGGATGGACAAAAAACTTTAAAACAAATCGATGGCTTTATAATTCGCACTAGATTTAAGATATTACAAGTGGGTGGATGACATAAACGATAGTAGACAAATTATGTCATCAAAGTAATGAAAGTGTCCAAAGAAAATTAATCATTTCTAAAACTCTTTGATCGCCTCGGAAAATTGTTGCGACACCGTTTCCGAAAAGCACACGTGCATGTTCACGTATTAACTGTTTCGCATACCCTACTTCTCAACATCATCTGAACGTGATACTGATGCCTGCAAGCCGTCAGTACAGGTCGTTAACCTTTCAATGTAGCCTGTATAATTGTAATAGGCTATTCATGATTCATAGTTCATGACCACAGGTTCTTATCAAGGTCACCCATTCATTTCTTGGCATGTCTGGATGACGCAAAATAATGCAATGCTTGTTAGTAACATATGCCCCCGAGTAAATTGATGACACCTATCTGACCAGATTTCATGAAGTGTCTCTAAATTGAGATCACTTGTACTTTGTAGTGAATAAAATTGTATACAAATCGTCAAATAAATATGTTAATATGCAAGGGTTCGAGAATGCCTGTGTTCAAGGCCATATAGCAATAATCTCAATACTGGAGGCACGTCGGATTTCATCCCACTATTTAAAATTCCCATCATGCGAAACAGAGTAGGAGACTGAATTGGGAAGTTTTAAAAAAAGACAGGATTACAACAAAATATCCGACAGAGGGGAATAGGCCCTCTCTCTCTTTCTCCTTTTTTGTCCTCTCTCTCTCTGTCTGTCTGTTTCTCTCTCTCTCTCTCTCTCTATATATATATATATATATATGTATGTGTGTGTCTGTGTGTGTGTTTTTTGTTCATGGTGTATATAAATCTATATATATACAACGATATATATTATACGTATAATTTGGTGTAATAACCCGCTCCTTGGTCAGACCACGTGGATATGTTCGATAGCACTCTATAATTCAATATCAGCTAAATACATTACAGAGAGGGGGAGTCATTCATATATTCATAAGAAAGCCCGTGCTGTGTTTGAACTAAAAGGGTGAAGTAGAAACTGGACTATGCGTCCCCTAGGGCACAACCAATCGTGTAAACACCTATATCAAAAGTCAATCTATTCATATTTCCATCCGTCGTTTCGTTTCCAGATGATCAGGCATTCGAAAGGAAGGAAGAATCTCGAATCGGTGGGCGGATACTCCTTCTACTTCAAGCTGAGTGTTCAACCAACCTTCAAATCACCAGTTTCGACAGGGGAAAAAGATATACGTTTCAATCGACCTTCTAGTAATAATATTTGCTGTTGAATAGTACAAAAGACGAATGACGTTAATATAATTCTGCTTCAAGACACGTTCCATCGTTCTTGATATCTACTGTAGACCTTCCTTGCTTTCTCATGTTTCCTGCAGCATATCTAACACTAGCACACACACCCCCGCCCTCATGTTGACGACCTTGAGAAGAAATATATATGTATAATTGTATAACGATCGTTAAGAAGTGTTGACAAAAAAGGAAAGCTCATTTTAATACGCGAATCCTTACTTGCGCATGAGTTAAAAAATATTTAAAACAATATAAAAAAGACGGTTAACAGACACTTATAGCCCAATAAATTCAACACCATCTACTAGCGTTATTATGCAGAGATGAAACTCAACTTCAATATTTTGAGATTAACTCGCTGTCTTTTGAATCAAGCTAGGTCTATGAAAGAAGAAAAAGGTTGTGTCGATGTCAAATAAACAACCATTGTCATGTCCGGCACATTGTCACTCCTGGCACTCCATTATTACACCGGCTTTAGCAAGGCTGTCGTTACCAGCACTCAAGTATTTCAAGGAACTAATTCCTGCCAGGTACCCATTTATCTCACCTGGA
The DNA here is from genome assembly GCA_035222895.1 of Strongylocentrotus droebachiensis. NCBI lineage: Eukaryota > Metazoa > Echinodermata > Echinoidea > Camarodonta > Strongylocentrotidae > Strongylocentrotus > Strongylocentrotus droebachiensis. The sequence goes on along the minus strand of JAVYIG010000342.1, from coordinate 379,704 downwards.
TGGAGTGTTGCAATTGTAGATTAATGTCTCGTCAAAGACGTTACGGATCGGAACCCCATTCCCTGTGATTCAGAGTCAGGAGACTCCGGGGGTGGCGGATCGAATTAATGAGCATTTGAGATCCATTAACGCTAATCTTGAGCTCTGGTATGGGCATTGTATGTCGAGAGAACATGGCTATAATTCATTCTGGATTGTTTATCTTGCAGTACATTGTTTGAACCAGTAAAATAAAAACTTCACAAAAAAAAATACTGGAAGTCATCTTCAATGAAAACCACAACTCTCATTTGCACATAGTGGCACGGTGTCGGGCTTACTTACCGTGATTTTCTACTCTGTCTATGCTCATTACTCAGTCCCTATACATTTTCTACCAAAATCGTTTGGAAAATGTCATCAATTTGTAATCCTGAACATTCGGTGTAAGTTTTGTTGGATTCTGTGAGAATTTATTTTCTATCATTATCAGAATTGAAGCTTATCTTTAAACTTAGGAACCCGGGACTACCCGTAGCCCACCACTTCGATTTGCCGAGTCATACCATCGAGAACTTTAAGGTATGTGGAGTCGTTAGCATGATGCTATGGCAGTATGGATGACCAACGGAAGCTCCGAGAAGTACAAATCGTCGTTACCGACTGGGCTCCTTACAGCCCAATGGACTCAATGTTACTTTCCACTCATTTACTCGTGTTTTACTTTAATATATTTTGGCTTCCTCTCTCTCTCTCTCTCTCGCTCTCTCTCTCTCTCCTTGTCTTATTTGTTTTCGTCCTCCTTTCGACATGTTTATTCACGTCCTGTCTCCTATACTTTCCTTCTCTCTCTTCCTTTGGTCTCTTTATGACGTACTACGCCATACGCGTTTTTTTCCCCCTAACTCTCGACCTTCTCTTTTCTTTGTAAGGTAATTATTCGCGTCCCCCTCTTCATGCGCCTTAGCTCATTTTATGAGGATATTTTGATGCATAACAAGAATCCTTTTCAAAGTTTAATACAATATTTACTTGACAAGGTCCTAAGGGCGGAAATCTGTAAAGCAATTTCTTCGTGTACGGAGCATCATCATTTCTTGTATTTGTGTGTATTTTCTCGCACTCCGGGCAGAAATCTAGACTTTGTGTTTCCTCTATCTCTCTACATATACATACAGCAATATTTGTTAGCGAGTAAGTACGGCTCTAGGATATCATTGACCTTGTCTCCTCGTAATAAAATGAGTTTAAGTGAGGTCGACCCTCTTACCCCAATTGCAATTCATATCCCTGAATAAGAGTCTGCAGTTGACGTCCTCGACTGGTCGAAAAAACCGCCGTGGTTATCCCCTTCATTTCGGAAGATACACGGAGTTGCTACCCGGCGATGAAACCAATTTTGATGGCTTGAGAGGTACGCATGTGTTCAAGACAAATGTGTTTATGTTGCAATTAATTCTGCATAGTAAGGACATGACTTTTTAAAGGACAGGTTCTGGAAAGGAAATTATATGAATACCCTTCTTTTTAAATGATGCACATTCGACGAGTATATCCCTATTAGGAAATTCATCGAAGTACACGCTTCATCCCAGAGTAAGTTCAATAACATTTTTGAACAATTCCAAGAGTTACGGAATTATATTTCCAAATCAATCATTTGATACCTAACTTTTTGTCAATTCGTAACAAAACTGTTACAATTAATTATTCCATAAATATCATGAATGGCTGATAGGAACCCAACTTTTGTGAAAGAATCTCCAAAAAATACCAACAAAATGTACAAATATACGTATGTATATATATATATATATAGGCGTGAAGAAAAAGGTCTAGGAACGTGAGACGTAACTGTACTTTACAAGTTTATTACGAGCTTTCGGCTTGTGAGGCCTTCTTCATGTCAGAGTTGAGAATTCTCGCACTTTTATATATATATATATATATATGTACATGGTTACAATCATGAATTCAATTTTCATAATCCTCCGTCGCAGTAATATCCAAATAATGATTAAAATATGATTTGCAAGATAACAAATCAAAGTGAAAAAGTGAACCATCAAGGATTTTAATTTCAATTCTTTTTTTCATTTTATAACTATATTGTACATATTTTCTATATTTTGGGGAATACGAGACACAAAACCGCTGGGACTTTAGCTTAAACTGAAAATGCTATTCTACTCATTGATTTGCAAATATATGCAAAATGTTGTTTCTATAGAAATAAAATGTCTTAACATCACAATTCGGGGACAGCAGAGTGTTCATGTATTCTTAACCTATTTGTGGAAGTAAAACAAAAACATAAAGTGACAGCACAATTTAGAAATACTTTCTGTGTTGTTTCATAAGAAATATATATCCCCTCAGCCCTGCAGTACGTTGCCCTTGAATTTAAAAAATGAACAAACAGAAATCTGTTGGGCTGAAAAGAAATCACTTGGAAACAAATGTACCAGGTATGCACGAACCTTACTAAAAATGGGTCATTTGAACACTCCAAGTTCAAGGGTTCGAAATATTATTTTTTCTTCATGCTATAATATCGGTCATGACGGTGGGCTTCTATATTTAACTTGCTACGTGTTATTACATCCTCACCTTTACTGCGCACTCTGTCATTCCGCGGTTTCGCTGCCCTGATTAACAGCAAGAGAGAAGGCTTACGTGACCTTTCAGTTATACCAATCTCTTACAAAACGGCCGGATTTTTCCTTTCTTTTCAGCAAACATATATATATATATATATAGAGAGAGAGAGAGAGAGAGAGAGAGAGAGAGATAGAAGTTGGAAAGGTTTAACTTTATTGGTAAGAGTTGTACAGTCTGTTTCACCCGAAGGCTCATCAGCAACTAAATACATTTTATACAAGGCAATGCTAAAAACACTCATGTGCAGTCAGGCAAGAATACAAAAGAGATACAAATAATACCCAAGTAAGGGTGAACGCAATAATACAATAGTGGAATTAAGTGGTTTAAGGGTAAGGGGAAAGGTCATGGTGGTACGGGGGGGGGGGGGGGGGGGTTAACCATATTCAGAAAGTAGAAACTTTCTCTTATGTTTACATGTGGAAATGAGTTCAGTTCTAGAGTACAGGATAGTGGATTTCTCAGCAGTGATGATGTGGTACTTTGCCATAGGCAGAGGTTGCAGCGATTTGTTCTGGGTGAGTATGGTTGGGCATGCCGGATGATTCTCCATGATTCTCCACAAATATATATATATATCTTTGAGGTTCTACTTATATTCAATATCAGATTCTAAATAAAGTGTATGTCTGTTAATCCAATGTTTTAGCCATGTGTATGTTCTGCCTGTATAATGCAAATTAGGGTTTGGTTTTGCTCACTCTTCTATCATATCTGTGACATTCGACAGTTAAAGTTGGATGCGGGGTGTTAATTATTAATCATCATGACAATTGCACTTAATAATTAAAATTTAAAAAATTGATACTGAGTATACAATGCCTGTTGCGATAAATAATTGTTAAACTCCCAGAATGGAAATTTAGCAGACGTAGCAAATAAAAGGGATTCTCATCCAATCGAATGTCTGTAAGGCAATGCCTCCTATATGTAATTAGCACAGTCGACAAAGTAAAAGGGATGAGACAAACGACAGGTTCTCGCCGTAAGCGGCGTGGATGGTGTCACCATGACAACAAAGATGCTCCACCCCTCCTTGTAATTTCTTACTTCACGCAGAGTATGGATGGCAGCCTGAATATATAAGTACCGGTACATGTGCGCTTAATTCATTAGCCACTGTATTTTGGTTGATCAGTCACAGATTTTCGATTAGTCCATTTCTTTTTATTTCTTCTTGTCAACGAAGATGCGTTGCGTATAGCCGGCATGTCAGTGACGACGCGAGGAAGTGCGGGCGATTAAACAAAGAAGATTACCCAGTGAACTTTGATGCAGGGAAGAGCTTTCGGACCAATTTCGATCCTCGTTGAAGACCGGCTCAATTCATATGTTTGGAGTTTTGATAAATGCGAGTTTTCTTTGACTGTAAAGTGCATTCTAGCCCTTTAAAAAAGGCATCTTACACTTCACCATGAATGATTTACGGTGTGGATGCTTATCTTTATGTGGAGCCTTCATATTTGCAGTATTTGCAGCAGCCTTATGTCAAGCTGGTAAATATCTGATTTCTTGCCTCTTGTGATGATTCACTAATTAGCTTGTCTTTAAATCACTACGGTTGTTTTAAAAACGGAAAATGAGAATGGTTTATTGTTTAAAACGGGGGCGGTTCAAGAACTTTTTGTAGGTGCCTTTCTCCCCTAGAATGCTCTGATGCCTTGACAAACACAGAAAACGCAAGAGAGAAAAGGAAGATCCTAGAAATTATGGAGGGGATGTTGGTCATATTCTTTAAAAGACTTTAAAAAAATATTATTTAAATATTACTATTATTATTCTCTTTCAGGAGGGGGGGGGGGGGGGGGCAGGGCAAATATGTACCCCCTAAAACCCACCAGTGATTTCAAGTCACACGTATTAACTTATTATCGTCATGTGTTTCAATTAAAGTGAGGTTTAATTAACGAAAGCTAATTTGTGTTGTGCCCCCTTAATCTGCCACTGAGGTACCTCTTGCTTTTGTCAATATTTCTTAAAAAAATTAACACATCGGTTAAGTGTTTTTAAAATGTATTTACTGCTCATTGTCCATCCTGGCATGTAAGGTTTTCTTCTTCGTATATATCTTTTAGAAATGATAACGGCTGATAAATCTTCCATCTAGTAAATATAAAACTTTCATTAAACGGTTAACAAGAAATATATTTCATGTTCACATATTTATTGTATTAAATATTTTCAAAGTGTGCAATTATCAAAATTAAATTCATTTGGATTAACTTTCTTTATGAACAAAAAAATAAGTTGTACATTAAACATGATTGCAATACGGTCATAACTACTTTCGAACAATTAACGGCAATTTCAATACCCTATTGTATGCCCTATACAAATAATGTTTAGATTGCGATATATATAAATCATTGTAATGTTGGCACATTTCAAAAAGTGACGTACAAGGCCACTGAAATTGCCTTAGGTTAAATATCGAGAGTGTTATTTTTATGAATTTCATCGTTGGTAGCATGATTCGCTGCGTGTAAATGGTTAGAAAGTAAGCACAAATCGGTTATAATTGTATATCAAATTTGCAAGCTAATATTTAAGAAGCCCATTTACAAGTAAACCCCTCGAAATTAATACTAAGAGCAACAACTCCATTGACTAATGCATTCATGCCATTGGGTTTTCATGGAGATTAACGTTGAGAGCCGGTAAGCTCTAACGATGCCATTTGTTGAATGATATTACACCTACTGGTCGCGCGAAAATAAAGCCTGCAGTAATTTAAACGCCGAAATTTAGAAGGCCCTACACTTTTTCCCCTTGTTCATTATTACCCCAACCCGCTCTCCGTGTATTTAGGACCATATTACGGACACACCTCCTCTGGGGTGATTGCTCCTCTACTCCCTACCCCAAATCACACCATTTGCAAAAATACGGACGTAGTAGATTTTGAATGGTTTCCTTTCTGTGCTGATGTGCTAAAAGTTGCAATAAGTTCTCAGTAAAGATTTCTTGTAGTAAAAAAAGCCTATTGTCAGAAGACGTTATATCTACAACGAAAGAGGGCGATAGGAAACTGAAACAGGAGAGCTATGATGAGTCGAAATATTGACACCTTGTAATTTCCCATTTCCTCACACATTTAAGTGACTTGGTAACATTGCCTCAGATTCTGAAACAAAATCCTGAATTTAGCTCATGCTGCAATGATAATTATAAACCTTTAGGTCAGTCAGGAACACCATGACGTTTGCAAGCCGATCGCCCGTCTGATTAGCACGATATTTATGATTGGAAATCGAAATTTCATTTTTCGTTTTCCTAACGGTTTTTATAACACTACAGTCTATTGGAGAAAATAAGTATTGTAAAACCGGTCACTCATAGATTGTTACTTTTTTGAGGCACTTGATGATTATTTTGAAGCCTAATTTTGTTGAGGGCTTCATTATTACACTATATCACAGACACTGATAACACGTAGGGCCATGCATCTCAGATTTAACATTGTTAAACGATGCCTTTAAAGTTAAACTTGAGTTCTGGTAAATATTAAAAAAAAATTCTCACAGAATCCAACGACATTTTTGGTAAAAAATGTATAGTGGCTGAGTAATATGCAAAGACACGTGACGAAATCCGGATGAGTAGGCCCGACACCATGTGCAAATGGGAGCTGTGGGTTTATGTTTATCTTTTTTGTTTCTGTTTATATTTATAGTTTTCTTTGAAAGCGTAACTGTGCGATACCCTCTGATAGTAAATTCTCCCAACCATTTTTCCATGAAAATAAGACATAAGACTGCCTTTTAAAAATTTGTGAACACTTAAACGTCTGGAACAGTATATAGAGCCATTTCATTGCTTTGTGACAATCTACATTCACTTAAAATGTAATTAAATTGTAATAATATAGTTGAGAGAATGTAGGAATCGATCAGATCGGTTTTTCCCAATTGTTATCATCAATAATGTTCTATTTTCACTCAAACTTTTAGATTATCTTTATTTGTACATCTCGCATTTCAGTCAATACCTTAGCACCCTTTTCTCTCATCTGAACAATGTTACTAAGTCCCTTTAAGCTCTGCACTCTGGAGGAAACAATTTGTTAAGTTCCGTTAAGTAATGCCATTTATATGACTTACATTTCCCCTATCCTCACTTTTAATTCTCATTTAAAACACTCGTGAACTCAAAGATGGCATGGGTAAATTTAATGTTGATAAATAATGTCCACGCACATTGTAGAAGCAAATTCGAAACCATGCGAACATAATCGGAATAGAATAATATTGACAAATATTTACAATTCAGAACAAAATCCTCTTTGAGAAACAAAATATTTCGCCCCACTGATTGACATTGCAATGCGTTATTCTAGAAAGTTCGGAAATGTTATTTTAATATATATTTTTTATATTGAATATTTATTTCTTCTTTATTTTATGAAAAGGTTGTGGTTTATACCACTGATAAATTAGTTTTAGTTTACAAAGTCATCTAAATGGGGGAGTTAAATTATTGGTTTTTTCTAGATAATGTCATTGTATCTGATTTACTCTACTTTAAAAAAAGGAAGAACAACAACGACAACAACAATTATAATAACAATAAATACAAAATAAATAAATGAAAATGTATATTCTTGTACGATTAAAGACAGTAGAATACTATGCCTTAGTTTCAGGAAAAAAGTTCTTTGTAAGGAGTGAGAAGTGCTTTTCATGAAGTCGGTTTGGGTGTTGAATTTTGCTATCGAATATTATATTTATTATAGCTAGATATTTAGATATTTAAGCCGACTGAATTTATAACGTTTATTTGAACTACACTTTTAACTTCATCAGCCGTACATGTGAAAAAAGGAAAAGCTTACCCAACATTTGAATTTGATAAATCTAAAAAAAGGGCCGTCAAATAATATTTTTGGTAAGTAAGAGTTCCGCAGAATGGTCAACATTTATGTGTGTAAATGTCAAGTCTGTGTAAAATCAACGCCCAATGGAGGCATGTCAATAGATGTTCACAGCCAGATGGCTTCATTATTACGTTTCAATGAGAAACACTGCTTACTGGTAAAGGTTTGAAAGAAGTCGTGTTTTTTATGTGGCCGCCAAAAGTAGGTTGGTCTGTATGTTAATCATATTTGCTCACTTACTATGAATAACTGAACTTTTTTGAAGAGTCCTAATGATTCTAACATTTTTTTCTCCAAGTCAAACACCAACAAATTAAAGAAATATTTTTGTCTACAGTGTGATTATTTGGATTACACTAGAGGGGCGTTCACACCATCCCCAAAAATTTGATTAAAAAAAAAAATCGACTTTTGCATCGCTATCAATTTTTGTTGTTGTTGTTGTTGGCGTGTAAGGACAGAATAATTTTACTTATCTTCGCGATTCGCATCGCGATCCAATTTGCTGTAAGTCTTGCGATTTTTTGAAAATAATTGCAATAGTTTGCCGGGCGCTGTGTGTATGTGTATATGGTATTGAGAATCAGAAATTGATGTATTTAATCCCAGGATTCCAAGCGCGCATACATCGTCCAAATTCACGCATGCACAGTTCGGACGTACTTCCTGTCGAGCGAGAGTTCGTCCTGTGTGTGAATGGTCGCCCCAAAATAATCAGTCTTTGCATCGCGATCCAATTCGCACTAAATTGACATGTGTTAACGGTCGCAAAAAAAAACGATCTTTGCACCGAGATCCAAATCGCAATTGTTATGCGTGAACGGACCTACTATTTCCATTTTTCCTTCTTTTAGTGCCACTACATTTCGCTAGACAACACCCACTACCCCCACATCGCGACTGACGCCACGCCAATGCAGGGGTGTGAAGCGAAGGGTGGATATGAATATTGATCCATGATGTACTAATTCTACTTTCATCATGACCACGACGGTTCTTTCAGAGAATTACGTCTTAATATTGAATTATGACAAATAGAAGGAGGGAAAACACATGTGACATATGTGACATGAAAGAGAAGATTTCATAATCATATTTTCGTCAACACATCTTGCCGCGCAAGAAAACGAAGTCTATACCGATTACGCAGACAATTTAAATTATGTAACCAAAGTAGAAATCGAGATAAAAATAAGAATTAGTTACACCAATGAAGGCCGAATCAAAAAGCATTATCCAGAAATATGTGAATTGAAGGGAGCCAGACAGTCATAAACATATCTCCGTCATCAAATCCTGCTGTGCACGAGTACCGAGTATATACAGATTGTGTCGATAATTTCAATTATGTAGCCAAAGGAAAACGAGATAAAAATAGAAATTCATTACATCAACCATGTTCGACTTATTAAAGAGCATCACTCTGGGAGGGCAAGGGAGTACATACTTTATCTTGACATATAGACATATTTTGCTTCGATCATTGAACTTTGAAGAGGCAAAAAAAAAAGGGGGATACGTGCATCTGTGAACATCGTATTTAGATGTTTCTTCCATATGTATTAGGCAAAGATGAAAATTGTAGAAAAAACAATGTACATGTTAATGCTGGGGTGCGAAGAGTGCGTTTCTTTGCTTTATTAGCAATATAAATAAATATGTTGTTAATACATGTATATCAATTTAAATCGACATGAAATGCCCGAGTTCAGAATATGTTTTTTTTTAAGAGGGCCCTTCTTAACAGTAACGAAACAACTAAAATCAAATAGTAAATTAATAATAAAGGAATTAGTTGATATCAATATTAATCATAATAATAATTATAATCATAACAATAATGATGATAAAAATGATAACAACAATAATGACAATAATAATATGATAATAACAATAATAATAACAATTATAACCGCAACAATGAAAATAATAATTATATAATTATAAAAATAACAATGATAATAATATAAGAACAAATAATAATACTAATACTAATGATGATAACAATTATAATAATATAAGAACAAATAATAATACTAATACTAATGATGATAACAATTATAATCATATTATCAATCATGGAAATAGCAAACATGATAATTATCAGTTTTCTAGGTGCCACGCTATTATTACAAATTCAGATTGACTCAATCACAGATGTGATCATATGAATAAGAAGAGGGGACTATCTTTATTTTTCTTCTCATGAACGGTGAGATATAGATGTGATTGGACAGCCAGAGGGAGAAAAGAAGAGGAAGCAACAAAACACTGAAGTCGACGGCTATCCGCACTCTCTTCCAACATCCCATTTGGCGATAATTTCATTCAAAATTCAAAGGAAAACGGATTTAAGTGATCGCAAATGGTCGCAATACCAAAGGTAATACCCCGGACCGGTCACACAAACGAGACTGACAACAAACTGACAACAGACCAAGCACAAAATTACTCTGAATGGATTCCGTCGTTTCAAAATCGGCTTGGAGTCTGTTTGTCGGTGTGACCGATAACTGTGAACGCATGCTATATATCTGCCATATTCTTAAAGCATGAACGTGGGCGTAATCGAAAACTTATTACTAAATTAAGAAATTAAAACATATAAGTGTATTTTCTTTAAAATCCCCACTGTGCCTGTTGGTCTCCCATGATCCTCTTTTTCTTATGTTAGTTAAGAGATTGGACAACCGGAGGCAGGAAGGAAGAGGAAGCAACAAAACACTTAAGTCGACGGTTAAGAGCTGAATTAATGAGATAGCCACCTGTCAGTGACCTCGCTGTGTGGTCTAATCCCTTCTGGTCCAGTAGTATTGACGGTCTTTAACACTCAATATTTCACTACTAGGCCATAATTTGTCTTTTTTGCAAATCGGATGTTATCAGCTGTTCTATTATCTTCTTTTTGAGGGGAGTTAATTGCAGCCTTTATGGAATGCTTACCACGAGTACTGTACCGTTATCTGCTACGAGAACATTTTCAAAATCCATTCATGTTATCATTTAATATTTAATCAAATGAATCTGGAAATAGATATTCTGCGCAGTTGTTCTTCATTTGATATACTCATTATAGTTTCTGTATTAACCAAATCAATCATAATTACGAGTAGTCACAGATCGTCTTAGAAATGTGTCGTCTCACCTTTCTTTTCTTCTCTCGTCTGCACTGGATGTATTGGATCATCGATGACGTTGGAAAGCAGTCATGCTACAGTTAGATTTCTTATGCTTCGCATTTTCAGTATTAACTCTAATAAATTTATAACGAGATAATCGGATTAACGCGATGGTACTACCAATATCGCGTACAGAACACTAATGAAATGAAATTGAAACAAGTTGAATGAGAAAAATAAATATGTTCCGGTGTCATGATGATCTTTGGTGCAATGATCTTTGTCTCTGAATGTCAATATCACATTTTCAATATTCCGATGATATATTTCAGTTTCAATTTCTTTTTTTCTCCATCACCAGGTCAACAAATTGACCCAGAATCCTCCAGCAGATCAACAACAAGCAGAGAAGGTGGGGAAAAATACATTATTCTTTTCATAATAAGCTTCTAAAAGCAGTCGATTACCTTTTTAAAAGGATATTATTTTATTTATGGCTTCTGCTGTAATCGAAATAGTTTTAACAGAATGTATATATTTATGTTATTCATAGTATTGCAGTAATCATGTGTTATAACATATGTGGGAGGGTCTGTAATTGCACACAATCTTTTTGCAGCTTGAAAAAAAAGGAAAAATAGAGTGTAGTTTAACAACAAAATCTGATTACGAAGGTGTGGACTGGAAAGGTAAATGGATGCTTCAAATTCAGATAAATCGTTTTCATTATTCAAATTATTCCAGTTATTCAAATAAAACATTTTTAAAGGTTACACAATACTGTACATGGTCGAAAGATGACTGAAAACCGATGATTTGACCACCTCTTCCCGTTCCCCCCTTGACATCTTCCCTTCTTCCTTTGTCCACCATCTCTATCTTGGTATTCCTTCTATTTGTTTCTATCCATCTCTTTCTGCTTTTCCTCTTTCTCTCACTTCACCCACGCATACACTTTGTATTCTAATCTCACCTGCTCCCTAACTCCCACATTTTATGTATCCCTCAATAGCTAATTACTCTCTTTTTTCCTAAGCAGGGGAAGACAAATTTCCATCTCCATCTCCATCTCGCCTGTCAAATTTCCAAGCGTCCTCCAATAAAGAAGGTATGTATCAAATTGACAAAAGGACTCCTGAAGTTTCTAATTTCCGCGCAAATCCCTTTCTTTCGATAACCTGTATCCCATTCAACTTTGAGCATTACAATTATATGAATATTTGATAATCACGGAAATCCTATTATCATATAGCTTAAAGTAAGCTTTCAAATTATCCTCAAGTCACCTAGTTTCCTTTAGTATTGTAAACCTAATATAAACAAGACAAATCGACATTAGGAGGAAATCGGCCTCCGTCGCTTGAATATAGAATAAGAAAGAACAAAACAAAATATCAGTGATCTCCTTTGCGCACCCTCGCCCGTTTCTGACCACACTGAGCCTGAACCTTAAAAAGAACGATGAAAGGTCACACCAATATCTGCACACACACACACACTCACCCACAAACACATACTATATTTATGTACACATGTACATGTATACATCTTACAACGTCATGAGACGGACATATCTAGTGAGTCATTAAAGTAGACATGGTCATCATCAGGACATTTTGTGGGCAACCTTGACCAAATAAACAAGGATAAAGGGGAAACGAAAAAATAATAATTCATCTATCTAAAATCTTGAATGTAAAATTTATATGTTACTTTCTTCAAAATTTCACTTTTCAGATATTCAGAGTAAACCCAGGAAACCCCGGTGCATATACGACAACGGAGCAATACGAATTTTATTAGAAGGTAATCATTGTGACACTTTAAGTACGATTTAAAGAGGCGATACGGTTGGTGAAAAAAAAATCGTCATCAATAACGAAAAACTATTGACATGCCGTAAGATATTATAAAAGCATTGTGAGTTTTAAAAAAAGCGTTATTGAAGTGTTTAAAGCCTACTGCACACTATACGACCTGACTACATTGGGATTTTGGAGGAAGTTGCAATGGCATTTATTATGAACAATCAGACTTCCAAAATAGTAATAGTCGATGATCTGAATAGTCATGTGATTAATAACATCTGGTTTCAATCGATTTCAATCTTCCTTGGATTTTGTTTAGTCCAACAACGTTCGATTTTTGAGCTTTAGACTTCGAGTTTTCAGAGATTTTATAACAAAATTGTTATCACTGATATATATGGCTTATAAGCTTTCCGTGGATATGTAATTCATCTATTTTATTTGTTCACTTCTGACAGGGTCTTTAAGTGACAATAGCATTTCTAAACAAAAATCTATAAATATCAAACGGATCAGGCGATTAATAAAAAGATTGGTATCAACCAATGTATACCATTGAAAATAAACGGAAGACATCCCCAATTGTTTCGAAATGCCCTCCGTCCATTCTTCCAAGAAAAATTCTTTACAGAGTGAAAAACATATTTATATCTCGATGTTTTTTTAGATTCAGATTGCAGAACGAAAGGCAATACAAAAAAAATTCGAAGATATTTGCAACTCTCAATTAATATCAATTCGGTTCAATCTCAAAATCTTGTGATGTATACTATTTTCCTCTTTTTTGTTTCTATGTCCTTCTTCTTAGTTTTTTGCTGGTGTTGGAGGGGGGGGGGGGGGGGTTGTAACCATTCCCTAGCTTCTTATCGTTGTTCTCTTTCTTCTTTGTCACCAGAACTTATAATGGAATTTTTCGAAGACTTAGATGACATGAACATAGAGCTTAGTAGCAATGAAAAACACATCCTTACAAGGAGATTGCGTGGTTTCTATCACAAATCAACGAAACACCCAGCAGTGCACGAACGAAGAATCGCCTTTTCATCTACAAAACCCACATTCCGTCACGAAGATGAGGAAACGTTACCACGTGCCTCATCCCACAACCTGGAGCCTCTGTCAAATGAGATAATGGTATGTAATATGAGGAAGGCATTAATCTACATTTGCCACTCAGTACCCAAGAGAGAAATGGGGACCTGGTAGGATGACGAAAGCATTTAGATATTATATTAATAATAATAATAATAATATGGATATTTATATAGTGCCGGCATCCGCCAGGCTCTGACGCGCATGGCGCTTTACACATATTACCCTGGTCGTAGCCGAGCTGCCAAAGTAACTAGCGCTCAAGCATATCAGGAGTGGTAAAGGTAGATTAAAGGGCATTAGTGCTGCGGCGGGACTTGAACCCCGTACCTTCTGATCTGCAGTCGGGTGACTTATTAACTAGACTACAACACCTCTACATATTAACATTATCCAAAAAGGCATCATGTTATACGTTTGATTTTAAAGCCACACTGTACTATAAAAGCATTACCCCTCTATCGCCACCTCTGATATGTTGTAGCAGTATGCTTTCGTTGCGTCCATTAAAGCTGCGCTGTTGGATCTCGCATCGAGTCCTCTGTCTGAGAAGTGGAAATTAGAGCGCTTTCGCAAACACGACAGAAGCAAAGATGACGGGAGAATTCACTCAACCGAGATCAATTAATGTATGCAGTTTGGATTATGTATATTAAAATACTATTATTCTTATCTGGTGAATAAATAATTTGTATTGCGACACATCACAAAGACTTGTGCTTTAAATTTGGTTACATTACGAAAAATGTCCTATTGTACGGCGATACAGCTCTTCCGTCCTGTTTAGGAAACGAACGCTATTATTGACTAGAACGGTCGTGAAAATCAACGAGACGGAGAAAATTCTGGTTCGCGCATGGGCAGATTGATTGTTTCGCTCGGTTATCCTCGTCTTTGCCTTCCGTCGTGTTTGCAAAAGCGCTCTTTATACAGGTTACAAATGAAGACGAGAGCATAGTACAGGACGATGTCGGTTGAGTGAATTCTCCCGTCGTCTTTGCGAAAGCGCTCTATTAAATATTGGGATACGCACTGCTGGAAAATTGACCATGAATTGGCACTGTACAATAAAAAGAACGCTACCCGGGCAGACAGTAATCAGTTGATTTTCGCTTTCAATTACTTAGGCGCTTTATTTCATATACAATGCCGATAGTAACATGCTGAATAATTTTCCTTTTCTTGATTGTTCCGAAAAGGGTAGTATATTTCATAATGAAATATAGATCTCAAATTATTATTGGAATAAACCTAATGTACAATCTGGATGTGGAGCGAGTTCGCCTTAATGCCATCTGAAGACGAGCAAAAATATGTTGAAGATGGAAAAATGGTAGCACACAATAGAAATTTATCATCATAGTTAGTTGGTTTACATTTATAATCCCCGTTATTTCTTGTTTGAAATTAATTCTTTTAAATGCCTTTTAATATTGTACGTCTTGTATTTTGTCAAATATTTCATTTGTATGCATGCATCCGCCATTAATTTTGTTTTGTCCTGTCTCGTGTGTTGTGTAAGTTTTATCAATAAAGTGATGTGAAAAGAAACAATTTGTTAGTATATATTAAACAACACCTACGTGGATCCTTGTCATTTGATTCGAGGATTGTTGGTCACATGATATTCAATAGATGTTATATTGCACGGGCGTGCATTTTTGGTTATATGCAGAGTGCATTTGTGATTATATGCAGACTACGTACCTCTCTGCCGTGCGCGTATCCCTGTGTGTATCTGACGCGAAGGCAATCTGAATGTAAATCGAGAAGGCTTGAATCCAACTTTAATAAATATAAGGAGTAAAGCATAATATGTTGATTAACGTTCTATTAAATCTTCTTTGATGTTGTATAAAACAAATAATGAATGCTTTTCTCATAACCATTCATTGTTTGTATATTAACATGTTTTGTTTTGCCTGTTTCTATTCTACAGAGTAAACGGAATGGACAAAGGCAAGAGACATGTGCCAGCGTTAACTATTGGGACATAGAAGAGCACGGGAAGCTACAGAATGAGACGATTGTAGAACTCTTTCCGAAATCATGGTTATTTATCCGAAGATGTGTATCAAAGGGAGGCCCCTGTGATATGGGAAATTCCAATTTGTAAGTTCACCTTTCTTTGATTATTTAACAATATTGTTATATTGTGCTTGTTCCATTGGTTCCTTGCGTCGGGTCAGGTTGTCGGGTTACAAGCAATTTTGTGAAAACATGCACCCATGTTCATGAAAGGTCGGGTAAACCGGATGCAAAGAATCAAACTTTTTCCAAGATGATCCTGTAGAAAAGCCTAATATTGTTACATGCACATATGTCGTGGTCAAGTGGATACGTCACCAGACTGTGGATCACATGGTTCGCGGTTCGAGTCCACCCGCCGTCGGGTAAACTTAACTCAACAACTTGGCGATTACACACGCACACTCTCCGGGAATTAGAACCTCATTATGTTCCTCAAACCCGAAGACGAGAATACGATATAAGAACTTAGCATCCTTATCAACTTGAAGTAACAACATCACATCATGGGCGGTGCTTAACTCGGGGGGGGGGGGGGTTCGATATGTGAGCTGAACAGTTTTCAACGATGAAAAAATAAGAAACGTCGTCACCTTTTAAAATCGACTGACAGCTGTTCTTACAGTTTAAAAAGACGAATGATAAAAATTAAGATGGTTATAAAACAACCGATTAATACAGTATTGTCTGAATACACTGTGGTACACTTTTTTGGAGAAGTTGCTGATGATGCATTACACCGGTGGTACTGATGCCCGTGATATACCTAGTCCACTACCTAGACTGTTTCCGCCGAGCGCCCCCAATCATCTGAGAAAATAACACACCCTCATCGCTAAAACGGAAACAGTTGCGTGCTTGCCGTTCATTTTTCGACAGGTGTATTTTCGAGGTTCACGCGATCTGTGTAGGGGGGAGGGGGGAGGACGTCGATGATTGACGAATGAAAAATGTATAAAAGTGGATAGAATCTGGACTATGATATACCCTGTCTTTACACACAAAAAATGTCGATTACCCACAATTTACTTCTGGCAGGGTCATGCTTGCTTTTTAAATCTCCCGTATAACTGTAGACTCACACATTCATACATTGTGTCCTACACCATTTTCGTACGCTTAATGTGTAAGAAATGTTTTGATCTTATTTTTGTTTTTCAATAGATTAATGAAAGATAACATCATCTGAGCTGCAGTGAATAATATGATTGTCTTTCAGGGACTGCTGGTGTGACCAGCTCTTAACAATCATCTGTTGGGTCATGAAGGGGCTATTGTTCGCGATTGCACAATTTATAACAACAAATTGTAGGGAGGATAAATTGCCATAATTATGTAAGAGGAAGTTGCGAAAACCGCCACATTTTTTATCTTATTACCCCTAAAAATGGGCGTAGTATTTTAGTTTTTAGCCGAGATGAACGTACTGGGTTCAACAGGGGTTTTAAACACTTAAATATATAATTTAAATTTCAGTCAAAGAAACTGGGGCAGTAGGTATAAGCCCCGTTATTAATCTCGTAATACCAATGTGTTCAATATGTTAATGCGTAATCTCTCACAAGCTGAAAAACAAAATGAAAGCTAATTAAAAAGCACTTTTGGTGGAGGATCAGCATGTCGCCCCTTTCCAGAATGTAGGTGGACGTTGATCGGGCATAGATCTTTGACAAGGGTATACACCTACGTTTTATTTTAATATGAAACATGTCGACATTTTGAGATGGTAGAGTTTCTAAATGTTAATGTTACCATTTCAAATAATGTCATCATGTAAAGAGAGAAAATAATCTTTATCATGATTTGTGTTTTAAGTGACAATCTCACTTAAAAAGGATTAAGGTATAAAACTTTATCCATATTTCATTTCGCCTCGTAAAATGTCCAATATATTGGTTCATGGGTTTATTGTCTGCCAACAGAGCTTACTTAATCTCATTCGTTTGATAGTGCTATGCCCCTCTTCTTCATCTGTTTTGTCCTCTCATTATATTTCTTCGCCACATTTCTCTTCTTATTCTTCTTATAATTCTCCTTCATTTCTTCTGCTTCTTCTTTTTCTTCTCCTCATTCTTCTCCTTCTTTTGTTCCCTTTTCTCTTCTTTCTTCTTCTTATTCTTCTTCTTCTTTTCCAATTTTTTCTTCTATATCTTCTTCTTCTTCTTCTATTCCTTCTTGATGTTATTCTTCTTCTCCTCTATCTTATCTTCATCGTCTTCCTCTTTGTAAAATCTCTCTACAGATCATCGTTCATCAGTACTACAAGCTGCTTAGAGCTAACGAGTTGGGTTCCGGCCTTTGTCAGACAGAAGGGTTACACCAAATACATCTGGGATTGGATTCAAGTTCCCTCTTGCTGTAGCTGCGCCATTATCATGCCTGACTCTCACTAGCATTCGTCCATTTCACGTCATATATTTTTAAATTTTTATTTCATAGAAGCATAAATGATGAAGCAAACTTGAACTCATTGTCGATTTTCATCAGAAACCTTGTATTTTGTATTCAAATATTGTGGACTTTTATGTAATGTCAGTGTTAATTTCAGAATATGTATAGAAAAGGTGTAATTTCAAATTTGTTTTCAATTTACGTAATGATTCCGTAATACATTTGTTCTGCATGGGGTCTTCAAAGCTCCATCAGATTGAAGGTGTGTTAGATATTTATTCATTTCTAATTTTTTTATTTGAACATATCTGTACACGATAAAAAGTATTATGTAGCAACAAACAAAAAAACGTTGTCTTATTTAATCGGCGGTAAAGAAATTTGTATAAGTTAGTAAGTAGGAAAATTATTTCATGTGTGAATTCCATGTTAAAGGGATGGTTGAGTTCTGTTTTCAGACCGCAAATGCCTTCAAAGTGCATGGTTATTGCTCTTATTTTTTTTCTATGACATTTATAGTGACCTTTTAGAATCTAAAATTGCTATGAAGGTAATTTTAGACCCCAAAATGTGTGAAATTTAGCCAATACGATCATATAAATTCAGCTCCACTTTAAAAAAAACACGGTGACCGTTAATTAATTATTTAATTAAAAATAACAATACATGAGCCGGCTAATTTTGGGTAATATAAGCAACATGAAAATGCAAACAAAAAAGCCAACATCGGCATTGGCTGATATACGACGTAAAAAGGCGTTATTTCGTGTTTTTTTCAACGGTTTTTTCACATTTTTAAAAATATCTAATATATATTTGTGGTAGTACACAAGTATTAGACATCGTTATATTTCAGCGGTCTCTGAACCGATTTTGATCAAACAAAGATGATTTTGTCATTTAAATATTATGTTCTTTCAAATTTGACACTCAGTTTTTCATTATCTCACAACAAAAATCATTTTGTGCAGCGCCCTCTGCAACAGAACTCAACTATCCCTTTAAGTATTTCAGGCGATACCTTACCCTTGCTCGCAAGTGTTCAATATTATCTTTCATTTGTTTTCCATGATCATGGAAACTTAAGATTGCTGTATGAATCATTGCATTATGAGTAATCATGTAACATTGAAAATATACTTTTTGTATTAAATATTTTGTATCATATATAGTTAACAACTAAATTGTTCATACCCTATGTAAATATGATGATTTTAGTGTTTTTTAACTCAAGAATGAAAGGTGGACTGGTTAGTTAGGTTCTTTGTTGAATATTTTAGATGTAAGCTTTGAAGCAGGACTGCATAAACTTGTAGCGACTTGCGCCCTCTATATAGCAAAAAATTCATAAGTGGTACCCGTTGGTCAGAGTTGTACTTCCAAAAGTTTGAGTTAAATAGAAGAATGTATAATCTTTTCAGCAATTAAAGAGACATATACACATTTCTTGTGCCTCGTCACAAAAAGATAAACATAAAACGTAGTAGATATGATGATGATACTTAGGCCCAAATAAGATTTAGTAGACAGAATTACTTTCTTACATACTGGATAAATAAAAAAAATCGTGTTTCGTTTTTAATATTTCATCTTCGTCGTCTTTTTCTACGTTCTTGTTTATATTTTTCACATTGTTAAACAATAATGTTAAGATTCTTTAGCAACAAGGAATAAGCTTAGAAATACTGATTTGGTGCTCTTTATTTTATGTTTATGGTGCGCACTAAATTGAGCAAAACATGACATTTAATTTCAGGAACTCATGCTCATGTCAGATATGGCAGTAATGTTTACGAGTTTATTTTTAAGAGAGAAGAAATATTTATATATTGTATAGTTGTAGAACTTTGTGCTTTCGATTATAGGCCTGAGTAAAATTACACAAAACGCTGAACACGTAACAAGAAAAAGCTGAATTATACGGTATAAGACGTTGATTTATTCATTTCCGTATATGTATGAAGCCAAAGATTCTTGAAGGTATACATGGTATTTTTTCCTGTCATTGTTTGTCTTTGCTTAATGAAAAGCTTGAATATGTTTTACTTGCTTTTGATATGCAATTTAGCATAAGGCTGTACAGTCTGGTGCTAATTTTCTATTATTGAGAAGACAAAACGAAATCTATATACGACTTGTCTCAGTGTAGGTATAGCCTCTTAGGAATAATATAAATGTTGGATGTTAATGGTTGTCTACCCCCCCCCCCCCTCTCTCTCTCTCTCTCTCTTTCTCTATGGTGTACGGTAACTAAGCCAACTATGAATGCTAATGCCTTTACTTTTAATCCAAAAAGCTTGTATGCTTAGTCACAATTTCTGCCTTTTAATCTTAAAATAAAACGTTGTCATCCCTAATGCCAAACACGGGAAAAATAGACTAAAGACAAAGCTCAGTGCATAATTCTGAGAGAAAAACTTCTACCTTGTTCATTTAACGAGCTACTTTCTTGAATTTTCACACAAAAAATTCGTCACCATTTTTTAATATATAATGTACCCCAAAAAATGGTACAAGTAACACAAATGGGCCCACCGAATAAATAACAACATGATAAATAGATATGTATACAATTTCTTGTAGACGAATTGTTAACCCTATATTTGGATTGAAAGCTTCATGCTTTTTATATTAAAGCTGAAAATATAGTATGAAGCTCATGCATTCTTCCATTAAAGTTTTAGATAAACATGTACTAATTAAACAGGAACAAAAACTTGTTCTGATACAATTTAAAATGTTGCAGTTGTATGTGAGTCTCAAATTCTTGTAAATACAATAGACCTGTTTGGTTTCTGTTTCTACAATAGTATGATGATGTAATATTTCAAGTAATGTTTGATTTAAATATCTTGATTTAAATATGCGTATATATGAATATATATATATATATATATATATATAGAACACATATATTTTATGTATATACACTTACAAATAAATTTCCCTGGATTGATGTATATTGAATTATTACCTATATTGTGTTGTCTGTTTATAATCTAATTCCAGTCTCGATTTCAATATATCTATTGTTGAAATATTTAAATAAATCGATGGACATTCTGACTGAAAATTTGGCAAAGAATAGGTAACTCTGGATGTCATTGGAAATGTAATAAGCTAATAAATGTACTGAAAATACCACACTATCATAGCTTATAAAAGTATACAAGTTCAATATATAAATAAGACATTTTTCGAAATCGGTTGAAAACGATTGGAAATACGAATACTCTTTGATCATTTAGTCGATTTTATTTGCATATTATATCAGTAAAAAAAAAAATAAGGTGAGTTATTTTTAAGGATTTTTCATAATTACACAATAGATCCTTACGCTAATCAAATCCCATGACAGTAGAAGCCTCGAAATAAAGGGACCTAGCACAAGGAACATAGGATTTATTGGAACAGTAGGGTAATTTAGGGGTGGTGCTACGAATTCCCCTGAAGGGGAAGGTATCCTATTCAAACAAATATAGGTATACTTGACATACAAAATATTTCTACAACGTCTTAGCTAGAATTCCCTACTAATACTGTGGTATGGAATCATATCTACACTTCATGATATATCAGAATATAAAATTAAAATGAGGGTAATCAGGCATTTTGGAGAGGTATCCTTGATTCAAATGGAAAAACAAATAAAACCATTTTCTACAGTTTGGTTTTCATTAAAATTTTTGTTTAAGTTTAAGTTTTTCGTGCCCGCATTTCTGTATGGATGGTGGGGGGTATACCCCGTTTGAACAAATTTATATCTACCTTTCTTGCAGGTGATTCCTACACATTCTGGTTAAATCTAGCTATGAGTTTTAAAGAAGAAAATGTGCATTCACTACCCCTTTCAAGTACGTACCCCTATTTAAACAATTTTAGATGACTAATGAGGGGAACGGACAAATAAACGCAAGATCCTTTCTTGATACAATATGGTAAAAATGATTCTACTCGTACTTATTAATTCGATATAGATAATTCGTAATTCGCAATTTTTGGGTAATTGGTACTTATGGCACATTGACCACGTTAACACTTAGTTCAAGGCAAGTGAGGCAGCTCTCAGTACACCCTTAAATAGAAGGAATTAAGACACAATTACCTTGGTTACAGCATAATTCATGTTTCTTGATTCATGATTTAGGTATCAACGGAGGGGAATTTCAGCGTTCTAATGATGTAAACCCAAAGTAAATAGACACATACAAAATAAAAAACTAAAGGGCCTAAAACAAAATTGATTAATGTGAAGAAGAAAAAATAACATCATAAAACCAATTAATTTACAAATAAATTTAAATTGATCAATGAATAAATAAATAAATTAATTAATTAATTGATAACAAAGTACATGACTACATGAAATAAAAATACACATATAAAGAAATTAAAACAATTATTAACTAATAGATGAACTGCTAATGGTGAATTATTGATAAATGTTAACCTTAAACTTTAATTGATTTGTGAGGGGCAAATGTTTCAGATACACATGAGTAAACAAAATAGTATTCAAAATGTTAAATTGCACCTTAAAAGATAGTGTCAGCCATTTTAAAAGGTACAACGAAAAATCGTCATTTTTCATTAATTGATGTAAAAAATTTCGTAAGCAGCAAACAGGATGTGCCACAGAAAAAATATATCCATTGTCTTCGAGAGTCTTGACGTCAGGGGAATTTTACGATGATGAATTTTCCTTATAGAGCAACTGTTGCAAAGTGCAGTTCATTACAAAGGACATGTTATTCATACCCGGTAACTTTCCCATGAGAACCAATGCTTTAAATAGGTGTCCTTGAACGTGTTAATGTAATAATAATAATAATAATACACAACATTTATTAGGCTCTTAATACCGGTGTCTCTAAGCGCACCATTGTCTGAATAAAAATTATTTACCAAAACTTATAATAAACACACAAATTATAAATCATCACAGACGCCGTGGTCCCTTGGACTATTGATCCTAAGGTAGCTATCAGATTCGCATCTATACCTGGGGACCAACATCATGTTGACAGATATTAATTTACATTTGCCACTCTCAACCCATGGGTATCCGTAAGGGGAGAATGCCTGAGCACCTTTTAAGAATAGCTCCGCTACATTTGAATAATCATAACATTGAACAGCGCCTATTAGTATAAAGTATTATATAACTGACAATAATTTATTTCTAGTTATCATTAGCAATTGTACTGCTACTACTTATAATAATACCACTACCACTACCACTATCACTACCACTATCATTGCCAAAACTACCTCTACCACTAGTACTGCTACTGCTACTGCTGTTAATGGTAATTACCCTAAACGCCACGTCGTTGAAAATTACCTATGAAGGAAATACTGAATGAGCAAGATATAGATTTGTCTATATACATCAGAGAAAATTAGCAACCATACATATTCATGAGTTATAATGGTAATAGTGACCTTCAGTTATAGGGATAAATGAGTTCTGTTGTAGAGGACGCTACACAAAATAAGTTTTTTTTTTCTCGAGATAATGAAAAACTGAGCGTCAAATTTGAGAGAACATAATATTTAAATGACAAAATCATCTTTGTTTGATCAAAATCGGTTCAGAGACGGCTGAAATATAACGATTTCTAATACTTGTGTACCACCACAAATATTAGATATTTTGACAAATTCAAAAAAACCGTTGAAAAACCGAAATAATGCATTTTACGTCGTATTTCAGTCAATGCCGATGTTGGCTTTTTTGTTGGTATTTTTGTGTTACTTAAATTACCCACAATTAGCCGGCTCATGTATTGTTATTTTTAAATAAATAAATTAACGGTCACCGTGTTTTTTTTTAAGTGGAGCTGAATTGGTATGCTCGTATTGGCTAAATTTCACACATTTTGGGGTGTCTAAAATTACCTTCATAGCATTTTTAGGTTCTGAAAGGGCACTATAAATGTCAAAGATAAGAATAAGAGCAATAACCATGTACTTTGAAGGCATTTGCGGTCTGAAAACAGAAATCAACTATCCCTTTAAGCTATTATACTGGCATTAGTTACGCTTCATGCAAACAGGCGAATAGACATGTATTATTCGGCTTGATGAAAGCGGTGATGACGTTTAACTTTCGTAGAGGGCAGTGTGTTTCTTTCTACCGAGGAGCCATCTATATATACACAGAGTTTGGCCAACCCAATTCGGGTTGGACACAGCATGGCGAATACTGCTTTGTTGAGCAAGCACAAAACAACAGAATATACGCCATGTTGTGACCCATGTGTATAGATGGCTCTGGTCTACCGAATTCCGAGTCATGAACATGAAAACAGATAGTAAATGAATACATTTCCATAAATATATCACCACTTCTAACATAAGATCATTATCTATGAAAGATATAAAGATATATTCCAACTAGATATAACAACTCAATCTGTATTAAAAAAAAAAATCCATAACATCTTAAACAAATTAAATTGTTCCAAAGGAAATCTCTAAGCCCCATCGGGCGCTTCTTCGGTCATGCCGTCTCCGGGTTTGCCTTTGACTGCGCATGCGCAACAGGTAGCAAGCGCAATGTGCCTCCATCCGAACTCGGTGTCCCCTCGGACCTTTGCCCAGGCTATGACCCAGGACTTGAGAGTGGTGCACTTGGAGAGGCGATCTGCCGTAGCGGTCGAAGGCGTGGGGTACCCGTAGCAGGCGCCGCCATTGTGCAAACACGTGGTTTGAAAGAAGAACTGTCCCCGGCTGACCTCTACGAATTCATTCTCCACCGTGATGCCGTCGTTGACTTGGACCCAGCCGCTGCTGGCTGCACAAGCTCTGACATAGTCGCTCTCTTGTCGCTGGGAAAATGCAAACAAATAAAAAAAAAAATGAGCCAGACGAAATTACAAAACAGTAAGAAATAATGTTAAATAGACCATTTTCGTAATGTTATCAAATTTAATGCATAATTCATGCCATGTTCCAATTTTATTCACCTGTTACAAATAAATAAATTTCAATAATCAGAATGCAAATTGCATACAACAATTGTTACTACTTAGGATAAACATTATGGCTTGTCCTACCAAACAACACGGAATATATGCGATACGCATTCTGACTATTAAAACACATTTTATCGTAACAGACGATTTAAATAATTTTGAGCGAAGAAATACAAAGATTTGTGCATTCCATTATTACATTACGAAAATGGCCTATTGTTATCATTCAGGAGTTATCATGAGGTAATGTCACTACTACACTGTTAGAGGTTTGCGACTTAAACAGGCAGACCCAGTTTGATCCCAGGTGCTTCTTCACAAAAAGAGGAACAACCAATGGCCTTACGATGAACGTTCTTGGACGTTCCGATCCTCTGTAATTTTTCATATTTCTGGCGTCATCTCTAATCCACTGTTGCCCAAACACTGTGAGTAAATTTCGATAACGCCTTTCCATGATATGATTTCGACAATATGATTTGTTCTTGACATATAAACTTGACATATTCCTAGAATTATATTGATCAATCTAAAGAGTCGTACAGATTAGATGAGGGGATATCAATTTTATCTATAAATAACTAATCATATTGTCAAAATAATTTCATGAAATAACTAATCATGTAAAAAGATTATTATAAATCAAAGTAAACTAATATAATAAATGTTGGGTTTAACGTAGTACAGACGAAGTACATATTTAATGATTTGAAATTTATCAAGCACTCTTCTTAATGAAGGGAAAGATATTTTGTTCAAAGAAACACCGAAAGGTTGGATGTCACCCATGTTATAATATGGATCATCATAAGTGATTACCTAAGAAAAGGCATCAAAGAATCGTTTACCCTGACCAGTAAATACCTATTGGATCGTCTATTAAGGCGTTTATTGTAAACACGAAACAGACAAATTGACGGTTTTGGCCAATAAACACAAGCCCATTACACCCACACCCTCCTCATCTCGAATTATATTCTCTGCTGACAACCAGAAGGGCATCTGTATGAAAATTGTCGTGTTAATATAGTGTTGAAGAATTGTGGTATATTGGTTCATTCGATTGACTCTCAATCCAAAGATTGACGGTGTGAATCCCTGCCCGGCACTTGCGTCTTTTGGCAAGACATTAATCCATATAAATCAATTATCAATTTAACAATCTCCACCCACGTGTAAATGGGTACCTGGCAATTGCTGGGATAACAATAATTGCAAGGCTCTCAGAAAAAAGAGCAGTGAAGCTCACGGGGCTTCCCTGGGTAAACATCAACCTATTAGTAGTTTTGATTTTCAGTTAGGTCATTTAATTTAC
The DNA here is from genome assembly GCA_035222895.1 of Strongylocentrotus droebachiensis. Taxonomy (NCBI): domain Eukaryota; kingdom Metazoa; phylum Echinodermata; class Echinoidea; order Camarodonta; family Strongylocentrotidae; genus Strongylocentrotus; species Strongylocentrotus droebachiensis. The sequence continues at coordinate 353,458 of JAVYIG010000342.1, read as the reverse complement.
TTCACCTGATGATGCCAGAAACATAGTCAACGAATTTAGTAGTCAGTCGGAAGACACCCTTGTCGGATAAATACAAATTCACTGATTTTATTTTTGCTTCTGACATAATCAAAGTAGGTAAATAAAATGACCTAAGAACCTAAATACTGTCTGTAACGGAGACTTTCAGGAAATCAAAGGCAATATCAGAAGCTTTGTGCATCGTATATTTAAATGTACGAACATGACAACAATATATGACATTAACCGAACAAAATCATTTAATTGGCAATACGGGGGTGTATTAAAATTGATTTCTTTAAAAAAATTATGATCGTGTACGTGTTAAACCCCTTCTTGCCCTCAATAGACAATCATTTTCTTTCCAATTGGCGTGCGTGCACTCCATTATAACGTACCTTAATGACTTTGAGAAAACGTTCCTCTTCCGTCACCTCAATGATATTCTCTTCACTGATGTTCGGAATATGAGTCGGCATGACGCGGGAAAACGCAATACGTCTCAGGTTAGCTTCACTCATTGCCGGCATCTCTAAGATGTCATAGATGGTCATCCCATCCGGTAGATGGCGCTCTTCTGGAGGGATGTCGAGAATGTCGTGGAACGGTTGTGGAAGAGTTGCTCTGACTTCGTGATTACTGGCATTGAGGTCATCGTGAATTTGCGATTCAGAGAGTCCGAATAGACTTTGTAAGGGGTTCGAAATAGCCTCGCCTTCAATACGCTTGTTTCATGGATGTTAGAGAGAATATTGGAATGAAATTGTAGTTAATGCTTATTGCTGTCTTTATCTCATCACACCATATTACCTGGTATGATATTCTATGATGAGAAAGGGAATAAGGCATTTTCATCAAACAATGGGTTTATAGGAAACTATAAGATTATTGAGATATGAAGCTACTCTAATGGAAAATACCATGAAAGTCAGAACAGTTTCTGAGAAACAGTTAAAAGTAGCCTTCGACTATTATAATACAGATGACGGATGCGAATGAGTTTATTGTGCGATATATCCGCACACTAGTAAAGGATGTATGCATTTATAGTACGAAGCCGTCATGCTGAGTACGATAGGTACATAAGCAGCCTCAACAAGGGCTGATACGTCCTATATTGAAATAATGAAAACATGTATCATCTGGTTTATTCAAGAAAACCCTAGATCCTTGGTATAGAAACAAGAAAAGGATATCCACGATCAGATTTTTTCGTGTCACTGACAAATAACTTTTCTTTTAACTTGATCTAAATTGTGTCAACACTTAGTTTGCCTTAGGACAGAACTTAATGAGAGAAAATATGAAGTAAATTTGACTTACAGCAATTCAAATATTTTTTAATTAATGTCTGATTAAAATCCGATATGTAATGGAGGAGAAAAAAAATAATGCCAACAATTCTTGCCACAGCGATATTGAAAATTTCGGCCAAGAAGTAGGAATATGTTGGAATATATTTTGTATATACTATTTTACATATTTGGCATTTTATTGAATTTTAAAAATCCTTCTGTGCAACTTTTCTGCAATTTTGAAGTCCTTATTAAATTACGTAATAACTAATGAAACACAAATTTTAGATTAATTAGATAAAAGATGCAGATTTTGTTAAAAATGGCTCGACTTACCTTTAAAAATCGAAGACGGGTTTCGTACGATGCTATTGCAGGTGTTCTGAGAACTATATGAATAAATGTTATAAAAGAGTACCATAATAGGTATGCAGTGGCCAAACACGATAAATAAACGGGGAAAATCAGAGTTGCATAACAAAACAAGATTTAGAAGAAAAAAATCACGAGATGTGATTCACGACGATTATGATGTCCTTGTGTAGCCTTCCATATAAATCTCACATGAAAAATATTGTTAGGGGTTCAACATTTATCAGATGTGCAGAAGTATAGGCATGTTGGGGAGCATTTAACCAAAATTGCTCAACTTAACAAATAAAATATTATCTGATTTTTGTGTTTTATTACCAGCTGTCAAATTAGATCCTATCGTTTGATTTTATATTTGTTGTTATCATGTTTGAAACATGTTAAACCTACTAGAAATTGTACGGGGGAGAGGGAGCAGGTGGTGAGAAAAACGAAGATTATTTCAAAACAAGGTAAGATTTGATCACACAAACGAAGACAGTGATTCTCAGAGAGCACATATAATATTTCTGCTTCCATACGAAAGTAGATAATCCTTGCGTCATCTGCGCTAATGCGTTTTACATAATTCAAATTTGTATCGTAATATTTTAAGTGAGCTAGAAATCATCATCTTCATAATGAATAATGTAAACTGATTTGTCATAATTATACACTATGGACTTTCTATCTATTTATGTTTTATTATGTTCATTCCTTATTTAAAAAAAACAGATAGATACTATAACGTGGATTGCAATTCCTAATTTCAAGATTGTGTAACAAAATATAAAGATAGTTATTTGTTTATGCTCCTTCAATTCTTCTATTTGTTTATGCTCCTTCAAGTCTTCGTTTGATCACACAAACGAAGACAGTGATTCTCAGAGAGCACATATTATATTTCTGCTTCCATACGAAAGTAGATAATCCTTGCGTCATCTGCGCTAATGCGTTTTACATAATTCAAATTTGTATCGTAATATTTTAAGTAAGCTAGAAATCATCATCTTCATAATGAATAATGTAAACTGATTTGTCATAATTATACACTATGGACTTTCTATCTATTTATGTTTTATTATGTTCATTCCTTATTTAAAAAAAACAGATAGATACTATAACGTGGATTGCAATTCCTAATTTCAAGATTGTGTAACAAAATATAAAGATAGTTATTTGTTTATGCTCCTTCAATTCCTTTAAAGGTGAAATTCAAAGAAAATCACAAATATGTCAACTAATGTATCACTAGAAACTGGTAAGCTAACAGATGGCCATCGTACAAGTTATAGGTCAACTACATATCGGGTGATTTATAAAAATACAAATACAACCACCTCCATAGCAGCTGGGATATACGAGAGATTCACCGGAAAAATAACGATGCTTTAATGACGTCACTATATGGACCAATACTGCCCAAGCAGACGACATCTCATAAAGAATGAACATAATTGCAAAGCTATTATTTGTCAAATTATAATGAGTTTAGTGTATATAAATGTAATGGCATGTCAAACCATTCAAAAGGGGATATGACCCGATTCTGATAACTAAAATCGTTTGCTTGTAAATACACAGGATAGGGGTTAATTAAAAATCAAAGAAACCAGACTTTCAAATTGAAAACCCCCCGGAATGATATTAAGGACGGCATTTGTTCCCTCGTGGAACGCTGAAAATACCGCGGTGTGTGCAGCTGAATTTACAATGGCGTCTTATTTTGTTTACAAGCGAAAGATTCCTTTATTTTTGTATCGCTGCATTTGTCATCAAAATAAAACCATGCGCGGGGTTTAGAGTGAGGCAATAGATTATACATAAAGCCTGATGGTAGTAAAGTAAGAGAAAGAACTCAAGAGAAGATGAAAACACAGGCACTGAAAATGTGTGAGATGTCATGGGACATCGTCTGCTTGTGCAAATCATGTCCATACTGTGATCTCACACATCTCAGCAGCGTTCGGAGAGCTCTTCAGGTGCTATGCCGGGGCTGTATTTAAGCGTTTTGTAATTTATAATAATCATTACTTCGAATGTTTACAAGCATTGGATTTTGATAACCTTGTCGAATCAAAGTTTCAACTTTGCAATCACGAAAATAAAGTTAGTTTTTAAAATCAATGAATATCTACTTTAAGCATTACATCATCTGGTTAGATTTAAATAGATTATAATTTGAACATAGCTGCGACTTTAGCGGTAGGTTTCAATATGTCACAATTCAAAATTTGACGGCCATTAAATATTGCAAATAGTGTGGATACATCGGTTGAACTTGAATGAGCATTAAAAAAAAAAAAAGGAAAGCTTATATTTGAAATAACATCAGAATCTTTTTTAAACGATCCACAATCATATTTCCTCACACAACAAAGGATATGCTTTTGCTGCATTCCTTTAAGAAATGTAATACCTGTTCTGCAAAAGTTAAGTTGTACATTAGCATTTCTAATACATTTTGTATCATGCATTACCGCTAATAATTAATATGTCATATTAAAAATATCTGATCATTGCATCCAACTGATAGACGAGCTAAAGCTTAAATTTACGATAAAAAAACTAAAACATACTCATTCTTATATTGGAGAGCAGATATATTTCTTTAGTGTGGTTAATTGTACGATGTGATTGACGCGTATCTCTCTATATACAATAACAAGAACATATCAGTGAATACTAAAGCTTTTTTTGTTGTTTGCACTCAACAGCGCGATCAGAGTAAACAAGTAAATCGCAAAAAGGAATAGAAAGTCGAAATCGAACATCAAGAATCGAACAAGTTAAGGACAACAAGTTATAGTATTTGTTAAAGATAAACTTTAGTACTGGTAATGCGATTGCATTGTGAAAGAAAAGGTGTGGAAAGGATCAGAAACAGTTGATCATGTAGCATTTAAGTATTGGTGTGCACTGTAAAGTTCTGGAGTCATCAAACTCATAATAAATTTGACCGAGTCTTGGTAAAGTAACAAGCACTGTACACAGAAAGCTATATATGGGACAACACACAGGGTGTCGGGGCTAGTACTACTTGATTTCCTTGTCTTTCTATGCTCATTACTCAGCCAGTATACATTTTCTTCTAAAATTGTTTGGCACATGTCATTTATTTGTAATCTTGAACATTCAATGTAAGTTTCGTTTGTTTCTGTGAGAATTAATTTTCTTTTTTTTACCAGAACTGGAGTTTATCTTTAATGCATTGATACTCTTGGATTAAGTAACAATAATTATATGTGCTTATATAGCGCCTAACGCTTACTAAATTCTAGAAGCGCTCTACAACAATGCGGAATAATTACCCTGGATTTAGCAGAGCAACTGTCATGCGCTCTGCCTTTCCAGGAATAAAATCCTACCAGGTCCCCATTTACTTCACCTGGGTGGAGTGCAGCACAATGTGGATGAATTTCTTGCTGAAGGAAATTAGCGTCCTGGAGAGGGATTCGAACTCACGACCTTAAGATTGAAGGACGAGAATCAGAACCACTACACCATGACACTTCCACTTACGTAGTACCAATCAACATGTTTTCAATAATAAAAATAAAGTATTAAAGCTAACTCACCAGTGGCCAATGAAAAAGCCATTAAGATGTAGCGCGAATGGCCCATTTGAGGCGTCAATACCATCTGCACCGATATTAAGCAAGAGGACACATACAAAGCAAACAATAGGTCTGATAGACACCAAAGATAACAAACAAATGGGAGAGTGGGCACCATTTGTGCCACTTTTATACTATATCTGTAAGTTAAGGTAAACATCTTATGAAAGATAATCTTAGATATGTAAGCAGAGCAGCCTTCACCTTTATCTCTCGCTCTGTCTTTTTTTCCTGATATAGTTAGTTATGAAAATGTGGCTAGTAGCTAGGTGATTGAAAGGGCGGAGTAAATATTGGGTTGAGTCGGATTGAATGGCATCCGTAGGTGTCATACAAAGACAGATTGCCATGTGTCCGTTTACTTAGTTTGGGTCTAGTGACGATTTTGATCTATCCGTTGTTATAATAAGCAGTGAGATTTGAGATTATGCAAAGAATTTCAATCATCAAGGAACAAAGGGAAATGATAGATATGAAAATTTGGCCATGCCATTATTATAAGCGTTTGATATGTATCCCTGAATGCCCGAAGCAAGTTCATCTACTTTTTCTCCATCATTTTTAGAGATAGGTCTTCAAATCGGTATCATTCTATATGGCATTTGTAATCTAAATTTGACTTTGATTTAAGAATTTGAGAGAAAGTAGAGGGACAGTGGTGTGAAGAGTATTTGTTTGCTTCGGCAAAACGCCCCCGCGATAAAACGTTCTACTTTCGGTAGCAAGAATGAGAACTGACAGATTATGTAACTAGTTATCATCTACAGACGGTGGTGTTTGTACTATAAGGATGTTGCATCTTTTTTATCAGAGCGATGCACCCTTGTTGCGTCCAAGAGGTATTAAATAGAAGGTTTAGTTCTACTGAAGGTAATATTAATACTCATATAAAGTTGTTATAATTCTTAATAAAACCAATGCTAATACTAATAGTAATGAAATGAAGATAAAACTGAAAATAAAAGTGAAAATATTGATGCTGTTCTTCCGTAGGGCCATGCAATCGGTGCAATTCCAGGTAATGCCTTGCCAATGGCCATTAGTGCCGTGCAGAAACTCGATCCATCAACACTCGGATTAAGAATCAAGTGAAAATGATACCTTAGCTGTCTCATCACTGACTATTTTGAACATTCTTAATATGCTGAGAGTCATAATGACATTGCCATACACAGAAGAAAAAGAAGATGAAGAAGCAAAAGAAGGGGAAATATCAGAATAAAAATAAATGGCTGTTACTGGAATCAACAGACTATCATCTGTCCTAGGTTATTTCCGTTTCCTTGAAAAAGTAATATCTGTCAACAAACAAACATGGGAAGAAAATAAACGGGGTGTTGTATCATGTGTCCATACGAGGGTAAAAACAAGTTCTTACGTTACTATTTTTATTCCGGTATTTTGATGTGTTTTTATGTAAACAAAGTCACTGAAACCCATATTTGTAAATACAGGTCTAAAAAAAGAAAAGGAAAATACCGTTTTCGGTGATGTGAATATTTGTAGGGTGCGGTCAAGTACCTGGAAAATAAGATCTTTATGTCCTGGGTTTGGACTTAAATGGCTGAAACTTTAATTACCTTATTGCCTGGAATATTATTTGCTTACGGAAAGTTACGTGATCGTTTCTCCTGACGGGGGGGGGGGGGGGGTAATTAACTGCCCTAACTCTTCAAATATTTATTGTTGTCAATATTTCTCAAGACCTTAATTAAGGGTAGAAAGCAAATCGCATGTTAGGATCCTTAGTTTAAAAAGCAAATCTAACGTTTGAAATTAAATGTCTGAAAGCGCTATGCATGCTTTGTCGTTTTACACTCTTCGAACATGAATTTTCTAGTAGAAAAGTAGAGTAATATGGGGGCGTAGGAATTTCCACCAATGCGTAACTACCCTGCTAGCAATTTGATGATGATATTAATAATAATTTTAAAAAAAAATAGTAATAATAAATCCACAATTATATAGCGCTTAATACGAAATACCCTCTCTTTACTTTACAGATATTTTCCCCGTCCACGGATTATTTTACACACAATATGCACCATCTCCACTCCCGGGGAGTATTCCTACCATGTGGTCACCGTGAGGGCATATGACAATTACTTATACAAAGGCTTTCGTCGTCCTACCAGGTCCAATTCTCTCCTGGGTTTGGAGTGGCAAATTTAGTTTAATGCCTTGCCTAGGGACATTAGTGTAATGTCGGGGATCGAACCCACGACCATTACTTTTGAAGCCAACGGCTTAAACCACTCGACTACGATACTTCCACATGGGTCATTCAACACAAACTGTTCAATTCTTCGCACCCTTATGCTCATTGACTGGCAGCCGAGGCATCTGACCTACTTACCGCCTCCACTTGTTACTTTAACGGGTAACGTGAGCCGTTTTTACATTTCCAACGCTGTCTGATATTACAGTGGGCAGCAATATGCTTGGAGAAAGGATCGCACCTAAACTATATTTCGAACATTTGCATATTCTTGATTGATATGCTTTGTGATATGGAGATATATCAGTGGTTATATTTTCTAAAATGACGTATAACATTATGCATATTCTTGATTTTATCATTTTTCATCGATTTACACGACCATCAATCTTTTACGATCGCCTAGGATTCGACTTTTCTCTTCTTATTAAAGAAGCTACATATTATAAGTATTATTAGTTCAAAAAGTATAAGGACACAAACTTCTTTGTCAATCACCGACAGCATGTGGAGCCCATATAATATATATATATAAACAAATGAGTGAACTATATCAGTTAAAGGGAGTGTAAACTGACGAGACTACGTGTCTTTCCCGTGGCCTGACTCTGGGCCAATCGGCTATAAAGCGATTACGGGCGACACTGACGAACGACGCGATCGCAGCAACATACGTGCAACATACGCGAAAACGAAGTGTGGAGAGAACTTCGGTCTGTTTCGCGAACGCTGACCATGTAGAGATTAGGTCGATGACTACCGTTAATCAAGTCCATTCGTTTACGATCAGGTGTACAAAAGAAGACGCAGATGGCGCTAACCAGTATTTGCCAAGCTACACGGCCTTTAAGGCATCTAGAACAGTCTATAATTGCATTAGATAGCGTCATCATATAAGCGTAAAAAGCTTTCATATTTGTTAAATACAGTAAATCATTAAATCTTTTTAAAGTTAGGAGACGCAAACACACACACAAACACAGGCACACACACACGTTCACATAATTGTAATTGCCATTGTCATCTTCATGATACAAATTATGTGTGTACCACGCACATACTGTGTGATGGCAGGCATGACCGCAGTGCCGACCACGAATCTCAGCATTACCCATAAATAGGCCGCCATAATGTTGGCCGACAATTTTCCATGTCGTTTACCGTACGCGAAAAATTACTTTAGGGACTTAAAATTTGGAAAGACCTAGGCCTATACCAGACTCGTGACAACGGGGAAATGAAAAGCGGAACCGGCGGAGTCAGAAAGCGAAATTTGTGTCCTGAATGGTCCTGGCATTGAAACGTGAGTACCCTACTATTTCTAGGTCTAACTCCTCTAAGCTAGATCTAACAGTACAAGTTGACAACTGTCATTTTTGTCAAAGATCTCCAATGCAAAGCAAGATAGTAGTTTCTGTTCAGACTAGATCTAGGTGTACTTCATACCTGTACTATGTTTAGGCTAGTCAAATCACATTTTAAACATCTATCTGACATTACATGGCACATTAGTTGGGTAAACTTTACTAAAGTTTTTCTAGATCTAGGTCAAAACCTTTATTTTTATTGAGAATAGATGGATAGAGATTATGCATAATACAAAAGGTCGTGTACACCTCGTCGTTTACTCACTCACTACAATTAATCTCCCATCACTTCAGTTGAACGAGTCACGCAGATAAGGGTGTGTCCATTTGCTGTACCACTTTTTTCTGACCTACCTGACACACTTCAATCTGACTCACTTTTTCCCATTCGGGTTATATACAGAGGTATTTTCAAGAGACAGGTTCTGTGTTCTGTGATTGTCTTTTTTGCTAGTGAATATTCATGACATGAGCGCGGTCATCTTTTCGTCGCGCGAAAAATGTTAAGGTCCACTCTTTACAAATCCAATTTCTTTTATGAATCTTTGTTCCCCCGCTCAGCGCGCACATCGTGCAAGCGTTGTAACTGACACGCTATAGTAAGTGATACACTCAGCCGCTTGTAATTTACGTCCAAGTTATGTTATCTTGAAATCTTCCGCTGATATCGTGGGGGGAAACTCTGTACATCATAAAAACAACTGTACATCTACGCCCCCCCCCCCCCCTGGATCCGCCGATGCCACAGTTTACAAAAACACTTTGATTTAAACAGGTCAATATATATCATGAGTTGTACCAAAAAAAATTGTTACAATAGAGCAGGGGCGTATCGTCGTTTTACCAAAAAGTTTCTGACAAATTTCTGACAAAAAGTGACAAGAAGGAAAAAAAAAGATTCATCAGCAAATTGTTGGTGTCGTTTTGCCGAAAGGAGGGGGGCGTTAAAGCCAGTCCCAACAAATCTTTACAAATTATTGTATGAGCTCTTTTCGTCCAAGGGGGGGGGGGGGGGTAGGGTGCAATAATTATCTGTGTGTAAACACTAGCATTGGCGAAACCGGGGGCACAACTGGCCCTTACGCCCCCCCCCCCCCCCCCTTCTTGACGAAAAGTGCTCATAGAAGCACGTGTTAAGCTTTGTTGGGGCTGGCTTTAGTGCCACCCTACCTTTAGACCAAACGACGAAAAGAGAATGCTGATGAACCTCTTTTTTTCTTTCTTGCCAGTACATTTTTGGATAAGTGCCCGCCCCCGCCCCCATCGCATTTGTTTGGTTAATCCAGGATACGCCCCTGCTCTATTGTAACTATTTTTTTTGTATACGACTCATGATATATACTGACCTGTTTCGTTTTGTTTGTTTTGAAATAAATCAAAGTTTATTTGTAAACTCTAGCTCCAGGGGTGGGGGGGGGGGGGAGGGCATTAATATGATGTCCAGTTGTTCACACGATATCGGCAGAATACTTCAAAATAAATAACTAGCACGTAAATTACGGTGGCTGAGTGTGTCATTTACAAGCGTGTCAATTACAACGCTTGCACGATGTCCGCGCTGAGCGGGGGAACAGAGATTCATAAATGATTGTGGATTTGTAAAGAGTGGACGTTAAAATTAACGTATTTTTCGCGCGACCAAGATGATAGCGCTCATGTCATGAATATTCACTAGCAAAATAGCCAACCACAGAACCTGTCCCATGAAATTGCCTCTGTGTAGAAAATGATTGGGAATTAAGTGGGACAGATTGAAGTGTTTCAAGTGGGTCAGAAAGAAGTGGTACAGTAAATGGAAACGCCCAAATAAAAAGCCAATCACAGAACCTGTCTCATTAAAATACCTCTGTGTAGAAATAGAAAACGACTGATGGGGAAAAAAGTGGGTGGGATTGAACGGTGTGTCAGGTGGGTAAGAAAGAAGTAAATGAAAACACCACAAACCGAACGATCATCAAAGTTACACTTTCTTAAAACTGCCTATACCGGACGAAGAGAGACGCTAGAATCACTGGAGTACCAAACATTAATGAATTATACTGAATAGTAGTAGGCCTTGCCCTAACTAAACGTTAATTTCACATTAATAAATTTTCTCCCCCGGATGCAAACCTCTTTCCACATCAATTAGCTGTCTTTGTTAGATCTACACTTCGAATCAAGTTGTACTTTTACTGCGTCCGTCAAGGGCATAAGAAATCTAGTAGGCCTAGACCAGACGTACTTGAACTACGTCCGTCAATAGCATAATACATCTATTAGGCCTAGACCTACTAAAACCACACACACTTCAACTTTACATCATTATATTTTCTCCCCCCGGATGCAATAATGAAACCTCTTTCTACAGCAATTCGCTACTTTGTTAGATCTAGACTTCGAATCTAGTTTGTACTTTTACTGCGTCCGTCAAGGGCATGAGACATCCGATGAAATCGAGAACATTTCTTACCTTGGATCCGATCTATGTGTTGAGACCACAATGAACAGTTTGACTTCAGCTGGACCGATGAAGAGGCTAACCCAGTCTTAGACCGAATTTTCCGTCTCTTTCGTTCGTTAGCCTCTTATTGGGGTAGGGTCGGCCGGCTCTCTCTTTAGAGACGGAAACCGTTTAATCACATGTCCTTGCTAACGCCACGACCAACTCTGGTCGTAGCGTTTTGCCCCCAAAATCCCCCTAAATGTCATTTTACCTCGTGTATATCCAAATGTAAATTAGGCCTAGGGTATAATAATTCGGTTCCACTTACTAACTTGCTTGAAATAATCCGTTTAATGGTCCCTTTTAAGGAAATTATGGGTCTAAATTGACAGCCGTGTTGAAAATCTTGCAAGTCGTGTTAAACTCTCGCTGCCGGAGTCATCTAAATCAATCTCATCCCTTCTAGTCTACGCCGAAGGCAAAATGATTATGAAGGAAAAACTGTGCGCCATCTACACGTTCGTAATGGCGTTATCACAGTTTTTCTTTCATAATCATTTTGCCTTCGGCGTAGACTAGAAGGGATGAGATTGATTTAGATGACTCCGGCAGCGAGAGTTTAACACGACTTGCAAGATTTTCAACACGGCTGTCAATTTAGACCCATAATTTCCTTAAAAGGGACCATTAAACGGATTATTTCAAGCAAGTTAGTAAGTGGAACCGAATTATTATACCCTAGGCCTAATTTACATTTGGATATACACGAGGTAAAATGACATTTAGGGGGATTTTGGGGGCAAAACGCTACGACCAGAGTTGGTCGTGGCGTTAGCAAGGACATGTGATTAAACGGTTTCCGTCTCTAAAGAGAGAGCCGGCCGACCCTACCCCAATAAGAGGCTAACGAACGAAAGAGACGGAAAATTCGGTCTAACCCAGTCTGGGCTAACCGTAACTATGTTACCACGAACTAAGTTCAATCGATGTTTGATTGTGCGTTTCACCGCAATTATCCAGGTTTTACTAGTTTAGGACTGAAGAAAAAGCTCTCAGCCATGCATCCGACGGGCGCTCCAACTGTTTACTGAGTGGTTCCGTAATTGAGGTTCCATTTTCCATCACAGCATCGAGGTCTAACTTTGGTCTAATTAATTGTCAATGGGAATTTGGTAATCCAACGTAAGATGTCCTTGTTCAACATTTGCACTATATCCGACGCACATGTAGGCCTACATGTTAATTAGCAGCATACTATACACACGCACAACGGCATTTGAAGAAGTGAAAAATTTGAATAATGCGTGGATTTCAAGCGACCATAAATACCATGACATGTGACATCATCACGTACCAGCGTCTAAAACAATGGACACGCAACCTTTTATGACATCACAAAACAGGTTTCTCATTTTCTTTATGACATCACAATCAAGAGCCCGATTCATTGTAACTTAAATGGGGTAAGACATGATTTCAGTTATTCGTAGCTGTTGATATTCATGAATGTGCATTGTCCGACAGAGAAGGGATTCTAGCGGAACACTAAAAATAAATAAATAAGTAAATAAATGAATAAAAATGAATTAAAAGAAAGATGCCTAACATTAATTGATGGGTTGATCGATGCTTTGTTTTACATGACTGCTAAGACAGCATGTGTATTGCAAGTGAGCAACTGGAGGAGCGTCTTCTCCAACGTACCTGGTAATAAGGACTAAAAGGAAAACTACCTTAATACCAAAGTGCACAGCGCCTCGACTTGGTTTTGAACCCGAGACCTCCCTGTTTAAAGACTACGGGTGTACAAGTGAGCTGTGATTAATTTTTGTTTAAAATGTATAAATAACGATAAAACAGACACATTGGAAGAAACTTCTAGAGGCATGGGAAGACAGGCGCGGATCCAGAGGGGCCGAGCGCCCCCCCCCCCCCCCCGCAAAAGAGAGAGAGAGAGAGAGAAGGGAAAGCGGAGAGAAAGGGAAAGAAAGAAGAGGAAGAATAAAAGACACCAATATTTACCTGCCAGTGTCACAAATAAGGTATCGAAATATGCTCATCTGACCGTAATTAAATGCCTATACCCCCTGAGCTTCCGGGGGCTCTACCCGCTGGACCCCACGCCAATTCGTGACCTGTCAGTATCACAAATAAGGTATCAAAATATGCTCATATGACGGTAATTTAATGTATAAAACCCCTGAGCTTCTGGGAGCGCCGCCCCCTGGACCCCATATCAATTTGTGTCCTGCCAGTGTCACAAATAAGGTATAAAAATATGCTCATCTGACCGTAATTGATTGCCCAAAAGCACTGAGCTTCCGGGGGCTCCGCCCCCTGGACCCCACGCCAACTCGTGACTTCATGTGGCAGAGGAATAGATGGAATTTGTCGCCCTCTACGGAAAAGTATCTACCAAACTACTCTTTTCATTTGTTCAATCAATGAGATAATAATCTAGAAGAAAAGAATTAACCACACAGATGCTTGCTTCCTCGAGAACTTTGAGTCTGTTGAGACAAACAAAAAATTACGTTCATGCTATTGATTCTAGAAATATTAATTCAAAGGAGTATTTCCACACAACAATAGTCATCAGCCAGTAAGCATTAAATGTAATATCGCAATGGAATGAATGGCAAATGTAACCAACAAAAGTGAGGGAAATAAATGAACACAAGTCAAAAAAATGTTTTTCCCGTTAAAAAGAATAAATGTATTTCACACTGTTGTTCACAAGGTGGGAGGGGTGCTGGGGCTGCTTTTCTTTTGGATGAGGACAAGTTTTAAAAAAGTGACCAATGTGTGCTTTGTGGTATGTTAATGATCTCTTTCGTGTTATTTTCTCTCATGAGTTTGTTTTATTATTGGGACCCCTCGGTTGCACAGCTGTGCTATAAACTGAGCAGGGCGATCCTTCCAAAATTGTTTCGTGTTGTTATTATGTGTTATTATTTATATAATATCTGTTTTATATACGGTATATAAAAATCGAGTCTAATCGAAGAAAATTAGGTTTTCCCTTGCTTAATGAAATACTTAATGTTTGTTAATGTTATGGTCTTGACTTACCACCAAGTAAAATATTGATGATATTTTGTAAATCAATAGTCAATAGTTAAAAGGCCGTGAATAAAAGTTCATCAAACTTTGGTTAAGGTCACCGCGAAGTTTTGTGGGACTGCTAGATCAAACTGGGATTTTAGTGTCGAGGTAAAATATTCCGATCACGTGATCACTCCGATTTTCAATTTCTCTCCGTAATGTGCACTCAATCGAAACGGCGTGAGTTTATACTTACGTTATCCGGTAAGCTTCCCCTGCATTATCCTTCTAAAAGAAGGATAACTTTGCCCGTGAACGCGTCACAGCTCTCACGGCCATTATCCGGATAATAGCCAAGAAGGTAAATTCAATTCAATTTATTCAATATGTTAAGTCAGTTTCTATTAGGCAAAATTTATCCCTTATCGGCCATTAACCGGATAATGGTTTTTAATAGAAACACGCTTAGCTGAGATATTACGTTTTTTAATGATACATTACGTAAGAATAACATAATTGTTTGTATGTGATTGTACAATAAGGTGTTACAATTAAAGTTCAGTCGTTTTTTCTTTTGCGATCGTTTTTTTCATAAAAACAAACTGATCCCTTTTGATATTTAATAATATCACTTCCCAAACTTCTTTATACATCCCCCTTTGTTGTGTGGAGGAGTTAATACTTTAAAAATCTTGTTATTGCGATCATGCAATGGTTTAAAAGTTTTACTTGCAAAAAACGAAATATTATGTACGGAGAGAACAGTTTCGTCTAAAATATATTTCTCTCTCAGTCCATCTTCTAAACAACATAGAGGCCATTCTTGAACCTGTCACAGAAGCAGGTTAGTGGTAAAGGATGAGGTAAAGATGATATAGCATGAATTTCTGATCTCCTACGCACATATGCGTCTATATTACCTTCTAATAAAGAGAAGGATATCTCAAACATTTTATTGTATATTGTGTATGTAACCTAATCATTGTATCGAATATTGTACCAAATACGCACACAATTAACTCAAATATATGTATACGGTGTTTGTTGCACATTAATCATAATTATAGTATCAAGTACAGTATCAAATAAGCACAACAATATATCAAACAGTGTAGTATTTAAGGTTTGGGTTCCCTACCAAACACAATTATAGTATCAATCAAAAAAGATAATATGTAAGGGTAAGCGCGGAGGGGGAGGGGGGACCGGAAATTTGAAAATCGTGCAGACCGTTATTTCAACTCAACGTACCAAAACAGGGCTGTCATCTTTGGGGAATTGCTTCGAGGGGGTCGCATGCAATTTAGTGAGCACTAAAAATAAATAAATATATATATATATATATATATATATATTTGTTTGTAATCAACATCCCCCCCCCCCTTGAGCAAAACAAAAAAGGGGAGAATTGTGGTTACCAACTTTTGTTATACTTTTTTTTTAACCAGAGCTGCCCCCCCCCCCCCCCCTGGATACGCCACTGTATAGGGCTAATAATAATACAAGCGGGCTTGAAAGCTACTGCGGGGGAGCATGAATCACCGAAAGAAGGGGAACCGAAACTTCTAGATTCATCTACGTCCTTTTTCCATTTTACTCTTTCCATCTATCTTCCCTTTCCCTATGTCCCTCTCTGCCCTTTCTATCTCCCTCTTTCTCTATCCCTCTCTCTCTCCCTCCCTCTCTCTCTCGCTCTCCTTTTCTATTTTTTGTGTGTGGGAGGGGGTCCGAAGGTGTATGTGCACGGTGCTGGAGCGTGCCATTGTTCATTTGTACGAAAATCTTTTCATTCGGTGTTTTTATTATATTCATTTTTCCCTTCTTTTTAAAAAGAAAATGTGTTTTAAAGTGGTTTTATTGATTCGTTTTGTTTTAATTGTGCCGTGAACAATTATCCTCATCTTATTCTACAGGCATTAGTAAATGATTAACAAAGCACATACAAATTAAACAAATAAAAACTCATTGAGTCGATGCCTTCGTTTTTCATTCGTGATTTATTTTCCTCAAATTCTAAATACGGAATTCAAAGAGGTGTGCCTAAAAACTGCAGCTACAAACTATATACAAGGTGTATCACAGAATAAAAAGAAAAAAGTAGTGTAATTACAAACACGGAAATTGCACGTACAAATACAAATAATGCCCGATAATGTACATTCATTTGAAATTTGTTTTACATACATAGTGAATATTTTAAACATAAATCGATAATTTACACATTTTTCATAAAATACATATCAACAAGAAAGACAAATTATTTATCGATTTCTTTAAATCAACGACCATTTGAATTTCGACAACTTCGACTTGTTCCTTCTCTCTCTCTCTTTCGCTATGGCTCGCTCTCTCTCACTCTCTCTCTCTCTCTCTCTCTCTTTCGCCTGCGCACTCTCATCCTCTATCTATCTCGCCCTATCGCACACACGCCAAACCCACAAAACGCTTCCTCTTCTTTACATTTTTAATCAAGCACCCGTAGAAAAATAATCAGTGCCTGAAATTGTTTGTACTAACAACTTACAATAACCCCGTAATACACGTAACAATAATATTGATAAGGACTTTGAACAAAAACAATTCTAGTGCCCTTTAGGTGACGCAACATGGGTCCGTCGGTCGGAGGTCTTTCTTTTTCTTTACACTTTTTTTTTCTCCCACTTCGGGCTGATATTTCTCAGTTTTGAATGCTTTCATAAGTTTTTTCTTAAAAAAAAGGTAACATTTCTTTTTTTTAAGCCGATCGTAGATATCAAGCTTTTAGGGTCGGTCGCAAAGGGCAATACAACATCTTTGTTAGGCCTATTGGAAGCATCTTCCATGCCTCCATGGCACACAATATCCATCAAGCCGTGACTATCCTGACGCTCGTACATTGTCACCGCTGGTGGTCAAATATGTAACGCTCTGGTATATAGCGTACCCATTAACACCTGGGTGCAGAGTGGCAAAAGTATATTAATGTCTTGCCAAAGGACGTTAGTGCTGGGTGGGGATTCGAAACCTCAGTCCCCGGATTGAGAGTCGAGTGAAATGAACTACAGTATACCATGACACTCCACATGCGTATGTATGGGTGACATAACTTTTATGCAATCGCAGACTTGTTTATGCAATCAAAATCAATCCAGCTTTTTGAACATGCAACTTCAAGCTTTATCTGAGAGCAGGTTACCAGCCCGGAAAATTTATAATGTAATGGACCATTTTTGCATTTTATAAATTCTTTTTAGCTTATTTACTGTAAAGATCCGAAAAAACATTGTCTCATGCACCTGTTATATATATTTTTTGAAAAACCGATTAGTTGAACATCACTAACATCAAAATGATCGGCAAAGCTTGACTTAATTCATAGGCAAAAAGATGATACTCAGTTCACGTAGTACAGTCTCATAACATGGGTTAAACATAAATTAATAACCTGGCACTGCAAAGGTCTAACAGTCGACTAGGATTGAAAGCTTTATGAATAAAATGTTGATACTCTGTTCGACCTGAAAAGTGCAGTCTCATAATTTGTTTCTCTGTTGAACATAGATTAGTGTAAAACAAAAATGTATTAAAATTTCTTACAGTAGAATTACTTCATATGTAAAATGCCAGTACTCTGCTGCCCTGAAAAGTAGTGAATGTTTGTTGAGAATATAATAGTCTGGCATTACGGCATGATAACATGTATGACATTCGGTTAAGTTTGAGGTAAAATGCCCGATTGCTTTATTTTTGTAATGATAACATAAAACACATTTTTGGCACAGACTGAATCAAATATAAGTGAATATATTGCTAATATCATATACAGCAATTCGAGGCTACAGACTTGTTTGATTTGCAACAAGCGAAACTGTTTTTCACCAATTGGCAATATCGTCAATGAAGTATGAAAAATGACAGGAAAATGGAAAAAATTGCGTCTACAATACAATCAACATATTTGGAAAAAGAATATACGCATCGTATGAAACATGATAACGCCTGTTTTGAGACTGGAAAGCGTTCACTCACACCTTAACAAAGAATAAACGCCCTTGTTGTTGCTGTTGTTAAAAGACAATATATGAAACCCTTTATACAAATATTAATGACTTTAATCTTAGTCGATAATCAGATATGCCATTTTTTATTTTGATCTTATTTTGTATTAAAAATACAGAACAAATACAAAAAGAACAACAATAGTCTTAATGTAAATTGCTAAATTCCGAATAAATAATAGTTTAAAATATCAAAAAAATCGAAGCATCTTCACTTTTAGAATCATAAGGTAGTCGAGATGGATTTACTTAGATGTAACAAAGAACATAATACTTTTCAAGCGACATAATGCCAGAGTTATCAAAGAAGTAACATGTCTGAATGACGTTTCTCTTGATTATAGATCAGATTAAGGGAATAATGGAAACCTCTACACAAATTTAGATGGCTATATCAAAATAATCACAACTTTCGCTCAAGTGTTAAAATATTTTCTAATCACGAATGCCTGGTGAGCGACTCAAGTTTAAATCATATTTTTTTAGCGAATAATAACGTAATTATCGTGAAAATTGGTAGGTAAAATATAGGAATTTGATAAAGAATTAAATAAATTCTTGTTCCCAATGAGCTAGCATGATCTTGCACAAGCAGCAAACCCACCCTATGAAAACAAAATAGGTAGCTATATCAGAATTTAATCGCAACTTCCACTCAAGGGGGAGGGGGGTTACAATACACCCCCCCCCTCTGAATTGGATTGAATCGAATTGAATTGAATTGAAATTGAAATAGAATTGAATTGATTAAAAATATTTAATAATAACACAGGCCTGGTGAAGAACATAATGTGGTAAATATAGGTTTAAATTAATAATACTTTAAATATCCTGAAAACTGGTAAGTGAAAAAATAAAAACTTAAAGACATGTTTGGATGAAGAGTTAACCTAATACTTGTTCCCCAGGTGCTAGCTCAATCTTGCACGAACAGCAATTCGGAACCGCTATGTAGTCCCATTCGTACTCTCCAAAGGGATCCGATTTTAATCTGCGAGTAAATAATGACATAAGAACACGAATATTAGAATAAATTATAAACGAGTCGTGTAACTCGAACTATTACACTCATTTAGGTTTGAAGATGCCTCTTCTTTTCGCCCAAACGGATTGGATCGTTTGTTTACAGTTGATCTTGGAACAGCACACACATGATTTAATGAGATTTGATAAGAAAATTTGAATCGGTATTTATAAGTCATCATTGGTAGGGGTGTATCATCATATAAGGTTATTAGGTAGGCTTAATTCTTTAGGGTTCATTTTGTATTTACCAAAGGAAAGGAACGAGCATTCGATGCTGTCAACAACAACAACAACATTTGTCGAGGTGAAAATATATAGAGTGTATTTGGATTTCTAATAAAAGTCGTATTTGCCAAAATATGATTAAGAAAGTCTATATCGGTATATATAAGTCATCATCGGTAGGGGTGTATCCTCATATAATTTTGTTAGGTAGGCTTAATTCTTTATGGTTCATTTTGTAGTTACCAAAGGTGAAAATATATAGAGTGTATTTTAGATATCTAATAAAAGTCGTACTTGTAAAAACATGATGAAGAAAGTTTATATCAGTATTTATAAGTCATCATCGGTAGGGGTGTATCATCATATACGGTTGTTAAAGAGGCTTAATTCTTTAGGGTTCATTTTGTAGTTACCAAAGGTGGAAATATAAAGAGTGTATTTGGATATCTAATAAAAGTAGTACTTGCAAAAAACAGTGGTATTTCTTTATACTCGGCATAACCCTTTGGAGGTAAGTTTTTTTTTATATGCAGTCATTTATATAATCTTAATGTTTTAATTGATCGCTTATTCGGTATCATCCAAGCACAACGCCTGCCTCACTGACTCCAGTTTTTAGTTTAGCAAGGAATATGAAACCTATTACATTTTAAGCTTCGATGTATGGCATTACAAATCATTTCTAGGTTGATCTAGTGCTATTTATCAGGACCGGAATTCTAAAAAAATGTTGTTGTTGTGTTAGCAGCTCTCGAATGCTCGTTCCTTTCCTTTGGTAAAGAAAAAAATGAACCCTACATAATTTAGCTTAGCTAATAACTTTATATGATGATACACCCTTGCCACCAAACTACTCCAGAACGAAGCAGAAAATCAGAGAAGCAGACCGGTGATAGTTTGAATGAAATAGGACCCCAAAATAATTGGAAATGGGAAATGAATTTTGACAGCTGTAATCACTATGGGTATGGCCACTTCAACTTTGTTTCAACATACAAAATGACTAAAATTTCAATTTTTCTAAAAAATGTATTATTAAACTCAGGAGGATCATTTTCTCTTTAGAGGACCTATAATTAAATGATATCCACACTTCATTTTGAGAAGTTTGGGTTGTGCCCTAAAGGGAAAAGACAAGAATTAATTATGTTTGTGTACACGACAAATTAGAGAGTTGTCTGTGTCCCAGTCACAGTCCACGGAAATGCCTGTTTGAGATCCTCCCTCATTTTAAGAGCTCGTATTTCGAACATTCATAGTCATCTGATTAATTTTATACTTTCACCACGCTGTTTATCTTATTTACCTGCTTTCATAAAAATGAACTTATTATAAGGGTTGTGTTGCCCGTTAAGACTCATTCCCACATCGCTTAGCTATCCTTTTTTTTTGTTTGGTTTTTGTGATTGGCACTTTCCCTAATTACGTTTCGCTTACAAACTCTTCTCAAACACGTAATATGTGGAAAGGGAATTACGGGAACCTTGCTCCCTTTCATACAAGGTGTCCTTTTCGGATTTATAATCTCATCATGAAGTTGCCACTTTTCTATAAACAGAGCCCCAGCGGCCACCCAAAGAAGTTGAGAGACGAATCGAGGACACCCCTCGGGTATGTTGAAGTCGTTTGACTGATTATCCACACTTGTACACTGACGTAATTATATCTGCCATTCTAGATTAAATCCAATACATATACATATATATATTTATTCAAGGGGAAACGCATTTTGCAACCTAGTTTTTCAGACAATTTTACTACGGAACGAAACGAGTTTTTATAATGCAATGTTCTACAGAAGTTAACTGGGCAAGTGAATCACAAATGAGGGAGGGGGAGGGAGTGCTCTTGGAGTGCTAAGGATCAGGGTCCGTATTGTGAAAACGGTGTTATTTTTAAAGTTAGGAAAGATAATATAAATTGTCATAACAAACTCAAACTGCTCGGAACTAACACTTACCATCGGAACTTGCGCAGATGTCTCTTTTAAGAGCCAACTTTGCGCAGACATTTTACCGATGGTCAATCCTAATTTTGATTTCTTATATATGAAAATGAATGTGGTATTACGAAAGTAAAATATAATATGATCGTTTTTAAAATAACTACCCAGTTATAAAGCCCCTTTAAATGGAAAGGTAAAGGCTGTCTTATGTTATTCCTTTTTTGAAAATCAACTAATATAATTTTGAAGAGGAGGTAGGGCGGAAAAATAGAAAAAAGGATGGTTTCATGGAAATACGATTGACTTTCCCTAAAATATAAATTTAACCCATTGCCAAAGGTCCGTTTTAGAGGTGCTTTGGGTTGCTCGAAAAAAGGGACATTATAATTTACGTTTTATCATGTCTGGCATTTGCCATCCCAAGACCATTTCTATTTCCATTGAGACAAGCCGCCTGTGATATTGTACATAGTACCCAGGGGGGGGGGGGGGGGGCGTTTCATGAAACAATTAGTCGGTGGTTTTCACCGACTAATATCATGTTCACCGACAATTCTTTTGTCACCGACTATTTTCCAAGCCTGTGATTGGTCAAATTTAGTCAGCGCTGACTAAATTGTCGGTGAACATGATATTAGTCGGTGAAAACCACCGACTAATTGTTTCATGAAACGCCCCCCTGGTCTAAGGAACACGATCGCAACAGTACTTTTAAAGGCGAAAATCAACGCCAGGCGATTACGCAAGGCTGCTGGCTCACCTTCATTAAATGGGCGTACATGTTTATAGGCAGTACTATAAGCAGGCCCTATTGAAAGTACCCTTGAATTGATTGCTTTAAAGTCTTTGCGATCGTGTCAAATTAATGTAGTGACACCAATAAACAACGGGGTAATGCTTAAATCAACTAACATGTTTCGGTATTAAAAATACCGCATTGCACGAGAAACGCAATTTGCCTTTATACGTAATGCTGCGTTAGCAACTATTGCAGTCTGCGTTAGCGACTGTTGCGGACTTTATCGCGCCAATACAAATTTCGTAAATGTATATAACGTAAATGCATAATGAACAGTAGTATAATAATAATAGCATTCCGCTTTTATGTAGCGCTTAATACATCAACGATGCCTCTAAGCGCTTTACAGATATATTTTTTATCCCGGTCATCGGATTCAGGCTTGCCTGCGCACAGAATGTATGCACATTATCTACTTCTGGGGAGCATATCAGCCAGGCGTGATTAGACAGACACTCACAATGCTGAGGAAACTGCATTAAATTTCGCATCCTACCGGGTACCCATTTAAAACCTGGCTAGAGAGTGACAAACGTAGATATTAAAGTCTTGCCAAAGGATGATAGTGTCGGGCTGAGATTTGAACCCCTTACCTTGTGATCTGCAGTCGGGTGACTTATTAGACCACAGCATCTCTACTATGATTGGTTTGAATTACTGGCGCATGTAATAATTTCCCGTAAAAGCTTACACTATGAATATGACGGACAAAGAAAGAGAATATGCATGTGACACCTGTTCTACACATTTTTACATAATAGCAGTGAAGGGATGTTCCTCTGTCTACCACAGCACTTTGTCCGTCATGTTCATAGTGTTAAATAGCCTAGGTAAAGACGCAAGGGAAACGGCGTTTCGTTTGCATCAGGCATTTACTAGTTACGCTATTAACCTTGAATAAGCGAGAATCCAGCCAATTGTCTCCACGCAAGATCCGTCGGCGATTTCATGACTCCGAGCTACCCCGTAGCATTCCGTGTACCCGTTTTGTGTAGGATTGACCTGCCTGACGCAACGCGTGATCCAAAACCACTGCCCTTCGTAGACGTCTACTTCTGCTGAATGGAAGTTGATGCCCTGGCTGAGTTTTTCCCATCGGCTTATTTCCTCGCACGATCTCTTTGTGAAGACTGATTGCTAAGAGAAACAGAGAATGAGAGAAACGGGGATTAAAAGGGTGAGAGATAGACAGAAAGAGACAGAGAAGAGAGAGAGAGGGGATAGTGCCAATACCATGGAATTGTATGAAGAGAAATGAAACAGATCAATAACATGATTGATGGAGAGTTTTAAAATGTTCGAATTTTCTGAAGATAAACTCGTCCCTTAATCAAAGAGGCTATATATTACCCCATTTCGGGCCATTGCAATCTTCTTGCTCTCGATGTAATGTCATTTCTTATGTGAATATGTGAACTCTCAAGTGAAGCTGTGTGGAATTTTCTTAAGGAACCAACTAAACTTTTTTTTTCCGACGTAAATTAACCGTTTAACATTTTTAAACTTTTAAACAAATAATTATTTGACCAATTAACTTATGGGAGCTTTCATCCCTGCTTCTGGTCATATCTTCTTCTTTTTTAGTCCAAATGAAATCTTAAGAATGCAAAATATTCGTTACTCAAGTTGGCATTTAAATTGTCCCAATACTATTGGTTTTCCACGTAAATCTCTCAATTTCGAGCCTTTAAAGTCTTTTGAGTATTTAAAGAGATCCAACGACGATAGAAAATGCCATAAAAACCAACAACAAGATTGGTTTTAGATACTTCGATATGGATTCCATCGTTTAATAAGCTAAGTTTTTATGTTATTATCATCATATACGCGTGTGCTATTTTTAGCAAATGTAATAACAACATAACTAAAGAATATATCCAATGGGCATTTATTTTCTGGGAAACACCTACGGTTTTTGCTTTAAAAAAATACAATTTTTAAATGTGTTTTATAATAAAGTCGATTTACGGGGAATAATGCAAAAAATAGTGCACAAAGACGACTCTTGAAGTTCGCAGGAATTGAGCCGATCGTGACAAACTTATGATTGTATCGTTGAGCAACGTGTGTATGTGTGTGTGCGCACAAGCGTGTTTAGGTATGTTGTGCGTGTGCATGTATAGATGTGCGTGTGTGTATGTGCGTTTAAAGAGTAATGGGCTGCAGTTGACCATAACGATATAGCTGCACTGGATTTAGTTGTGTCAATTTAATGTATCCACATTTATCTCAGGTGATCAAATTTAAAACAGGGCCCGCTTTATACGAGGCGCCAGCCCCCCTTGTTATAATAATGAAACAATAATATAAATAATAATAATAAAAACAATGATTATGATAATAATTATAATGAAAATAATAATAATAATAACAATAATAAGTTCGTTTACCGAGGGAAGCCTCAGCAGTTTCAATGCTGTTTTTCATGAAGGCCCTGCAATAATAATGACCTCTTGCCAAATGCCTTCCAAAACGACATCAGTGTTGCGCTGAGATTCGAACCCTCAACCCTTGGATCGCGAGTCAAGTGAATGAATCATTATACCATACCACCTTCACTACCGTAACTGTATGTTTATACAGTCGCTAATCAATCTCATGGATGCAAATATTACACCCACATGTATATTAAATCAAAGTAATATCTGCAATGTTCATTTTGCAATCATTTTTTGTAATGAAATCACACTCGAATGACGCTTCAGCAGGTGTGCCAGTCGCTGACGTAGCCTTACGTCAATCAAATTATGGCTCGTGCGCCAGTGGCCAGAGAGACATCACGATGCGTCAAACGCTGCCTTTTCGCTTCAGCTCTAAAATTGGCAAAACTCGCATTTTATTTAAGAGTCCCGCCTGGAGAGTTTTTCGAGGATTTTAATCGACTTGAAATGTCTCAGATTCCATTAGTGAGATTAAAAACGATTTCCATAATAATAAAAATCTTCATTTCTCCAACAATTCCTTCTCTAGCTCCTTATGTAATGGAATTTCTGGGTGACAGGATTGAAATTGTACCGGGATTCACTGTAAATCCTACGTCAGCTGACTGCAATTCTATTAGTGTACAAGATGTCCTCATATAACCTACATAGGTTAAAGATATAGACCGGTAGTGGAAAAATTGCGGTTCAAGGGTTTTGGGTACAAAATATCCATTCAATATTTTTCAAATATTGCCTTCAGAGGTTTAGATGGCAATACCTCGACCTAAATTTGCAACAAAGCAGCAATATATGCCCAAATGTTCAATGTTGAAGTGCATTCACGATATCTATCCGGGTCGGATCGATATGATAATTTACCAAATATATTAATTAGTAGGCGGTTTCCGGGCAAAATTTGTATCATCACGTATTAGTCAAAACATATTCTTTCACATGATTGGTAATAAGAGCTTCCATTTCATTTTTAGGGAGGGGGCGTTTCCAAAACTGGTCTATACCTTTAAACTGTGAATTGCAGGCTAACATTCAATAATCACAAAAGTACCATTTTAAGATATCTAACTCACTTTGGAAATGTTAAATAGCAGACATCTTATCTAATTGAAAACAATCATCACAGCAATGGCTTTCGAAGTACTAGGTCTGAACAAGGATTTGTGTTGGTAGGCAAACTACACAGTCTACCGATAAATGCAAACACAGCTAATGTATTTTCTTTTAAGTTAGTAAGAAATCTCCTATTATAACAGACCATTCCGTATTTGGGTAGTTCTTTTAGTTTGGAATTGCTATAATTCGTATAGTTATACAAAAAACCTGTAGGTTGAAAAATTCATTGATCTGCATAAGTTTGTATGTCTCTATGAATGCGTGCCTGCCCACTGGAGGACCAGTCATCAATGTTTGGGCGTATCCACTGATCCATGGAAACGCGTTTGTTATTATTCACTCTTGATAAAGATCAGTCACTTTTTCATCTGAAGAAGGAAGAGTTCTTTCGAATATTAATGAACAGCTTGAAAGTAACATGAAAATTGCAAGAATTATCTTTTATATAAATATATACTCGTTCGTTAAAAGCGAGTCTTTCCTCTTTTCCCAGTTTCCCCAAATGATTCTGAAAAACAAGTGACATAATGGTCTAAATATGCGTCATGCTGACATAATGAATAATGGATAATGTGTGTTTATGATGTCATCAAAGCAAAGTCAAGCCAAATTTATGATGCCCTCAAGGTCCCCTAGAGAATAAGATACCCTTTGGAGGCTCAGTTATCGTAATATATTGTCGGAAGACGAGCTGAATGATAAATGCGGTTGAACGAGTTTAGAATGGGAGCTTGACGGGACAAAAACACTCGACTTCTTTTCCCTAGCGCCTGACCAGACGGCCGACTTCCGCGCTGTGGTTTGATTTTAGACACCAACACCGAAATAGCGTGACACTGAAAATCTATAATTGTAGTTTAGTTTATGGAATTAAATATCTCTTGTCTATCATCTTTATCTAACCTGCGAAAGATTAGTCTACAACACTAATCAGCTGCCATTTGGTATCGGAGTTGGTATCGGATTTGTTGATTGCAATGTTGATATAGCTTTCGATCATGCCATGATTCCTTTTCAGGGGCAGTATTGACAATTAATAGCCTTACCAATGTAAAGTCTGTTTCTATATAGAGACAGTTTCCTCTAGAAATATCATCGCTATAAGAAGCTACATCTTTGTTTCTTCTCAATCTTACATGTACATGGTAGTGTTGATATTTAAACAAAATTGGGTATTAGAAATATAATTAACTGCCATCAAATAGAAAGAATTAAACGATTCAATACACTGAATGCTGAATGGCTTTACAAAGAAATTATATTCTTGACTGCACAATATCAACAGAATAACTATCGCGAATAGGTGTGATTTGAAACACTGACGTTATACTTGTTTTTTGTTAACTCATAACCTGCCATAAGGCTGCATGCACGCTACCGTTATAGTGCTTTGTGCATGCGAGCGAACCTTTGTTTCGCCGCCTTGTGCATGCTTGCACGCATTCATAATAGCATTTATTGTTCATGCCCATTGTACTGTGCTGTGTGTTTTGCACGCACTATTCATAGAACCATCGTGTTAATCAGATTATCTCAAAATAAACTTGGCACGGGGGATTTGGGGCTTGGCACAATGGGGATTAGCCCTGTGGCATGATAAGAGTTAATAACGTTGGTCTAAGGGTTAGGGTAAATGCACATTGCCAGAGGCCCCCCCCCCCCCACACACCTCCTGTCATTTCTGCTGTACAATAAAAAGTCAATCCAACACAAATGCATTACATTCGCGGCAATTCAATGTTTTTCTTACAATATTCAATGTTTGTACAATGTCTTCAGTGTCCTCGTCAGTACTAATTAATTATACCCTTTCCCTTTTTTCCCCCAGGAGCGCGATTGATGACGTATGAAGAAAAAAAGTTTTAATATGATTTCTTTAAGCTCAAATCGATAACAGGTGGGAAAGGCGTAAGGTGAACTTTATATATTAGATAACTGAGGCCGACGTTTAAATCATTGACATTTTATTTTCCTTGTCAATGCTAGCCAATTATTTGTCCCTTTATAGCTTACTCTTTTTTTGCGTCAGGTGTACCGAATAGTGACATATGGAGAAAATGTTACTTTTCAGCTGAATCAATAACACAAAGGAAAATACGTCATGTGAACATTATACATCCGGTAACTTAGGAAGATATTTCAATCAATGACATCTACAATTCTCTTCATTTCTGCTAATTAATTACGTCATTTACTCTCCTTTTCCTCAGGTTAAACAAATAATGACGTATGTAAACAAGGTTGAATTTCAGCTGAAATCGAGAACGTGAAGGAAAAGATGTTCCGGGAACCTTATACATCCGGGATGATCAATCGAAACACTTTCCCTGTAGCATACCATGCTGTCGATGAATCTGCATCGATTACAAGGTACTCTCGTCATGATTGTGCTTTCTATTTTAATACTCTGAGTCCCATGATGTGAGAGAGAGTTTGTTGAATTGGGAAAGAAATGCATCGCTAGACTGGTGCCAAAATAGAAATGCATGGGCGGAAGGTGGGATAAAGGACATGAACTGTCATGAACACTTGGACACAAAGCAGGTAAGCCCCTATATAATTGATTCTACCAGAATAAAGTAAAACTTTAAAATTATCACCTAATTGATTGTACAGTAATGTTACACTTATTGTATATTCATAAATTACATCCATTAATTTTTGTGAGGGTGAGTGTGTGTTTATTTTCTTGTTCTGGTTATGGTAATACTGTTATTTTAGATACATTTTTATTCTATATTCTAAATCTTGTAGGGATTAATCTCGCCCGTCATTTTTTTCTTCTAAAATGCATAAAGCGGAAGAAAAATAATGTCCTAGGAAATTAATTGTATACCTACACATCCTGCTTTACTTATATATCCATACATGTTGTATTAACAGGGCATCTATATGTAACGCTAAATGTAACATTTACCGACATCATACAAAATGGTATATTACCCGAACCCGAATCCGAACCCTAAACCTAACCCTAAACCTAAACCTAACCCCAACCCTAACCCTAACTCTAAATTCAAAACAATATAACTTATTAAACTAATGACTAGTACTTAAACCTATTGTTTTGTGGGAGGTCTTTATGTTTCCTCTGTCTGCAAACGTACGTAGAGGGCAGTAATTCTATTGTTCAACAGGACACGAAAATCTGATATGATAATTTATTTTCCCTTGGTAACCTTACCAATATTAATACTGTCCCAAGAGAGGGCCCGGCAATTAGTATTACCCCTAGCAATTGCCAGGTACAAATTTACAGCTTAGTGGAAAGGTGAACAAGTAGATTGATTACTTGCCAAAGGACTTAAGGGCTGGGATGGGATTCGAACCATAAACTCGAGTGAAAGAACCACTGTACCATGACACCGTCATTTATTTCGTCATATTCAGCCAATATTTCAGGATATTTTCTAGTCATATTCTCCTTTTCAAGTCTAATATCTTGGGCTCAGTGCCCTCATGACCTTTCACTAAACAGTGAATCCTAAGAAGATAAATGGGACGGGTGTAAACAACATTATTTGACGCCTCGCAAACTCAAGGATGAAAACTGAAAAGGCCTGCCGTGTTTTCTGTCATCCCGCCACGACGGAAGTTTTTGTGTACAAGCTTGTCTATCATTTTAGATGTGCTTTTAAAAGCATTTCTGGAGTCTTATGTTTCACTCCATTAAGTGTGCTTGATGGCTCTCGTTTAACAACTTACTCATTATCACGATTATATCTAGGTTTTTAGGGGTGGGTGATAGCGAGTGATGTAATCATCCATTTCAAGAGTTGCAAAGCGTGGGTGCAGGCAGTGATGGGGGCTCTCCCCCGCCCCTTCCACAAGCCCACGCCGTACCTTTGAACCACCACTTGAGTGTTTGAGTCCTACGATTGAATGGTACACATGGGTTTTATTCCTTGTCTCGGTGGACTGTGATTCCTAGAGATATTGACAGAAAATCAATGACTAAGATAAAAGTTCGTGTATACTAAAAAGGTCCTCCTGATGAATGAATGGACAGGGGTGGATTGTTATTGTTCTTTAATTTTCTTCAAACTCATTCCACTGAAGACATTTCTCGATACCAAGATATAAAGAAATAAACTGTAAATTTGCCGTAAACAATTTTCCTTTTAACTCTCTTTTGTATTTGTATGAAAAAGAAGGGAACAACCTTGTATAAACCTAGTGAGTCAAGCATATGCAACTTTATTATTGTTTCTTTTTCATTATGACTTTATTGAATAAAGTAGCCTGTGGATGGCTAAATAAAAAGTAACATATTACACATAAAATATATATGATATAATTTGATATGATAAGCGGTACATTTTCATCAATTCAACAAGTCTTTGCAAGTCCCAAACTCCATTTCTCTTGTCAATAGATTGTAAGAAGTAGCTTTTAAACGCTATCTTTAATACATCACTAGTTCATTTATCATTTTTTCTTATCGCCCCCAGTCGACAGGGTTTAGAAAATAGCGGTATATTACTACCTTTTTCGACAGTGGAAAATCACTTCTGGTCCTGACTGTCAATAATATTATTAATAATGATAATAATAATAACAACAATTCAAAATGACAATGAAAATAATAGTAGTGATGGTGATAATGATAATGATAATAATAAAATAAATAAACATTTGTCGATAAATATACTTACCGCCCTGTTTTCTTTTAAATATTCAGCTGGTGATCTTTTTGGTGGTGGTAGAAGAGGTACCTTTGGCTTGAAGTTTGTAGGATATGATGAGAAGGCAACACGTTCATTTTCAGCTATTTGAATGAGATCAAATACGGAGTACCCAGGCGGAGGCCTGGCAATAAAGGGCGGTGGGCCGATCTTACTTGTGTATGG
Source organism: Strongylocentrotus droebachiensis (assembly GCA_035222895.1). Lineage (NCBI taxonomy): Eukaryota > Metazoa > Echinodermata > Echinoidea > Camarodonta > Strongylocentrotidae > Strongylocentrotus > Strongylocentrotus droebachiensis. The sequence goes on along the minus strand of JAVYIG010000342.1, from coordinate 322,704 downwards.
ATTTCTATTCTGAGAATATCAAGAAAACATAGAATTAGAAAGCTTTTGAATAAAAAAAAGAGATCACGAATTTATTCACTAATGTTCGACATCTTTACATGCTTCAACTGGTCTTTACATTATCACCTAGAAATGTTAAACATGCTAACAGAAGATTACATCGTTTGGGTAGATTAGAACTAGTTTTTTTAGAGGAAAGCGAGGGGAGGAGCTGCCAGAAATTGAAATATTTGTTCACAAACAATAATAATAGATAGGTGGTAAAAGTGGTTTTGTTTCGCAAGATAACAATTAAACCCTTTTCACTTTTAATGAGAGCCAAATAACATTATATTTGTATACATTCAAATTTATAATACGGTTGTAAGACTCAACTTCAAAACCATTATATTAATTCAAAAGGAAATGATTTAGCATAAATATGGGTTCACTATACCTTCATGAATATAATTGATATCTGAAATCTCACTACATACCAGAAATGGGGCACTCTTTCCTTTCTAGTCTACATTTTTCATCTCTTTTTCTAAATCATATGTGCCCCCTCACCTGCCACGATTTAATGATTTATTTCATACCCAAATAGCAAATGTTGTCATGCTTATTTACAATTTATATTACTGTCAACTCAGCCTGAAGCTGTAATCTCGGATATTGAAATTAACTTCGTCTTTGTCCATGTTGTTTGTTTTTATACATTTTTGAGTAGGCTTTTATTCAGAAATTGGAAAGGTCAAAATGACCAATAAATCAGTTTGGCAGCGCTTATCTATTATAATCCATGAGGCCACGCAACTAATATACTGTTTGGCGGCTTTTCTAGATAAATAAATATTTTTGCAACAGGATAGTAGCATGGAAAGGTCATTACATCATCGCTTTAAATTAATCGCAACAAAGACTGAAGCAATGTTGTGTCCTGTTCGTAATAATAATTTCTTGATTTACATATATATTCCACTGAACATCTAAAGAACGGCTGTACATCTCCAATGCTGCAAGAAGCTCAAACAATAATAATACGAAATGTATAATGTTTATTGACCCTCGATTGATTACAACTCAAGACTTATAGTTACGCTTAAAGGGGAAGTCCACCCTTGTATTTAATTGGCTTCCATTTAAAACAACTTGATATCAGGGAGCACTTCCTCTTTAATTTTTCAGATCGCAACTTTTAATAATGTATACTTTGGCTAGGAATTTGGACGGAAGTTCATCAAAATGGTTAGTGAAAAAGTTTTGAAACCTATTATTTCTACTTTTTGTAAAATCGTGGACATGAAATCTGTGTATCAGCAATTGTGTACAAAACAACAATCTTGACAATAACACTCATCAAAATCCAATAAGTCACATTTCTCCAACAAACAAGCAGCTTCTTTTTTTTCTTTCTTTTTAATTTTGTAAACATTTTAAATTTCTCTTTATACTCTAATAAGGTGAATACAGTACATGACTGTTGTATTACTTTAAGAAAAAACAGGAATCCACCAAAAATACACCAGTTTTACTAGTTTAGAGAAGGAAATGTGATCAATTTCTATTTTTTAAATATCCGTCATGAATATGGAAATATTTATTTGCTATTGCTATCTACCACTGATGTGAACACATTTCTGACTATTTCTATTGACCATTGTTGTTTAAGCTAGCCAAGAATTATGACGATTCTTAACGTTTCCTTTCTCATCAGCAGCATTATCAGCATTCCATAAGGCCTCGGACATATGTGCTCTGGGCAGTTTTGTGCCTTTCCTGTCTCTCCTGTGATAATTTTTGTTCAAATAATAATTATATCAATATTGATATTAAAAATATTTACAATGATGATGATGATGATGCTTTACCTTCTCTAATCGTCTATCATCGAATTCTCTGAGCTGGAAGGCCTGTAACGACAGTATCCTTGATATTAAACCTGTAAACAGAAATTACATAAGAAATAATTATATCGTAAGTTTGTATTGTACTCTGCAATAAATAAGAAACGTTTCCTAAAACATCGTTTAAGCCCGTCTGTACTAATTTGGCCAGGACGGATTAGATCGGCTAGTGTGGTCACTGGCAGGTGGCTATTTCATCAACTCAGCTCTCATTTAACATAAGAAAAAGATGATGATGGGGGACCAACGGGTACCGCTTAGGCATTGTTTGCTATATAGAGGGAGCAAGTAGCTACACGTAGTACAGTGGGGCTTTAAATGCAAAAAAAGTGATATCAATTAACCTTTTCGATTCGAATCTGTATGATCTCATTCTTTTGTGTTGATTTTGTTATGATTTTACTTGCTTAATCTATAATTAAGATCATATTAATATATCAATTTACTCAGGAATATCGCCTAATCATTTGAGCGATACAATCAACTGTATTTTTTTTCTCCAAATTGCATTGAATGTATATCAATTGTCAAATATTGGAAGAACTCCTAGAGAGTTTGAATCAGTGATTATCCCTACGATTATTCAAATTGCTTCAATGCTGTTAGAGAACATAACTCCTGGATTTAGGCAAATTGATTTCTAGTAATACCCATGTCTGCCCACTACCCATCATGTCTCACTCTTGGAGAGTATGGAGCAGTGATTATCCCTACAATTATTCAATTTGCTTTAATGCTGTTTTGAGAACATAACTTCCGGGTTTAGGCAAATTGATTTCTAGTAATACCCATGTCTGCCCACTACCCATTATTCTCACTCTTGGATAGTTTGAAGCAGTGATTATCCCTACGATTAACTCCCGGGTTTAGGCAAATTCTTTTTAAGTTATACCAATTTCTGCCCTAAACCTATTAATTATATTTATTATATTCGCGACAGCTGAGCATAGAACCCTAAGCCTAGGCTTATTTCGGAGCCCAGGTAGCAAAATCTTTTATTTTGAAAGTTAATTATTTTTCACCATATTAGGGGAGGAGGATGGGGTCTTGTTTGCCGTTGGGGTGGAGGGGGGGGGATTTGTATTTGACTTTTAATTCTCTACCATGAATTCGTGCGCGAAATATGGTATGCCAGTCGAGTTGCTCTTTTTTTCTTCTTCAAACCACCCACATCTTTTGTTTTCTCTAATATTTCCACAAGGATAGGAGCTTGACCACAATCTCAACCAAAGAGGAAGCTTCGTTCTTCAAAGAATTCCGGAGAGGACGTTGACTTGCATTTTAATTTCACTTCCTTCCTCAAACAATCAAACAAACCAAAAGACAAGTTCATTGGATAATCCCCGGAGATGCGTGCTAAGGACCACTACACCCATCGTAAGACGCTCTCATCCACATTGACGCGGAGAAGAGAAAATAGAAAAGGGGACTCCTGTGGTGGCAAATAGGAGTGTGCGTGACCTTGCACGGGGCACCCTCCAAAGGCAATATCCGCCTCATAAATTATTCATATTGCATTTGATTTTTCCATTCACCTCAATCTTGGACTGAAATGTTTACTGTTGGGAAGTCTGTGATTGATAAAGCCCTTCTATTACTTTTGTGATGAGTCGTAAACAATTGTTTGGTGTTTTTGTCCTCAAATTTCTCTTCTACTCCACTACTTAATAACTGACCAGTAGTGGTGTATACATAATAATGAACTAGTAAGTGTTGACAAAAATTACCGGAGGGTTTTGATTAATAGTTTCTCAGAAAAAACCTCAGAAATTAAAATAGGGTTACCGTTTTCTACATAATGATATTTAACTTAAGAAGGCCTCCCTAACTGTTTAGTTTTAGACATTGGCTAATCATTTCATTTCAAGAGACAAAGTGGGCCATCTTCCGGGTAAGTGGGGCAAAACTCTATAAACAAAGATTTTCACAATAAAACTTACTCTTAATAAATGTTATATTATGTTTGATACACATAAATTTGGGTATTTCGAATACAGAGGCTTCACAATCATTACAATAACACAGAATCTCTGAAAGGTAAGGTATTTTTGGGGACAGGGGTTTGGGATTCTGAAACCACCGCATAAACCTTTTTAATACATATTTATTCATTTGATGATTACATTAGATTGTATTCTGCACACTAAGAAATGAGGGTGCAAATCTGCTACAAAATAGCAGCACCCTCTGCTAAATATGCGTAGGTGGATGCAAACTGCACCCTTATTGCACCCCTTTTTCTTAGTATGTACAGCAAGGCCTTAACAATGATTTATGTATTGTATCATCGTCTAACACTTTGGGATTAAAGGTATGTGAAAGTACATTTTTAAAATTACAACTGGACTAATCCCGACATTTTGTGCAACAAAAACAATAAGTTAGTAATGTTCGCTACAAATTTATTCACATCACATCATTTCACATCATGTTAACCAGCCTGATGCAATAACATCTATTCAATTAAAATTCTTCAATTACATCTTTTAATCACAATAACTACAAGTTGTTCAGCTTTTATTCCCAATTAAGTGTCAGTGATAAACTAATATTCCTAATTTTCTTTAAGGCGCAGTGGGCAAATCTTCGAGAATCCCTTCTCTCACCAAAGGTCATTGGTGGAGGGTTCACACAACAGTCGGACGTTTTCTCAACCGTTTGATGTGTAAATAAACTCAGTGTTTGCATGGTTTGATAAGGATATCCTAAGGATCGTTGGACGGTTAGAAGGCAGAGAAAAGGAAACTCCCACGCACTGTCGAAATATATCAGTCTTCAAAAAATAAACATTGTATTGGATGCATGGAAGCACATCTCTGCAAAAATCAATGACTCACTATCGTGTAGATGAGTATATTTATTGTTCTATATTGTTCCTCTGGTCATACATCAACAAGGAGATTGAAGGATATATATATATATATATATACGAGGAATATATATAAAATATGAAGAGGGAGAGAATGACGGGAGAGTGGCGGAGAGATAGAGCGTAAGAGAGAGAGAGAGAGAGAGAGAGGGAACGAAAGTAAAAGAGAAAGGATTCGTTATCGTTTCAATGTTTTAATGACCCAGAACCCGTAATGAATAGGCTCGATAATAAATCAACAGCAGCATCAATAATACTTTAAATCATCATATGAATAACGGCAAATGGTGTCGTAATTTTTCAAATTAACTATGAGTCATAAGATCCTAAAAAATTGAGTTTGTATCAAAGGCAAAAAAAGTAATTATATCAGATTCTCATCAAATATGGCTTTAGGTTCACAACATTTTTAATATATCACGTAAATTAAATATACTGTTAGAAGAAGTATACATTAAAGACGGGATAGCTTGCGAGTTTCATGTTAATACTGTCGCACTGTTTATTTATCAATTACACGAGTATTCGGAGGTTCTATTCATTCTCGAGGTGAAGGAAAAAGTCTATTAGTTTATAAGCAATATTGATAATAATTGGATTTATATGAACATGTTCAGAGTGCACTAGGCGCTGTCACTTAATAAGAAGTTAAGAAGAATTGTAGAGGCGTGATTTCTAAAGTTTTTTTAGAAATTATTCAAAATTTTGTGTGGAATATAATATTCTATAGAAAGGAGACATAAACAAAATTAATCCTCACTTTCCAAATGGCAGACTGATTTAAAAATCCAAACAAACTGACAGGTAAAATCGCTGCAAAATTAGATTCCTACGCACTTTATCCCTGTATGGATTTAAGGCAATCTCATTCTAATCCAATGTTCATTCATAAACATTTTTCAGAGGGATCATAAGTTAAAATACCTCCTTTATTTCATTATCTCCGAAGTAACCTGGTGTCATTTCGAGGCCAGAGTGGTAATTATTCCACTCCATTTTGGTTTTTCAAATATTATACCATAAAATGCAATTACTTTGGCTAAAAAGGTAATTATTAGTACTTGCCAAATAAAATACCTGGATTTAATTTGATATTTGTCCAACTGCTACACTATGAATAAATTTACAAAGGAATTAGCCACATGGAATCCCTTGCATCAAGAGCAAAGCATGTTTTGGCGATTGGTACACTTTAACTCATTGCCTGCCATGAGGCTGCATGCACGCTACCTATTGAGTGCCATGTGCGTGCGTGCACACTTTCGTAGTAGCGGTTATTGTTCATGCTCATTGGGCTGTGCTGTGTGTTTTGCACTCGCCATTCATAGAACCATCGTGTTAATCAGATTATCTCAAAAACAACCTGGCACAATGGGGATTAGCCCTGTGGCACGATGAGAGTTAATAATTGACCAAACACTATACTTCAACTCTACCCTAACCTTAAAACTTACCCTTCAAGATAATATTTACAACGCCTGAAACTGTTAGTGAATGAGTACCTTCAAACTCTTGCGACACATGCTTATTAGAGATAAATGAAATATTCTGCAGTTATCAAATTTCAAATTTGAAAGAGTAACCAATCACCAGAACAACAAAAAAATAATTGTGTAGCTAGAATGCATAATATCAACCTTAAAAAATTGTACCTGTCATTCTGTAGGTAAATGGTTAAGGAGTATGAGGAAAATAAATGAAAACATTAAACCCCGTGTATAGGGGTCGAACTCCGTGCGAGTCCTCTGTTATGCGAGTACGTACGCGTGCGTTAACTAGTCTACTCAACTAGACGCTTTACTGTTCACTGAAAATGTGTTCAAATTGCGATATTTCTTTGATGAAGTAATATTTGAGAGCCATATTTTGTATTACGGTATAGCCACATTGAATCCCTTGCATCAAGAGCAAAGCATGTTTTGGCGATTGGTACACTTTAATAATTGACCAAACACTATACTTTAACTTAAAACTTACCGGTCGACTACTGAATTGTCTTTTTCCAACCTGTTCCTGTAGTCAAGTGATAGTTGGCGGCTTTAAGCCTACCAAACTGGCGAAATATTAATAGCCATCTCTACTCATCGAAATCACATATATTTTAATTACACCATTTTTCCAATTTTATCCTTTTTTGCCTTTTTCTATACTATTATGAAATTAAGCTTTTTTTTAAAGATATCAATTAACTATTCTAACGAGCGTTATATAAAAGTAACGTGTAATCTACAGGGAAATCACTGTGCAGAGATAAAAGTATGTTATGACTCCATTTAAACACATGTTGCACCAAATACTGTTGACAGTTCAAGAAGTGTTCTAGTTATATTTGTAAAAATGGGCTCACTTTAGGAATATTTATTTTCATGTCACATTGCTTCTATGACATGAATACGAAAAGTAGGGTTGACCAAGCTCTGTAAATGAAAGTTGAAAATATATGGCAAACCTGTGCATGAATCCTGTACTAGCGAAATGCCTAAATTGTTTATCTATTCTGGCTATTCTTCTTTTGGAATCAAAAGAGCGAATTCCATCCTTACGCCCTCTGCCGGCAATCTGAAGTAAAATCCTGTGATGTCACACAGCTTCTGGCATTCCATTCTACGTTCATATCTTGGCAAGATCTATCTTTATTCCCAATCAATATTCCCTTGAGGGGACCTAAAGCATTTGTTCCGAAAAAAGCAAGCAACAGTGTGAATTTATGCGATTTCCGTTTCCACTCATTCTCTTTTCTGAGGGGTAAGGGGTGGATTTCCCAACATCTGTCTTTCTTAAAGGCACTGGTTAACAATGTTTCCAGTTGTACAAATCTGGGATGCATCGCCCTACGTGTTATCAGTGTCTGTGATATGGTGTCATATTGAAGCCCTAAACAAATTAGGCTTCAAAATGATCATGAAGTGCTTCAAAAAAGTAAATAGTTTTGAATGACCGGTTTTACCATAATCATTTTCTCCAATAGTGTTATAAAAGCCAGTGGGAAAACCGTTTTTGAAATTTCGTATTCCAATCATAAATATCTTGATAATAAAACATGCGAATGGCTTGTAAAAGTCTCGGGATTCATTTCTGGCCTGAAGGTTTATACTCATGATTGCAGCATGAGCTAAATCCAGGCTTTTGTTTTAAATCTGATGCAAAGATATCCAATCCCTTTGATAGTTTTCTATACTTTTCCCCCTAAATTTACTTTTCACTTAAAATGAACGAACGTGCCCTCTAGTCTGGATACACCTTCTTTGATCTTACAAATGTTTATTATTCCGTTGGGTATGATAGTAGAGCCTATTTTTGTCTTCCCTCCAATATGCCTTGAGGCGTTGCCGATTCTGTTCTACCGATGTCTATGACGTATAGTGAATACTATTTCCCACAGCCCTGTGAGCTTCCAATTCAATGATAGTCAGGATCTTTTAATAACGCAGGATGTAGTTCACTAATAGAGAAGCCAATAACATTGCTCTCAAGTGGCCCTCTCATAAGCGGGGCGATCGAAAGCATTGTCAAGTAATGTAATAAGTTCCTCCGGATTGTAGGCCATTGTAATATTACCATTCGTTTATCAATATTGCATTTTCTAAATTTAGTCCTTGCGACCACCGGTTGACATTTATATGCCACAATGCCGGGACGCCGGTCGTGATCTCAGAGCTTCCGTTTGAACCTGTATATATTTGTCTAGGACATGGAGAAGAATCACGCTGGCGCAAATCAAAGACCGGCGCCAAATCCCTGGAGGGATGATGAACCGCAGCGCTCTTTAAAGGCAGTAAGAAAAAAGGAAATCATTGAAAAGAAATTGCTCTTAGAATTGTATTAGGAGTAAAACAAAGATTTAGGTTTAGATTAAAATCTATTGTTTTAATCATTAATATTATATATATATACTTGTGTATGTATATAGGCCTATATTTATATATATATATATATATATATATAGATAAAGATTAAAACAATTGATATAAAAAGATCCCTGAGAGCGCATTTCTTCACTTTGGCATGTTTTAATCGTTATTTATATATTACCCAGACGAGGAATATTCTAATTGAATCATAAGTTCTTAATTTGTTTATGTGCGTTTCTGCGTGCGTGTGTGAATGTATATATATATCTATATATATACATATTTGTTTCAAAATAAATCAAAGATAAGACAAGCATCAACATATGGCAGAGTAAAGAAAGTAATGTGCAAAAATAAGAACATTTATTTTGATGATATATATATTTATGTAGCAGACTTATAAAAGGGCCCTTTATTGATAAATATATATTGTGTTCTTCCTCTATTCTGTCTTTAATATGCTTCCAAATTGGTCTGTCCTCTTTAATCCGCTCGGATTGATAGGTAACTCTTGACCAAATAAAGTATAGTTTTGATTAAGAGCCCATCCCCGCCCCTCCCTCTCTTACAAGTGGTGACCAATTAAATGATAGTGATATGAATGTTTTATTAGATATAAAAGGTCACATACATGTTTGATTGATAAGTATTGCCAGCCTCCCCCCCCCCCCGTGCTTTGGATCCCTTACCACATGGTTCCCTTTCTTCATCGTTTCTCCCCTCTTCTGAAACTAATTACTCATATTTGGAAACGCGATTCTACAAGTTTAGACTTTGAAGTATGAAAATTGCAGTAAGTGTTGCAGAATTATACTGAAACCAACTCCTTTTTGTTAACTTTAATTCACCTTTCTTTAAAACATCGGGGATCTTCAACTATGTTATCATCATTGAGACCTATTTCCATCTTTGATAAGGGACTTTATTCACAGAGTCACCGCCAGTTGATTACATTCAACCACGTTTCTCTGAGCTGTAGATATTTATCAAAGAGACGTTTGGTATTTAGAGTTTGTGGATTGTATGTTTGTGAATAATATATGATTATAACTTTGTTAGGAGTTTGATACATATAATATAACAAACAAATAATCTGTTAATAAAATACCAGATAAAATCTCGTCGCTCCTCGGCTCCCGAATGCACTGGTTTCACAGTGAAGGACAGGGTTTTAGGCAGGTTAGAGACATGTATATACATATGTATATCTCAACACAAATTTATGTTCACAACTTTTAAGATGGGCACCAATAGGTGTGTGCACATAGCTCTGGATAAAGGTAGAGAAAGGGTGTGAAACAAAGAAAAGGAAAACAATATCAGCCAACAAAAAGGGAAAAGAAGAGGGGGTGGGGGAGAGAAAGTGCTAGAAGTAAGATCATTATAAAAAAAGTTAACTTGCGAGATTAATTTTAAAGAAAACAAAAAACACTGATTGACAATTAAAAAGTCACTCCAGACGCCCACGTTTATGATGTCACAATAATTGATTTATTCTGCAACTGAAAGTAATACATTATAGGAGATATACTTCGTTACCAAGGAAAAATTACCGTCGCTAGCTGATTTGTACCTATCTGACCTGGGGAGAGATCAGAAACGCAACAAACTTTAAAATTGACATTGCCCTTGGATTTATCCTCGAATCAAGACCTTTATAAAACGTGTACATCTGTTGGTAATTGTATATGCATAATTCAGTAGTACAAATCTCTGACGATAGTCGGATTTGACTGGATTGGAGTCAATTTTAACAGATGATTTTTCTGAGCTTTTTATGAAAATCCTCTATCAAATTCTTTTAAAGTTGTTGCCAGACTTGACACCAAGGGGCTATTCTCATAATCATACATTGACCTTTGAAAAAATGTATTTACTATGTCTTTAGTTGTACCTTTTTATGTGATTGTTATTTTCTACTTATAAGAAAATATGTATTTTATTGCTCTTTTCTATTCATTAATATTTTCGTGTATATCATAGCATTGCTGAGAAGCAGTTTAAAGTTGATTGGTGCAGGGTGGCTTTTAACAATGTATTAATAAATAATTTTAAATCAACTTTGCTGAGTGGCTTTCATGGAAGGAAAATTCGAAATTGAAATAATAACCGACTTATGTTACTATATTGCAAATGTTTAAAGGGACTTGCGAACATTTTTCAGATGAGAGAAAATGGTGCTAAGGTATTGACTTCAATGGTAGATGTAAAATTTGAGTGAAAACAGACCATTATTAATGATAACCAAAAAATGGAAAAACTGATCTAAACGACTCCCTAATTCTCCCAAATATATTATTACAATTCAGTTTCATGTTAGGATAATGTAAATCGTCATAAAGCAATGAATTCGCTCTACATACCATTCCAGATTAAAAGCCTGTCTTGTGTCTTATTTTAATAGAAAAACGGATAGGAAAATTCAAAAATGGTTGGGAGAATTAACTGTTAAAGGGTATTGCACAGTGACGCCTTCATAGGAAACCATAAATCTCTATGTGGTTAAAGAATTTATTCAGGATATGTTGCATGTTAGAGGGTTAGTACAGTAATAGGGTAGCATTTGATACAGAAATTACGCGGTTTTTTCATCGACCTTCAACAATGTTACCGAGTCACATAAATATATACTTGCAATTCCACTGAATAACTTTTGAGATGCTATCCCTAGGTCAGGGTTCGAATTAAAATACTATCTGACAAATTCCAAGCAGTGACAGTGAGAATTCAATGAATGCGTATGGATTCAGGATAATTATGTCGATTATTCTGTAGGTTTTGCTTTTTGGTTTTGTTTACCTTGTCAAAAACAATTGATTCAATTGCAATACAAAACAAGTACAAATGCGAAGCCACTGGAGAGAGTGATTAAAATCCAATTTGGGGATTTGACCTAAATTTGAGAAGCATCTAATTCTGACCTGTGAGTGGGCGTAGACCCTCCGCCCTTTTCCAATCAGTCCGTGCTTCAATGGGCTCATACCGGATAACTGGGGCACTTTATTACCATCATTATTTTTCTCCAAAATCGTATGTCACAGAAAGGTCAATTCAGCAATTACTGACAAGTTAATATTCTATTCCCTCATTCTTCTTATATTCTACAAAAACAGGGAAACTCTTTCGACGTTAACAATTATCATAATAATTCTCCCCGTTCGGTATTACATAGACAGTTGGCTACACAGCACAACGATTAAGAGTATTTTCAAGTGAAAGAGGTATTTAACATTTTGTTAATGGCAGAAATCGGGTCTGAGTTATGGGAGTGACGTTCTAAGCACCTACAATCTTGGTAATAAGTAAACACATTACGATTCGTTTCCGCGAACCCGCCGATATGATCTTCATTGCCAGAAAACTTATTCTGGAAGACAGATATTTTCAAGTCTCAACCACTTATTTTTATTAATCTATTTTTGTTTATTTCTTAATTTTGTTGTGGGGTGATTTTTAAAGTATCCGTTCTTGTAATTATGCCCATATGACCAAATGTAGTCCCCACGTCCAATACAAAAGGAGAAAAAACGAGGAAAAACGAATAATCTTGAATCATGATTTAAATGTTAATTACAATGAGCTATATCATAATATGGACTGACTCCAATGAAGTATCCCGATTTTATTGTGTGCGGGTAAGCCTAAATCCGATGACCGGGGCAATAATAAATATCTGAAAAGCGCTTTATAAGAACTAACTATTATTATCATTATTTTAATTTCGAAAAAAGGTAGGAACAAATATTGACGATAAGGGTTGTATTGTTGATAATTATAATTATATTTATAATGATAACAATTACTATGATAATCGTAGAATAATAATGATTATTATACTGATGATGATGTGAACAACAGTAACGATAATTGTGGTACTACTACTTTTTACTTTTTACTATTTTTACTTCTACTGATGATAATAATGAAAATAATATTTACAATAATAAAGTCAAAAATAATAATAATATCAAGAAATATAATTCTCTCGTACACCTTCAGAGTTAAAGTTTTTACACGATAAATATCAAGGTTAGAAGAAATAAAAATAAAATGTGAAAAGCAAGACTTCTTCAAATTGAATGACAAAAGCAATCATCATACGAATTCGATTTTACTCACCAGATAAGATGAAGAAAAGGAGAGCCAATTGGCCGCTTGATATGAAAACCCCAATCATTGCAACCGTCTGATGTTGTTGTTCAAAGTCTTCCCTCACAAAACAAGATGCAATCTTCGAGGTGGTGCTACCGAGAAGAGAAAAACTTTAAAGATATAACAATGATAAGCTGCGCTCTCTGCCAGTGCCCACTGCTGTAGACGAAATAGTGTAGCTTAAAGCAACAAGTGTACTCTCTCCCACTTACTCGCGTCGGGGAGAGTTTCTCCTTTTCACATGAACATCGCCAGAATCTAACGCCCATGTACGATACCCCCTGTGTGATTCCCCGCTCACCGAAATCACTCGTCCGACAATGATAACCCCAAATCAAACTTCCAATCCAGGAGTAACTCTCAATTCAACAAGCCAGCACGGCCCAGTCGCCAAACCACGTTTGAATTAAAGTTAGGAGTGGTTATCTGTTTTTATCTATCTGTTTTTATCTACCACCCGCGGAAAAGCTGCTAATTTGGTTGCCCCTCCCCTTTCTCGCGCAGCGGATCTCTCGCCGGTAGGGCCCTCTCATTTGTCTTCATAGCAGTCTCAATGGAGTTGACCGACATTCGGCATGAGTAATTACCCTTGAGCGAGCCAAGATGAGAATCACGGACGATATCTCCTACCGTAGTTTACTTAACCGCGTGGGCACGGGGAAAGCAAAAGAGAAAAAAGCACATCCCAAGACATCAGCCAATACCATCCCTTCCTTGGTTCGACACGCACCTCCCTCTCTTCTTCCTTCTTCCCACAATGGTCGTCCGGTCGATGGCAAATCGGGTCATTTCGGAGCGGCTCGGCTAAGAAGAACAAGGCTATCGCGAGTAAGTAGCTCAAGGATAATGGAAACGTTCATTATTAAAGAACAATGGAAGATGGATAGGGATGGTGGGGAAGCTTATCTCAACAGAGCCACTCATAGAGATACATCAAAATACTTTCATGCCTCGCATCTCCATGTGGAATCGTGTAGTGCCCACGGGGAATGCTAATTACCTACGTCTGCAATGTCATTTCCGATGTTGCCTATAAGCGTTAACAGAGCGTTACTACTGCCGCGTCTTCCGACCAAAGGAGATTTAATTCAGATTCCGAAGAACGTTACATCAGAATTCGAATATTTTTTTGCAAAATGTAATGTATGATTTATTTATCATAGTAATGACTCATACATGACTTCAGAACCACATTCGGTACCGAATACGATGCAGAAGTAATGACTATTATCACCACAACATAAGATAACGCTGATGCAAGCTGGGCAGTGATAACAGAATCCAATTAGTGCTCCTGTCGGTGTTGACCCTCGAGCGGGGTGCTTTGAATTTCTAGAGATATATATTATTCTTGTATTTAATAGTTAATATTCTTGTAGGTAACGAAGCAAGGAAATGAAATCGAGATCCACACTTCGACCATTATTTCCAAATTTGAATGGCCTAGTATTGTCCAGCACTCGTGTCGCCTTAATGTATCTATCCATCAGCCTTATTAGATGAAAACTGGAAAAGCATCAAAAGCACCCCGTAAACACCAATAGGGCACTTAACTTGATTAAAGGAAGGGAGCAGAGTTGTCGAACAAATTGTATTCCTTTTTTTTTGAGATTTCCGGATATCGTATCAGGAAATTTATTTCCTGGAATAAACCACGGGCAATTACCATCGGGAAAATTGCCCTGCGGAAGGTTACCCCTAGGGCAATAACTTTATTAGGACTATTACCCCATTAGACGATTACCCCCTTAGGATAATTGTATCAACGGCCAATTACCCCGAGGACAATTACCCATGGAAAATTACCGTCTTAATAAAATTAACCCCTAAGGTGGTTAGCCCCAGACAATATGCTAATAACCCCTAGAGCAATAGCACAAACATTTCTTTCTTATCTCTCAGTATTTTGTTATATAAATCTCATTAAATCTCTTAATAAAATTAACCCCTAAGGTGGTTAGCCCCAGACAATATGCTAATAACCCCTAGAGCAATAGCACAAACATTTCTTTCTTATCTCTCAGTATTTTGTTATATAAATCTCATTCGATATCAAAACGATACAAATAGTTTTTCAGAAGGCAATACTTTTCCATCATAATAACATAATGAAATTACCTTGATACATGTACAGTTCATCAATTACAATCGGGAAAAAATTAATGAAATCAGTTGCCATCTAAAAAGTATGATATAGTATAATACAAACAACATGCGTGAACCCCCCCCCCCCCCCACGCACAAAAACACCCTCACATGCACGCATACATACACACAAACGGGTGGCCTGTTGATTTTTTTTGTTTTTGCTTTTGATCGTGTTTCTTAGGGTGTTTTGGCATGTGTGTGTGTGCGTGTGTGTGTATGTGTGTGTATTGTTAATAATATTACTAATGAAAACGTTTATTTATTTTATTCAATTGTATGTTTTGGTTTGTATTACACATTTGGAGGAATAAAACAAAATTCCTTTTTTTTTTATTAATTACAAAAAAAAGTGTTTGCGGGGGGGGGGGTTCCCCCAAAGTACCAAATAAAAAAGACTATAACGATTATCAATCCATAAGGGTAATTATTTATAATTCAGGTCCATCGTAATTATGACGATGAGTAGTCATCGATCCAGGGGAAATTTTCCAGAAGTTATTCAATATTGATCCAAAATTAATCAAATCATGTATTATAACTGAAGCATTAATTTTGATATTGAAAATGAAAATAGGATGTTCTCATATTTACTAGTCGTTTTTAAAACATAATGTGAAAAAATGTAACAGTCTCACCAAATGGAAACAGGGTTTGGATCTAGAAGATAAAGCATGGTGTTTGTATTGTCTGATATCCGATATCCTGTCAGTCGATTGTTGATATAAATATGAGGTGGTTCCAGCAGAATAATCAAAATGAAAGATTTGTTGCTGAAATTCAAAATAGTTGCTGGTAAACATTGTACATTTTGTAACAGCAGTGAAGAGACAGTTTTTTGGTACTGCCCATATTCAAAAATAATATCGTCCGGGTGTAATTTTCCGGATGACAAGTGTCCGAAGGCATTTGTGGTAATTATCCTTAGAGTGTAAATGTCTGTGGAGGTAATTTTTTTTTAAATTTATTTATGTTTTATTTCCACATTAACTGCATATGAAAAGAATTTACAAAGTAAGGTATATACAAGGCTACAAAACATGTTCATAATATACGATTGATACAACAGTAATAAAAACGATTTAATGGCAAATCATTAAATACAAATGATGCTAACAATAATCTGCAGTAATGAGGAGGAAACCTTGGAAGCATTATGTTTGTAATTAAGGTTCCCTTTACATAATACGTTTGTGACAAAATATATAAAACAAAAAACAAAACAAAAGAACAAAAACGGGTGTGTGGTGCAGCCAGCCAACAAGTGTTGAAAATACCGATGGTCTATATCATGATGACCATCGGGGAGGTTATTGCCTCGGGGGTAATTGTCCTCGGGGTTCTCGCTCTAAAGGGGTAGTTGTCCTGAAGGGAGGGGGGAAGGGGTAATTGTAATTGGAGGTGGTTGACCGACAGGTAATTTTCCGGAGGTAATTGTCCTCGGGGTGATTGTGCTTGTGGTGTAACTGTCACATTGGTAATTTTCCGGGTGTGATCGTCCTGCTTGTGATCGCCCAAGGATGTTTCTCAGGGGGTTAGCGTCAAATAACCTTCGGGTATAGCTACAGGTCGAACACAAAAGTTACTGATTAGAGCAGTTCCGAATGTTTGTTTGCTTCTCTTCTTCTTTCTTGTGTGGTGTGGTGGGATCAGGGCTGTGTCTTTTTAGTTTTAGTCCTAGTTTTCAGCACCTATCTATTACCAATATCTAGGGTATGCATGTTCCATTTGTTTACCCAATTTACGGTAAAGTTAAGCTTAATTGCAAAAGAAATATAAATATAAATAACATTTCGATCTTCAACATCTTTTACAAGGTCTGATGTGATAAAAGTGTACAAATCGAGAGTTTTCGACAAAGTTTATTTGACCCCGAAAAGACAGACACGAAGAAAAAAGTGTGAAAAAGAAACTCAGTGAAAAAACGTAGGCGTCCTTATCGATTTTGTGATAAGAATGTACCTGTTGCTTTCCAAGGACATGAATCGTAATTAGGTTTCGTATTGCCATTTTATAGCAAGATGTGGGTGGCAGAAAGAAAGTTGGGTTTGCTTTGGTTTTGTTTTGTTTTCCGTATTACAAATCATATAAACATATATATTTCTTATGAATATAAACGAATACAAATATGAAAATAATTATAATTACTTAAACATAATACGGATTGATTGCTCTATTCAGAGACTTAAATATAATGGGTCTGTTCTTCCCGGAGGTCCAGAATAAACAAAGAAACAAAATAAACAAGGTAAGAGAGAAGATGATAATAATAATAATACACTGTCGCTCATATAGTTGGAATATTTTTGTTTTACCCCAATTTATGGCTTGAGCCATAATGCATGGCCGTCTAGAGGATTTTTTTTATGTTGGGGACCGGGGTAAAATGCAATAAATTATTAAAAATTTATTGCATTTTCTTAGTTTTGTTTTATTTTTGGAAACTGCCCCCTACCCTAGCCCCCGCTGCGTACAGTCATGGTTCAGTGACAAAGCAATGGCCTCGTAACTGTGAGGCCCCATGATCAAAACCGTGTCGATGTGCTATATTAGTGCCCTTTTGTGGGGCATTAATCCTCATCACTGTCATTTATGACTTAAGGGCATAGGTCCCCTAGTTGATAAGCATAGTAGCATACACATGCTTTAGCAATCACGCAAAACACACATTGTCAAATTAATATTCAATAAAATCTGAGAATGAATACTATTATCTAGATCTATTATTTTTAAATTATTTTTTAAATATTTCCATAAATTGGGGTAAAACAAAAATATTCCACCTATATGAGCGACAGTGTACTTACTTAAAAGGAAGCACCTGAGCTTTCGTTTAAGTGAATTAATGGAGGGGCTTTCAACTAGTTCGTTATTCAGGCTGTTCCAGAATTTGGGTCCAGTAAAAATAATTGTTTTGTTAGCAAAAACGGTGCGAGTTCGAGGGAGATGAAAATGGTTTGACTGTCTAGTAGGGTAAGAATGTATAGTATTATTGCGTTGAAAAAAGGAGACGAAAGCATGTGGTAAATTATCTTTCGATAGTTCATACATAAATATTCTAATATTATGTAAGTGCGAGTCAGATATTTTAAGAATATTACAATTAAAGAAAAGCATATTTGTATGAGCAAGAAAACCAACATTATTTATTATTCTTACAGGCCGTTTTTGTACAACATTAACTTTGTCCATCAGGGTAATAGAGCTATTCCCCCATGCGAGTATACAATAATTAAGATAAGGCAACATCAAGGTAGAATAGAGTGAGAGGCATGACATGAGGAGGTACAAAAGGTTTCAACTTTTGCATTACACCGGAGTTCCGTGGAAACAGCTTACATAAACAATTTATGTGAACTTTGTAGACACCTATGAATTTGGTGGATCCAACCTGGTTGATAGTTACGTTATTGATTTTGATATGACCTGGTAAGGATGATACAGAATTACTAAATTGCATGAAATATGTTTTATTTATATTAAGCGACAATTTATTTGCTTAGATCCATTTAAAAACGCAGTTTTAATTCGGTGTTTACAGTGTTTAGAAGTGTTTTGGGGTTTTTGTGAGAGCAAAATAAATTGAAGTCATCCGCGAAAAGAATAAATGATAAGATTTCAGAAGAGTTTTTGAGATCATTGACGTATAAAATAAAAAGGAGCTGAACTAATAAAGAACCTTTGCGGGACTCCACAGGTAATTGGTCGAAGAGTCGATTCCGAACCATCTATATAATAAAACTGTTTTCTACCACTGAGGTAGCTCCTGAACCACTCCAAGGCCCTCCCTCGAACACCATAGTGGGATAACTTATGGAGTAAAATTTCGTGATTAATTGTATCGAAGGCCTTGGAGAAGTCCAGGAAAATACCCGCAGTATGTAGTACATTGTCGATAGCATTTGCAATCTCATTGATAAATAAAAGAAGTGCGTGCGCGGTTGAGTGCTTCTTGCGAAAACCAAATTGGGAGCCGGAGAGAACATGATTACAATTAAAAAAAGCAATAAGGCGAGAATAAACAATTTTTTCGGGGATCTTTGAGAAAATGGTTAGAAGTGAAAGGGGGCGGTAATTTCCTACGTCCTGTTGATCACCTTTCTTAAAAATAGGTATGACCTTTGCGATCTTCATTTTATTGGGGGCAGTGCCGGTTGTTAGTGATAGATTGAAAATATGTGTTAGAGGAGAAAATATTACATGGATGATTTTTTTGAGTAAAACATTAGTGATACCATCATAGTTAGTGTTGCGGTGGGGACTCTACCTCTATACCTTGTGTTTCGCAGTTCGGGAACTGCAAAACTTCTATAAGAAGGACATAATTGTAAACGGAGGGAGAGGAAGAAAATCTTAACCAACTTGTATTTAATTTAGGTAAATTCAACAACAAAAAAAGGAGACACTATGAGAAAGCTTTGCGGAAATAAACGCATTGAACACCTCTATTCATGTTCATGTATGTAATTACTGTAATATCTCGGAATATGCTAATGTACTTGGTTCTAGGTTTTAAGATGAAATATAAATTTTGAAATCTAGAAACAGATGATTTGTTCTAAATGATGTATCGGTATACTTTCTACTTAACCTTACATGATCTTTCAGGTTATCGTTCACTGATAAATTCGCAGGTAAATTAAATAGGCCTGGAGATATTTTTGTAGCACGACGATTTTCTAGCTCTTGACGTCTGCGTATTATCTCATTAATTTGCAAGTATTATCACTGCCATTGTGAATCTAGGAATTAAGGCGCCCGGGGCGAATGAAACAATGTATTGCCCCCCCCCCCCTGCATGACCAAAACAAATACAAAAGTATACGTAATCGTACATGCGATGGTGCAAAGCGAACAAGCAGTAGAATTGTGTATTTTTGGGGGAAATGTGTTAGATTGAGACCCTCCGAATTTTTTTTTCTTCAAACGGAATAATTTGTTGTCCTTTGTTCTCATGTTTCTTTTCTCTAAGGCGTGTTTGCACCTATTCAGGTGCTTCCCTATCACTTCCCCCCGATGTCCCCATAAATATGCCACAGCTTTACATAATGTACTTCCAAAATAGGTAAAAATTATGAAACGTCTCCCCTAAACAATAAAAGGGGATGTTTTTGGCGCATAGTAAAAGTATGAAAATTGATCTTTAGAGTTAATTTGAATTTATTATCTTCATGTTGATAACAATTTTCAAGATTGAGCTATCGATCGTTGAATATCAGCTGTATTACTTTACATTTTAATTTGATGATCCACACAGGGGGATAATTTCACTCTGATTTTTCCATCGTTATACCAAAGCAAAAATAGATCATTACTTCAGAAAGCCCTATGGGCAAAAAATTGTTACTTAATTTGTTCTTATTTGTTTATTATTTATTGTTTTTTCCGTGTTTTCGAACTTCGAGCAGAACTCGACGAAAAATCGATATAAAAAACCCACCTCTAGAGTGTGTTTTTTTTTTAACGCCTGCCGTTTAGTAGGAGATGTAAACTGTGACCTACTGGCCAAACCTTTATCGAGTATGAGTAAAAAACGTATATGAATATCAATAATATATATTATCTAGTTCAAGTTAAAACAAATGAAGCAACCGGAATTACAAATGTTTCTGCTACATTAATTGATCATCTCTTTACTAATAAATCCCAAAACGTAAAGAGTTATGGAGTAATTCATAATGGAATGAGTGACCACTCTATTGGCTTTTTAATTTGGAATGCCAATGTTTCATCACACCCCAGATTAAATAACTTCAGAAGTTGCAACAAACTTAGTTTAGAAAAATTTAGAAAAATGATATTCGCAACCAGAAATGGGAGTATATAAATCAAAGCAATTCAATTGATGAAGCTGTTGAATAAGTACAATGGGCTCTCCGTGGATGAATGCAGATATTTATTAACTCATGAAAAAGCGTGACAACCTTCAAAAAGGAGAACGTGTAAACTTAAAGATGAAAAACTCATGTGTGAAAACAAAGTACTACGTAATAAAGTTACTACGGATGTAAAAAAAAAAAAAAGCAAAGAGGAAATACCTCTCTGATAAATTCTCACTTTCTAGTGCTAATCCAAAGCAGACTTGGAAAACATTAAAATGTATCATTCCAAATAAGAAACGTAAAACGCCAATTGTTGCGCTTAATTCAGAAAGTAATGTTGATACTGTTAACCTATTCAATACCTTCTTTGCTGAAATAGGAAGTAATTTAGCAGAAGAAATTCCTGGTACGACTCTACCTACATAGAAGACAATAAACCCTTAATTAAAACTTTTGGGAACTATAAACAAATTGAAAAATAGTCTGTAGGTGAATATAAAATATCATTTTTTGTTTTGAAAGCATGTGCTATCGAGATATCACGGAACATCGCCAACTTGATCAACCTCTCTTCGTTGAAAAGGTCCACGATTATCCCAATTCACAAAGGTGGCGACAACAGCTCTCCTTAAAATTATCGGCCCATCTCAACTTTGCCCTGCGTATCGAAAATACTGAAACGGGTTGTCCAAAGGCAAGTTTTGGAGTTTCTACATAAGAACAATATTTTTTCATCCGCCCAGTCTGGTTTCAAGCCACGTCACTCAACTAGTACCACTCTCCTAAAAGTAACTGATGACTGGCTTCACGCAACTGATAAGAAAGGGTATACGGGCGTTGTATTGTGGACTTAACAAAAGCTTCGACACTGTGAATTGTGATATTCTTATTAAGAAACTCAATATCATAGGAATTTCTGGCACTCCATCCCTGCTGGAAAGAACACACTCATTCACACTCATTCACAGTGAATCACAGTGTGAAATCACAGCTCACACTGTGATTCACAGTGTGAAACACAATGTGATTCACACTGTGAATGAGTGTGTTCTTTCCTTTTCCGGTTATCCACACTGTAAACCACAGTGTGAAACGAATCGACCACAATGTGAAAACGCCCCAATTTAACATTGTGGAGCACACTGTGATTCACACTGTGAATAAGAGTGATTGAGTGTGTTCTTTCCTTTTCCGATTATCCACACTGTGAACCACAGTGTGAAACGAATCGACCACAATGTGAAAACGCCCCAATTTAACATTGTGGAGCACAATGTGATTCACACTGTGAATGAGTGTGTTCTTTCCTTTTCTGATTATCCACACTGTGAACCACAGTGCGAAACGAATCGAACACAATGTGAAAACGCCCCAATTTAACATTGTGGAGCACAGTGTGATTCACACTGTGAATGAGTGTGTTCTTTTCAGCAGGGATGTTCAGGGTTTAAAAGCTACATGTCAGACAGAGTCAGTAGGACACTTATTAATTCAGAACTTTCTTTCGAACCATTTATTGAGTGTGGTATGCCTCAGTGTTCCCTTCTAGGGCCACTGCTCTTCATCTTACATATCAACGATTTAGTAAAATGTATACAAACCTGTTAAGTTCAGTTGTATGCTGATGATACTGTTCTATATTTCTCACATCGTTCTATAGATGGAATTGAATTAGCTTTGAACTCAGACTTAGAAATATGTATTACTGGAAGTGCCAAAAGAAATTAAGTGTCTACTGTCAAAAAACAGTTTGTTTACTCATTGGAAGCAACCACGTCCTCCATGTCCTCCGAGTTTCATTGAATGACGTCTCCATAGATCAAGTTCATCATGTCAAGTACCTTGGCGTCTTAGTAGATGAAAAGTTAAACTGGAATTTACATATAAACATTATGTTGAAGAAAATTGGTCAAATGTTAGGCTTTTGAGGAAGACTAAGGCGATTCCTATTAACTCTTAAGCTGCCACCCTACAATGCACCTAGTGCCACAGTGCTAATTCCTATTGTGCCACAGTGCTAATCTCCTGCGTGCCAAGTTAATTTTAAGGTTGGTTCAAGTGCGTGTTATTTAAATCTTTACCAAAAAAAAATCGCTGAATTACTCGAGAAAATCCAATCTGACTGTTGTATACAAAGACGCGTAATCCAAAGCCGATAATCTGATGCACGCGATGGTACTTTCAATAGCGCTGCAAAAGCACTCAGCACGGTGCAATGGGCATGAACAATAACTGTTATAAAATGGCTCTAGTATTTTAAGCATCGTGATTGGTCAATACGCGTCACATGGCATTGACAAATTTTTGATGCAAGCACGATTTTGCAGAAATGAGTGCAGAAAAAGCGCAGTAAAAAGTTATATTGCACGGTGCGTACGCGTGACCATGGAGATCCAGTGCGCGCGCGTACGTGTAGTACGCGCTCCCTCGAGTGCATTGCAATTATTGTAGGCTACGCGTAGCTAATATTGTACGCTCCACCATGATCCCCAGCGCATGCAGCGTACGCGTAGCTTAGCTAGCTAGAGCGGGGTATTATTAGAAAGCAAATTTTTGTTTTACTTTTGCCTTGGATTTAGACCCGTTTTGACTTTTGGATTTTATAATGAAGCCAGGAATTTCAGCTGTCTGATGTAGACTCGTCTCTAGACACCCTATGCATTTTATTTTTAATCAAACAATGAATCCCGTGGACTTTTTGGTAAGCCTGCAAGGTCTTAGACCCTCATTTTATTTCTAGAACCAACATAACTCTAGATCTAACGTTAGATCGAACTCTCGTATACTTAAGATCTAAACTTTTGTTTGTTGCTGTTTGTGTCGCTATTTTATAAAACAAATAACGCACTTGACCCTGTTGTGCGAAACGTAAATGCAGTGTTCGCTCGGTTTCTTCAGATGGTTCGCACTGTCAACTCGCCGCAAGCGGCTCGTTGCACAGAGCGGCACCAATCTAAAGAAACCTCGCGCGTACTGCATTCACCGCTATTGCACTCTGGGACGTGCGTTATTTGTATATTATTACATCTGCGCGCTAGCGCGCACGAAGCACCGTAGCGGTGGCTCGCTAGCATGAACGTGGCTTTCAATCGATAGCACGCTCGCGTGCACATGGCACTATAACAATAGCGCGCTAGCAGTCTCATGGCAGGATAAGAGTTAAAGTGAATCGGTACTGAAATTAATATATATAGCTCACTGATCCATCCGTATTTTGATTATGGTGATGTTATTTACAGTGCAGCTTTCAGGAAATATACAGATCGCCTGCAAACATTACAAAATAGGGCAGGGCGTATAATACTTAAAGTAAAACCTGAATCTTATGTCTCTGTTTTGGAAATGCATAATTTTCTTATTAATTGGCAACTCTTGGGAAGAAGAAATAAATCATCATTCCATCGTTCTAATCTATAAACTTATGAATAATCTCACCCCTGAATATTTAAGAAATGAATTTTAGTTGAAAGCTCATTCCTACCATTCCCGATTTGGAGCTCAAATAAAATTACCCAAACCGAGAACTAATTACCTCAAAAGATCATTCAAGTATAGAAACGCAAAGGCCTACAACACACTTCCTCCTCATATCAAATCGTCCCCTAGTATTGATACATTCAAACCTAAGATTGCAGAACTTTAGCGCATGGTTCCCCACCCCTCCTTATCTTGTTATGATTACTTGTTTTTTATGAAATGGTTTCCTCTGACAATTTATTTACTTTTTTCAGATATGTATTTATGTTTGTTTTGTTTATGTAATTGTTCCGGACTCCACGAAAGACCAGCTTTCCCATGTCTGGTAAGCTGAATGTGGGCAATCCACCGTATCTCATGCATTGTTATGGCGTTTCTATTCGGAAATAAATACTACTACTACTACTCTTTTAATACAGGATTGATACAAACTTATCACGACAAATCCATATTTCGAACAGTTGATAGGGAAATGGGGCTCCATATTGGTTTATTTTATAAACGCATTGTCATGACTGTGTAATCCCTTTTGGATTATTTTTCTTGCCTTTTTCTTCCATTTATTTTTTCCATATCGACATAATACTCAAATAATAAACGTTTAAATACATATTGTTATGCAATTGAACAAAGCTTCACGTTTACAACAGGGAAGTAGATGTTGCGACGTACTTCGTAAAAGAATATAGGCTTGTGCTGGATACGCCTTTATAACAATACATTATGATTGCGTGTATATAACAACAAGAAAGAAAAGTAGACGAATAGAGGAAAAGAAACGAGAGGGGAAAGTAATTTAGAGTAAGAAAGTTTAAACTACTCCTTGTTGGAGTGTATTTATGGGATAACTCTAAGCGGAATGATGTATATAGGCCATGAATATACTTTATACTCGAATGACTGATTGTATTACGAACGCATCTTTTTCAGATAAGATCTTATCAGATTCTATAGGAGACCGGCATTCTATAAATACTTTCTTCTTTAAAAAAAATATAAATGATTAAATGATGTTCCAGTTAGAGATCTAATTCAATATGTGATTATCTCTATTTATCATCCTACACAGCCCTAAAGGCAGCAAAGGAAAAACGAAGGGTTTGTGGAAGTATCCTTGTTATTTTTCGAGCTGCAAAACCTTTATACGATTTGCCGAGGGTATTTATTGATATCCAATATTGCCCTAGGGTGAGTCCTACCAACTGATTCCTTTTGTATATTATGCAAAATTCTGGCATCTATTAACTGATTGTCTCCAATTCATATTGTGGGAGTAGTAATTTGCCATTCAAGAGAAACAAACATAATTTAAACTAAATATTCTATTCCAGCGTAGGCAGATCATTATGGGAAACGTCATTGTAACGAAATGGATTGGAATCTGTCTACGACATCAAAATAGATTAGAAATTGCTATTACTTTCTTTATTAGATGATCCTTTATTTCAATTTGTCACCCGATATTATTTTGCCCCTTGACAGATAACATTCTTTTTGACATTTTGATGCACCGCTTTGTCATTTATGTGGGTATTGCGGCCAAGGGTATAAGCCGAGACATACCTGAATTCATTTGTGAAATTTTCCTGTATTTCGTTAAATTTATAATAAAGTAGGTTTTCTCCTCTTCCTCCTTTTTCTTCTTCGTCGTCATCTACTTTCTTTTTTTCTCTTTAGTGTCACTTAGATAATTATGTAAAATCTAAGGGCTGGGATTTGTAGTCCCATTGTCCCACACGACACACGTATGATTGCTTATTGGTAGAAAGAAGGTGTTAAAGGTAAAGACCAGTATTGGAAACGCCCCAAATTCAAAATATGAAATGGAAGCTCTTATTACCAATCATGTGAAATAATATGTTTTGAATAATACATGATGATTCAAATTTGTCGGGAAACCGCCTACTAATTGATATATTTCGTAAATTAGTTTATCTATTGGGATGTGAGAGATAAATACGCACGTGTCGCGCACGTGTGAGTAGTCCCATATACATCTTTCTATGTACAGTGCTTGTATCTTTATGAAGACTGGGCCAAATTTATTATCATTTTTATGATTCCAGAACCTTGCAGTACATCTATGCTAGGTGATCAACCTTTTCTGATCGATTTCACAACGTTTCTTTCACAATACAATCGCATGACCATAACTGGTCTTTTTCTGTAATCACATCTGTCTCATAAAACATGTTAACGAGTCATCTTGCTTGTTTATTTTTCCTGCAATAAATTCATATTCCAAAATTTTCAATTCCTCACTAGACTCATAAATGTGCTTCATGGTGCCAGACATACTTCGTTACCCATTGTGACGTCATCCGAGTGCTCGTGAATGCGTTCGTCATCCCGAGACGTGATAGGTAGACAACAAAATAGTCTCAACTCCTTCTCATGCGAGTGTCTCTCATAGTTATAGTGATCGATACACGTGCATGCGCGTGATGAACAAGCGTCCCTTACCAGTGAGACTCAAGTGGTCCCCAGGCAACGCGCGAGAGGGAGGGACAGGGTTAAACCATGACGTCAGGCATTCAAAAGCAAAAACTATATATAAATGAACAACAATCAGTGATGGAGTCCTACATGCTCCCTAAGCTAAGACAGGAAGCAAGAGATTAATAGTTTTAATTTCCATGCACTTGCCGTCCATAAGCCAGTTACTTCGATGGGTTTCAGTAGTAGAAATCAACTTGAGATATATTTTGGAAAAGAGACTGGGGCGCGAGATATATTTACTCAATTAGCGGTGATGGAGTGTTGTTTTGCTTCAGTGCCAGACTCTCCAAGATATTCATCACTCTATGTACACGCAAATGGAATCGAGGAAATTGGTAAAAGCATTACATCAAGCTCATTTGGAATATAAAGAAAGTCAAATACGTGAGAGTATTTGTGATCATGGGTATAACCGTTCAATTTTGACAAGGCTGCTGCCTCTCACCTAATAACAACTCTCCGGTTCCGATGATTTAGCGAGTGAGCGAATCGAGCGAGTAACAGAAATTAGCATGTGCTATGATGATGGGTAGTGCATTCAAGTTCGTTTGCAGAGTAGTGGGAGGGCAAATTATTAAGAGAAGAACATCATGCATCCAGAATATATTAAAGGTGGTCGATGGTTTCCCAAAAGACTCTTGCATCAAAATCATAATATACTTCCCCCCCCCCCCCCCCCCCTCTGTCATTTAACCCCGTTACATTTATTTAAACTACCGATTCTGGCAGTGAGGTGGTCTCTTTGCCACTTTACAAACATAGCCCAATTTTCTTTCACGGCGAAATTACACCCCAAAAATACAACACAAACGCGCACTCTAACACTCACACACGCGCACACATATTTATATATATATATATATATCATAAATATGTTTCATTTATATATTTCCACTATACACTAGTCCGCTTCTTTACGAATTTGTATATATATATAGATATAGGAGTTGGAAAGGTTAAACTTTATTGGTAAGAGTTATACAGACTGTTTCACCAGAAGGCTCATCAGTAACTAAATACATTATACATGGCAATGTTAAACACACTCATGTGCAGACAGGCAAGAATACAAAAGAGTGGAATTAAGTGGTTTAAGTGTAAGGGGAAAGCTCATGATGATACGGGGGTCGGGGAGGGAGGGGTTTAACCATTGTATTATTGCGTTCACCCTTGCTTGGGTATTATTCATGTCTCTTTTGTATTCTTGCCTGACTGCACATGAGTGTTTTTAACTTTGCCATGTGTAATGTATTTAGTTACTGATGAGCCTTCTGGCGAAACAGTCTATATAACTCTTACCAATAAAGTTTAACCTTTCCAACTCCTATATCTACATTTGCTCCTACAGTTGAGCACTGTCAGAAATTGCAGTTTTACTGAACTTACTTATATATATATTTATAAAAATATGTGTGTTTGTGTGTGTCTAATGTGAGAAATTAAAGGAGAGAAGTGAATTGCGTTGCTTATTCATTGTTCCTCCTTTACTATACTTCTAATTTATGGAAGTAACTGTAGAGGTTTCAAAAACTGTCTCCGCCAGGAATCGAACCCGGGTTTTTGACACTGTACGCCAGGTGCCTTAACCACTAGACCACGGAGATAAGTAGAGTGATTTTTAGCTACACCATGCCGGCACAATCACCGACAGAATGACAGCCTCTCCAACCTCCTGGCAGTTATTTGTTCTTATTTTCTATTAGAGGCAGGGAAGCATATCGTAAATAACAAATTTCAGTACTAGAAATAGTTATTTACAATAATTGAGAGAATACAAATATATATTATTATTGTTTGTCACATTTGTTTAAATGGAAATGTTATATTTAGACAAGTGACGGCAACCCGCGGCTAAAATGTGTCAAAACGTTGAATTACGGGCATGTACTACGCACATGGGAAGAG
This sequence comes from Strongylocentrotus droebachiensis, assembly GCA_035222895.1. Taxonomy (NCBI): domain Eukaryota; kingdom Metazoa; phylum Echinodermata; class Echinoidea; order Camarodonta; family Strongylocentrotidae; genus Strongylocentrotus; species Strongylocentrotus droebachiensis. Next base: position 294,098 of record JAVYIG010000342.1, on the reverse strand, counting down.
TATGGAAAAGGGGACAAAATAAAAAGTATTAGCAACGAAAAAGAGACATGGTATAAAATGAGAAAATGAGAAAGTAGGACATGTTTGGCGAGATTTGTGTTCCTGGAGAAAATTTTCAACGAGTCTGAAGAATTGATTTTCATTTTTTTTCCAAAAAAAGTCAGAATGAAAAAAAAAGAAATAGTTCACCAATTTAAGTTTATCCCGTCTATATAACAACCCATTTCTGTTGCCCTCTCCAGGGTAAAGGACCCGTGGGTTTATCAAATGAGCAATCCTCTTAACAAGCGTTTATCACAATGTGATATTTTAAGAACATTTTTTTTTTACTATCATTCCCGGGAAAGCAGCAGGTAAATAAGAAATTATTCGTTACCTAAAATGTCCTTCTTGTCAGATATCTTTCTCTCGGCATTAATAAAAATGTGTATAGTAACATCAATTAAGAACAGCACGATAAGATAAATCAATACCATTGTTATTCCAATGTATATAGATCGTAAAAGAAAGTATACGCAACTGTAGTAGTTCCTCAAGCAGAAGATAGAACTTTTGTGATATTGATAGTTATTTTCAAGTTGTACTCTGTTGCTTAGCAGTCCATGGCAAGAAATATGATAAAAATAATAATATGCCGTTCTTTTATAGCGCATATCACACTATAATATAACGCCTCTATGCACCTCCAAAGGGCTTTGGATATAATTAGCGTAGCGCTCAGTACTTTCAGGGAATCTATCCTATCACTTACTTCGCCTGGATCGAATGTGGCAAGTGTAGATTAATGTCTTGCAAAAGGACATTTAGTGCCGCGGTGGGAGTCAAAGCCGTACCTTGTGGTTCATAATCCAAAGACTTATGCACTACATCTCCACAAATGAATGTGGTATCGACAGATAGGACATTAGCCTCAATACACCACCCTAACCATGACAAATATAGGGTAATTGTAATAAGGAGGGATAATGTTTATTTGAAGCTACCGAAGATGATTATTTTTGGAATACGCAGCGTATTTTACTTTTCTCCAAGATTTGCCCTTTATCACATGCAACAAGGCAAACTTGTTCATGTCTTATAATGACTTTACACAGCCAAAGTGCTCCCTTTCTCCCTCCCTCCCTCCCCCTAAAAAAGAACACAAAACTGTTTTAATTCTGCACAATAGAGTACATGTTTTCATGCTAATTTATCCATTATCTAATATACGGATAAAAAAGGGAGAAATAAGCATATCAAAAAATAGGCGAAATGGGAAGGTGTGGAAAGGGGAAGACGGGGAAAGGGGAAGAAGGGGGAAAGGGAAGATGAAAAACAAAATAATAAGATCGACCTCTCCCAGCTTTAACTAATTGCCTTTGCACTTCGTCTCCGAAACGAAAGACCACTGCAACCCCCTCCCCCGCCCCCTACCCATCCCACGCGCCTCAAGGTGTCCGGAGCGGGCACCCTTAGTTCGCTGCCTGTACTGTTCTCAGTAAATCTAGGTGAATTCGTTGAAAATGGTGAAAGCAGGGGGTGAGTGCACTCAAAAAGTTTTTTTTTAAACAGGGTCGTTGTTGTATAATGTACGTGGATTATTATATAAACCAAAAGCACGGCAAGAATCTGATCCAGGGCACCCTTAATGACATCACCCATGCTTCGCCACTGGTCTTAAAGGTGAAGACCAGTATTGGAAACGCCCCAATTTCAAAAAATTAAATGGAAGCTCTTATTACCAATCATGTGAAAGAGTATGTTTTGACTTATACATAATGATAACAATTTTGCCGGGAAACGGCCTACTAATTGACATATTTGGTAAATTAGTTTATCTATTGGTGTGTGAGAGATAAACGCACGTGTCACGCACGTGTGCATAATCCCATATATATCTTTCTGTGTACAGTGCTTGTAACTTTACGAATACTGGGCCAAATTTCTTATCATTTTTATGATTCCGGAACATTGCAGTACACACCAATACTTATATGCTAGATGATCAACCTTTTGTGATCGATTCCACAACATTTCTTTCACAATGCAATCGCATGACCATAACTGGTCTTTGTCTTTAAGAAAAATCATACAAAACGAGGTTGCATCAGTCAATTTGCGTGTGTGACCAGTCACTGCAGTTTCTGTTATGGGTATTGTGTTCGAAATTTAAAAAGCGGACACAAATACAAAAGTTGAATACATTTCGAAGCGAGAAGGCTTTAGTCCTATACTCTCCGAGAAAGATACAATATTCACCTGCTTTCTTCTTCGACCTCAGGCTAAAGTGTAACCGAAGAAAGCTTTCATGACTTTGATCCATCGAAAGGCATCTTAGGCGAGAAATGATATACCATCTATTACAGGTTGCAACACGACTTTCCTCCCTTTTCTTATTTGTCTTCCTTTATTCTTTGTTTCCATCCCCAAACAAGAGATACATGTAGATGTACAGAAATATGATCATTTTTCTGTTCTTTTAATTGTTTTGTTACGGGCTATACAGATTGTCAACGAAACGGAGTTAAGTCTTTTGTTAATTTCGTTTATTGATACGGCAGGCAGCCAGTGAAAACGAATTCGTTTAATAAAATTATGGAAATGCAAGCACTACTTTAAACAAACAGAACTTTGTCATTCCTCGCTCACTTTTCCTGATTGAGGTGTCATATGAAAGGGCAGATACTCAACTTTCTAGAAATGTGAATTTTTCTTCGAAATTCAGATACCGCCCGCCAAATGTCTTTTTGGTTTCCTTCCTTCAAATTGCTTTTAATCACTCATGCGTGAAATATGCATCATCTGAGTAGCATCACATGAAAGAGGAGACTCTAAGCTTTCCAAATATGTATCATTCATTAATTATAGTTGTGATTAAGTTATGATAGAACATCGATACTTCTCGGTTTCGTTTTTTCTGGGACGCACTGTACAGTAACATAAGCGACCTAATTGCACTCTTTCTCTGAATTTCTTTGTCTGCAAAATTGAAATTCAAGAGATGGAAAGTTGATATGCGCTGATTGCGGCGATGTTGCGGCCCTTGATCCATGTCTCCGACAGAGCTTGGGTTCACGAACCTCCTGATGAACCTTCTTAAAGGTTATCTAAGGGTTCATGAGACAAGCGGCCCAGGAGACCGAAATGACGGTCTCTTGAGCTGTAGGTCTACTGAGAATTTCCATCCCGTGATGACATCAAAATGGGATGCACTCGCAATGTTTCTACCAATATTGACCAAAAAGCCAGTAGCGTATGGAAACCTTTATCCAAAGAAGGTGCAATACAGCGGTGCTGACGCTGATCCTTATTTTCAAGGGAAAAAGGCGACTTTTAGAGCCCCCCCCCCCCCCCATTCTAAAATTCTGTTTAAATACTTAAAATTACATTCGCTCGAATTAAAATATATGATTTTATGTCATTGCTTTATATTCAAAGTGAAACAATCCGTATTAGTATCTATAGATTGTTAGCAAACCATGGGTAGCAGAATTTTGAGAGATATGAGCAGAATTGACCTGCCAGAAAGGGGAAGTCCACCCGGTATTAAGTGGTTGTTGATGGAAAAATTAAGGGAACAGGTCAGTGTATTAAGTTTGAGCAAAGATTCCGATAACAACTAAGACATTTTATGAATTTTTGAAGCTGCGATTATTCAAACACAAATTGGCATCTCTGTGACGTATCTTGCGAGGTCCTCTTCCATTTGCTCTGTACTATGAATACCAGAAGAAAAGAAAATTACCCTCAAGAATTTTCTCAATCTTACATGCAATGTAAGCTTAACACAATGTGGTTGTTGTGACGGTTGTTCGATCCAGAATATCCCATTATATATCTTAGAGAAGCAAATTTGTATTTTGATCAATCTAAAGAATCATTGAGATTAATCAACAACGTTCTGAGAAGATTTAAACATTATATATCAAGTATAGACCATAATGTCACAACAATTTCATTTGAAGGTGTAAGAAAAAGATAGATATTCTAACTTAATGGGCAACAGTCTATTATCTATCATATGAAAAATAAATTGTACGTGATAAGTTATGGTAATGATAACAGAAACAATAATAACCATGGAAATTAATCATATTTGGATATCCGAATCTTAGTGATAAGTGCAACTATTATCAATGAAATAAAAACTCATTAATGTTTAGCTTGGATGGAGCCAAGCTCTGAAAAGGTATGACTTGTCTGCTGTGAGCCAGAAAAGCATTGAATCTTATCCTTTAACATTGAAAAGAACAGTTTTAAGAAAAGTAGATCAGCACAGATTCCAAATGAACTCAGCATGAAAAGCATTAACAGTGCAAATAAATTGACCTTCATTTCTTTATAATCGCCGTATACTCGCATAATCTTCCGATGCGAGGACTAAGGAATTTTTCTGAGAATCGCATCACTCCTACTAGTACAAATGAGGATCACGATATATTCACGTCTTGGGTATGTACCAGAGCAAACGTCGTTCCTCACTTTTATCGGCGCATGGCGAACAAGTATACTTACAGAAGGTCAAGATCCCATAGTATTTCGAGGAAACCATTGAGAGATTGGCGTCACAGCTCCGCCCTGCGGAAAGGTCTTGTTATAATTATGCGTTTCAAAGAAGCATAAAATAAGTCGTCATATTTTTGTTTAGGTCGTGATGTCATAAAATTCCTATTAATAGCTTTGCGTTCCCTTTCTTTTTTCTAACCTTTTTCTTGTTTTGCTTTTCTGTTCAAATAAGTAAAGACATACATCGTCATGTCATTTGCTTCAAAGCAAATATGTTTTTTTTTACTATCATGATGTCACAAGCAGCATCTCTTTAATGGTTTTAGAATAGTCCCTCGCTCTCTCTCTCTCTCTCTCTCTCTTTACTTTATAAACCCTACTGAATACATGTAAGCATTGTTATTATTTTACGTTTTACTAAGTACAACAAATTTACATCCTCGTGTCTTTTGCTTCTGTTTATCATGGCAAATATGCTTTATGATCAGAATGTCACAAGGTACAATTCTGTAACAATTTTTGGGGGAAAATTATCATTAGCCCTTTCGCATACTTGTTTGTTTGTCTTGATTAGCTCTATAACAAGCCTCTTAAGCATTGAAAGTTTTTAAAAGAGTCTAGTACGGGAAAGAGTTAAATAATCTTGAATATTTTGGTATATCTCTCACCTGATAAATACAATATGGCAAAGAGAGAATATTTGTGTAGCATATCAAAAGTTAACTAAGTTCCTTTTTTTCCTTAATACATTTCGCTTAACGATGTGCAAATTAAATTAACTCCTTACGTTTTTACTTTGTTTTAAGGTGTAATCAAATCACTGCGTTTAGGTAATTTAAGTGACTGATATAATTTGTTTAACTTACATTTTGATGAATTGAAAACTGATGTAACACATTTCACAACAAAAAACATGTTTATCAATATAACCAGTAAAGACAGCAAAGGGAACAAGTACATTTCTGACTTAAAAAACCTTCGATATTCAGACGTTGTATAATTTTGTTATGGGGGTTTTCACCTTACTGAGGCATTCCTTGATTCTTTGATTATATCCAGCGGATATATGACTTGTTTTTTGCAGAGATGATCGCAGAGAGCTGATACAATACGATGTGAGATATTATATTTCCTAGGGCACTAATTAACTTGCATGAAAAAAGGATGAAAGTTACAAATAATGAGATCTAATTGTTTCAAAATGCATCCATTGACATGGTAGGAACAGCCTTCGCACCTTCCTCAACACATTCAAAGTGCAGAACCCTTCCTCTCCTTCTTGCCCCCTCTCCGCCCCGACATCCCTTTCTATTTCCTTTTTTTTTGGGGGGGGGGGGATTATATTCATACCTTCATTTTATTGATTGCACACTCCTTGTGCTATTCATGAGTTCTGCGAGTAAACATAGGACGACAAAATCAATGCACTATACCCTTTCCCCAACAACTGATGAAAAAAAAACAGCAAACCCGCACGCGCTCACCCACCTCCTCTCCCCCACACTATATCATTTGTCGTAGGAAGCCTACGCGTAGGAGTGTGCAGAGGGGACCAAACACCTATGGAATGCAGATAACCGTTGAAATTGTAATGTCAATGATTTCAGAAGATCAACGGATAATGCCATGCACACTTAGAAGGCATATTATCAGCTCCAGTTGAAAGATAATCCCTGCATTAGATTGCTAGAAATAAGCAGGTGGCCTAGGATAATGCGGAAATTTACTTTCCGGTAGAGTTGTCAAAGTGGAAGCACAACATTCAAAAAACAAGTTAACTATTATCGATTAATCTATTTGGAATTACAGCGAAATAAGTTTCATACAGTTATGTAAATATTCACTATTACCCCGCCCCCCCCCCAACAAAAAAGGGTTGTCTTGATGGAAATATTGTGCATGTTCCGCCAAAAGTTTATGTTGGAAAAACATTAAATTACAACAAGTATATTTGTAGTGTTTTAATAATAATAGGATCGTAAAGAAGTCAACTCAAAGGCAATTTCAATACCATTGTGTTTCATCTACCGAAATGTGTGAACATGACAAGGACATATTACGTAACCCCAAACATGAGTTCTATTGTATGTAGAACGTTTTAAAAAGACGTTCAAAGGCCATCGGCATTGAAATGGCTGTCAATTTATGACGTCACACATCATGGGTAAATTTGCATTATAAGATAATGACGTAGATCCTAAACAAATATTTGGTTGAGAGTGTACACGACCATGCATTTATCTTTGCCTGACACGTAATTATACTAATGACCAGTCGTTAGTAAATACTGACCGGTCATTAGTAAAATTCCGTTATAAAACATCATTTTATAAAGCAAATAATATGTATCATTTTGTTCGGGCATTAATCAAATTACCCGCACTATGTACCTACGAAATAGTCCAAACACCTTCGGCTATCGTCTCGAGCGTGTTAGACTGTTTCAAAAGTACAATGTGGGTAATTCTTACTAATGCCCTCACTGTTGTGTATTATTTATTTACTAACGTCTATTGCATTGTTATTAAGATATCGAGGATTAAATTGTTTACAAAGTATGGATCGATGGAATTAGTAGGTCTTATACTTAGTATATAATAGCTTGTAAAGTTTCGTTAATAGTAGTAAGAAGTTTTAATTAGAAACACCCAGACACGGCATGCAGAAGCCGTTGAATTTGCTCTGCAGTAGCAGGAGATGAAAAGTTGTTAAAATCGAATATCGTAACTTTCAAAGTAAATAATGGGGACACACCTCCGTAAGGTAAAACACGCACAATAAGTCAACGGCTATGGAATGCAGATAACCGTTGAAATTGTAATGTCAATGATTTCAGAAGATCAACGGATAATGCCATGCACACTTAGAAGGCATATTATCAGCTCCAGTTGAAAGATAATCCCTGCATTAGATTGCTAGAAATAAGCAGGTGGCCTAGGATAATGCGGAAATTTACTTTCCGGTAGATTTGTCAAAGTGGAAGCACAACATTCAAAAAACAAGTTAACTATTATCGATTAATCTATTTGGAATTACAGCGAAATAAGTTTCATACAGTTATGTAAATATTCACTATTACCCCGCCCCCCCCCCCCCCCCCCAACAAAAAAGGGTTGTCTTGATGGAAATATTGTGCATGTTCCGCCAAAAGTTTATGTTGGAAAAACATTAAATTACAACAAAGTATATTTGTAGTGTTTTAATAATAATAGGATCGTAAAGAAGTCAACTCAAAGGCAATTTCAATACCATTGTGTTTCATCTACCGAAATGTGTGAACATGACAAGGACATATTACGTAACCCCAAACATGAGTTCTATTGTATGTAGAACGTTTTAAAAAGACGTTCAAAGGCCATCGGCATTGAAATGGCTGTCAATTTATGACGTCACACATCATGGGTAAATTTGCATTATAAGATAATGACGTAGATCCTAAACAAATATTTGGTTGAGAGTGTACACGACCAGGCATTTATTTTTGCCTGACACGTAATTATACTAATGACCAGTCGTTAGTAAATACTGACCGGTCATTAGTAAAATTCCGTTATAAAACATCATTTTATAAAGCAAATAATATGTATCATTTTGTTCGGGCATTAATCAAATTACCCGCACTATGTACCTACGAAATAGTCCAAACACCTTCGGCTATCGTCTCGAGCGTGTTAGACTGTTTCAAAAGTACAATGTGGGTAATTCTTACTAATGCCCTCACTGTTGTGTATTATTTATTTACTAACGTCTATTGCATTGTTATTAAGATATCGAGGATTAAATTGTTTACAAAGTATGGATCGATGGAATTAGTAGGTCTTATACTTAGTATATAATAGCTTGTAAAGTTTCGTTAATAGTAGTAAGAAGTTTTAATTAGAAACACCCGGACACGGCATGCAGAAGCCGTTGAATTTGCTCTGCAGTAGCAGGAGATGAAAAGTTGTTAAAATCGAATATCGTAACTTTCAAAGTAAATAATGGGGACACACCTCCGTAAGGTAAAACACGCACAATAAGTCAACGGCTATGGAATGCAGATAACCGTTGAAATTGTAATGTCAATGATTTCAGAAGATCAACGGATAATGCCATGCACACTTAGAAGGCATATTATCAGCTCCAGTTGAAAGATAATCCCTGCATTAGATTGCTAGAAATAAGCAGGTGGCCTAGGATAATGCGGAAATTTACTTTCCGGTAGATTTGTCAAAGTGGAAGCACAACATTCAAAAAACAAGTTAACTATTATCGATTAATCTATTTGGAATTACAGCGAAATAAGTTTCATACAGTTATGTAAATATTCACTATTACCCCGCCCCCCCCCCCCCCCAACAAAAAAGGGTTGTCTTGATGGAAATATTGTGCATGTTCCGCCAAAAGTTTATGTTGGAAAAACATTAAATTACAACAAAGTATATTTGTAGTGTTTTAATAATAATAGGATCGTAAAGAAGTCAACTCAAAGGCAATTTCAATACCATTGTGTTTCATCTACCGAAATGTGTGAACATGACAAGGACATATTACGTAACCCCAAACATGAGTTCTATTGTATGTAGAACGTTTTAAAAAGACGTTCAAAGGCCATCGGCATTGAAATGGCTGTCAATTTATGACGTCACACATCATGGGTAAATTTGCATTATAAGATAATGACGTAGATCCTAAACAAATATTTGGTTGAGAGTGTACACGACCAGGCATTTATTTTTGCCTGACACGTAATTATACTAATGACCAGTCGTTAGTAAATACTGACCGGTCATTAGTAAAATTCCGTTATAAAACATCATTTTATAAAGCAAATAATATGTATCATTTTGTTCGGGCATTAATCAAATTACCCGCACTATGTACCTACGAAATAGTCCAAACACCTTCGGCTATCGTCTCGAGCGTGTTAGACTGTTTCAAAAGTACAATGTGGGTAATTCTTACTAATGCCCTCACTGTTGTGTATTATTTATTTACTAACGTCTATTGCATTGTTATTAAGATATCGAGGATTAAATTGTTTACAAAGTATGGATCGATGGAATTAGTAGGTCTTATACTTAGTATATAATAGCTTGTAAAGTTTCGTTAATAGTAGTAAGAAGTTTTAATTAGAAACACCCGGACACGGCATGCAGAAGCCGTTGAATTTGCTCTGCAGTAGCAGGAGATGAAAAGTTGTTAAAATCGAATATCGTAACTTTCAAAGTAAATAATGGGGACACACCTCCGTAAGGTAAAACACGCACAATAAGTCAACGGCTATGGAATGCAGATAACCGTTGAAATTGTAATGTCAATGATTTCAGAAGATCAACGGATAATGCCATGCACACTTAGAAGGCATATTATCAGCTCCAGTTGAAAGATAATCCCTGCATTAGATTGCTAGAAATAAGCAGGTGGCCTAGGATAATGCGGAAATTTACTTTCCGGTAGATTTGTCAAAGTGGAAGCACAACATTCAAAAAACAAGTTAACTATTATCGATTAATCTATTTGGAATTACAGCGAAATAAGTTTCATACAGTTATGTAAATATTCACTATTACCCCGCCCCCCCCCCCAACAAAAAAGGGTTGTCTTGATGGAAATATTGTGCATGTTCCGCCAAAAGTTTATGTTGGAAAAACATTAAATTACAACAAAGTATATTTGTAGTGTTTTAATAATAATAGGATCGTAAAGAAGTCAACTCAAAGGCAATTTCAATACCATTGTGTTTCATCTACCGAAATGTGTGAACATGACAAGGACATATTACGTAACCCCAAACATGAGTTCTATTGTATGTAGAACGTTTTAAAAAGACGTTCAAAGGCCATCGGCATTGAAATGGCTGTCAATTTATGACGTCACACATCATGGGTAAATTTGCATTATAAGATAATGACGTAGATCCTAAACAAATATTTGGTTGAGAGTGTACACGACCAGGCATTTATTTTTGCCTGACACGTAATTATACTAATGACCAGTCGTTAGTAAATACTGACCGGTCATTAGTAAAATTCCGTTATAAAACATCATTTTATAAAGCAAATAATATGTATCATTTTGTTCGGGCATTAATCAAATTACCCGCACTATGTACCTACGAAATAGTCCAAACACCTTCGGCTATCGTCTCGAGCGTGTTAGACTGTTTCAAAAGTACAATGTGGGTAATTCTTACTAATGCCCTCACTGTTGTGTATTATTTATTTACTAACGTCTATTGCATTGTTATTAAGATATCGAGGATTAAATTGTTTACAAAGTATGGATCGATGGAATTAGTAGGTCTTATACTTAGTATATAATAGCTTGTAAAGTTTCGTTAATAGTAGTAAGAAGTTTTAATTAGAAACACCCGGACACGGCATGCAGAAGCCGTTGAATTTGCTCTGCAGTAGCAGGAGATGAAAAGTTGTTAAAATCGAATATCGTAACTTTCAAAGTAAATAATGGGGACACACCTCCGTAAGGTAAAACACGCACTCGGAATCCCCTGCGTCAATTAGATTAATCGTTCTGATTAGAGAGAAGGATACCCGATCACCGCCATTATCCCGAACGCCGTCAGGTCAGTTTCAAAGGCGGAAATCTCTGTCAAACACATTCATCAAACAGAGTCAAGAGACCTTCATCATCATGGTCGTTTCGGAGTGTACGACTTTGCGATGCTCCGCAAAGCCTGAGAAGTTCGTCGATCCCAAGCGAAAGAACACTCCAACCCTTGTAATAAGTTAATTTGTATGAAAGCAGAAAAAAAGATAAACAGAATGGCGGAAGTTTAGAATAAATCGAACAAATGATAAGAAAGTTATGGATTTTTAAAATATGAGATCACTAAAGTCGATGCTAACGGATGACTAAGGATGGTAACATATTCGCGAATAAATCTCCTTTCGATCAATTCAATTGAAATCATTTTTATTTTACCAGAGCAATTTCTCAAAATATAAAATACATTCATAGAACTATACATTGTGAAATTAAAAACATAAATAAGTGATTTTAAATTGGTACAACAATATACAAGTTTCTTGGCGGGTACCAGCCAAAAGGAAGTGACCCTTATAAGTTGCCGACCTAAAGATATATAATTGAGAGATAAATATAAGTACCAAATTATAGGAACATGACAAAATACATCAATAAGGGTTGGGAATACAACATAGTAGTGCGGTATGGTATGTAATCCCGTAGGATTTTTGTGCCAAAGTTGATTTTTTGTTGTTGCTGTTTTGGCTTCAAAAGGGTCCCAATTGGCCAAAAATGATGGGGTTCCCTCCTTCATATCCTGGGGGGGGGGGGGGGTGGGGATTGGGGTCCTAGACCGGGAGCCAGGGGGGGAGGGGGTCAACCTAGTTTGGAAGGAAACCAATTTCCATGTGCACAGATGTAAAGATCGCATAGCTCCACATAACAAATTGACCGTCTGGAATGTTCTAAGTGGTGGGTGTGGCCAGGGGGACGCCCCCACCAAAAAAGTGACCCTTTTGACGATAAAATAGTATTATTTAAATAATATTTTAAGGAAACCTTGAATCACCATGAGTTTAATATCATGTGGAAAAAAAATTATCTACACTTTGATACCAATTTCAAAGAATTTGGGATTAATTAACATCGCAAATTTAAGTAAAAAACATGATTTTTATAATTTTCGAAAAATTGAATTTTATCAAAAAAACAATACTTTCCATATATCAAAATCGGAGAATTGCATTTTTTTCACAACTTCCCAGGCATTTGATTATGTACAACGATAATATCCTGTGCGAGGGAGAGGTTTATATATCGTTCAATAAAAGGTTATAGCAATCCATAGTTATTGATTTGATTTCCACATTTTTGCCCAAATGTGTATTAACTGTATGCATAATGCATATACTTGCATTAGTGTATTAAGGACCTGTTTAGTGTGTTTACATCGAGTTTTAAAGATAACTTTGAACTAAAACTTCTAATCACCATGTATTTGGTGTCAAAAGATGGATAATTAAAATACCTTCATCAATTTCAATGAGTGATGTAGTGTGTAGATATAAATTTTGAGCCAAAAAGGTGCTTTATTGTAGATATTCCTCTGATTTTTGCCAGTATATCGGTATATTAACTGGACAAAAGTGATTATACACTTAGTAGTGCAGACATTTCAAAGGATTTAGAGCGCTGAGTGCATTTGATAAGTTCTTCTCCTATACTTTTGGATGTTTCAGGAAATGTGGACATTGGCAGTTGCCCCCCCCCCCCACCCCTACCCCGCCCCTTCCAGCCGCTTGTCATAACCTTGCCAATGCCCAAGACAAGTTAGTGCATCGATCAACATGAATATAATATAATATCGCCATATTTGGTTTATTGGTTTATTTTGCCTGACTACAAAGAAAACACGTGTATGCTTGTAAGCAACCAATACTCTGTATAATTCCTATTGTGATAAGATTAGAATGACATAAACTTTTCTCAAAAAATAGTTTCGGCTAGGTATGCAAAGTTATTTTTTCTCTCGATTACAAGTAACTCGGTACAAAAATCGAAGGAACATTATGAAACTACTTGATTCGATTAAATCTCAGTTTTAGTCTTTGTGTATTTCAAATAGGAAGTTCCATAAGTACAACTGAGATCAATTTGAAATCTTTTCTGCTTAGCCATGAATAATTTAAAATCGTTACTGATCCTTGAACTTCTAAGGATCTCACGATTTGATGATTCGAAAATGTCATTAGGTACTAGCTTATAATTTTGACAACACATCACCGTCTACATGCCTGTTGCATAAATCATGTGGTCTTTTTGAACATGTTGCTGAAATGACATGATTTTCTGTGATTTTTTCTCTTTTTGGGAGGTAAATTATACCTTTGTATGCCTTTGTTGAAAAATGACAAGTCTCCCAAATTTACAATTAGGCAAAAAAATATGCTCATTTAGAAGCCTTCATGTCAGGGCCTGCAGAACGGTAGGGCTCAATCCCTCCTCACTTTTTTGAAAAAGTGTGTTAAAGAGAAAAAGAAAGAAAGAGAGAAAGAAAGAATGAGTGACCTGCCAGTGTCACAAATGAGGTATCAAAATATGCTCTTCTGACCTGCCAGTGTCACAAATGAGGTATCAAAATATGCTCTTCTGACCGTAATTAAATACCAAAAACCCTTGAGCTTCCGGGGGCTCCACACCCTGGACCTCACCAAGGGCCCTAAGACGGGTCGTTAAATGCTCATCTGATCATAATTAAATGCCTTGAACACTGAGCTTCATGGGACACAGCCCCCTGGACCCTACTTCAATTATTGATCTGCCAGTGTCACAAATAAGGTATCTAAATATGCTTATCAGACCCTAATTTAATGCCTAAAACCCGCGCAGCTTCCGAGGGCTTCGCCCCTTGACCCCGCCGGGGCAAAGACACTGGACCCCACGCCAATTTACGATGCACTCACTCCGCTCTACCTGATCGTTAATACTTTCCGCGGGGCCGGCATGTAAGGTGTAAAGCAGGGCTCCCACTTAGCCGAGTTGTATTTGCGAGTTATGGCGAATTGTGGTGAGTTGCCTCAAAGAGGCACTCGCAATAACTCGCGAACAATTCGGTATGGCTTAGCGTAACTCTTTACAACATTCCACGACTCTCCTCGAAGTCGCGATCAGTTCCTAAATTTTGAACATGTTCACAACATTTTCCCTATTCGTTGTAATTCGAGGTAAACTCGCCTACACTCGTAATATTCTCGCATTACTCGTAACAAGCTCGCGCTGCACCCATAAGTCGTAGCAACTATAGCCACCTTATGAAGCGAGTTCACCTCGAGTAACAACGTATTCACCTCGAGTAACAACGAATCAGTGAACATTTTGAACATGTTCAAAATTTTCGCTGATTCGTTGTAGCTCGAGGTGAGCTTGCTTAACACTCGTAATATACTCGTAGCAACTCGCCACCTTATGAAGATTGCAGCGCGAGCTTGTTACAAGTAATATGTGTATATTACGAGTGTAGGCGAGTTCACCTCGAATTACAACGAATCTGGGAATTTTTTTGAACATGTTCAAAATGTTGGATCTGCTCGCGACTTCGGGGAGAGTCGTGGAATGTTGTAAAGAGTTACGCTAAGCCATACCGAAATGTTAATAGCGAGTTATTGCGAGTGCCTCTTTGAGGCAACTCACCACAACTCGGCTAAGTGGGAGCCCTTAAGCAGGGCTCCCACTTAGCCGAGTTGTATTAGCGAGTTATGGCAAGGTGTGGTGAGTTGCCTCAAAGAGGCACTCGCTAAACTCGCAAATAATTCGGTATGGCTTAGCGTAACTCTTTACAACATTCCACGACTCTCCTCGAAGTCGCGAGCAGTTCCAAAATTTTGAACATGTTCAAAAAAATTCCCCGATTCGTGGTAATTCGAGGTGAACTCGCCTACACTCGTAATAAACACGTATTACTTGTAACTAGCTCACGCTGCACTCTTCATAAGGTGGCGAGTTGCTGCAAGTTTACCTCGAGCTACAACGAATCAGCGAAAATTTTGAACATGTTCAAAATTTTCACTAATTCGTTGTTATTACTCGAGGTGAACTCGCTTACATTCGTTATATACTCGCATTACTCGTAAAAAGCTTTCGCTGCACTCTTCATAAGGTGGCTAGTTGCTACGAGTTATTAAGAGTGCAGCGCGAGCTTGTTACGAGTAATGCGAGAATATTACGAGTGTAGGCGAGATCACCTCGAATTACAACGAATCGGGGAAAATTTGTGAACATGTTCAACTTTTTGGAACTGCTCGCGACTTCGAGGAGAGTCTTGGAATGTTGTAAAGAGTTACGCTAAGCCATACCGAATTGTTTGCGAGTTATTGCGAGTGCCTCTTTGAGGCAACTCACCACACCTCGCCATAACTCGCTAATACAACTCGGCTAAGTGGGAGCCCTGCTTTAGAGTGATGGTGGTGCAGATTTTTCTTCTGCCCCCCCAAAAAAAAACGTTTTTGCTCATTACTCCACTGCCCCTGAAAGGTGAGCCCCCTGGAATGTTTGCCTCCTCCCCTAATCCCAAACTGCTTCCGGCCATGTTCCTGGCCACACCCACCACTCAGAACATGCCAGACGGTCAGTTTGTTAAGTGAAGCTATGCGACCTTTACATCTGTACACATTAAAATTGGTTTCCTTCCCAGCTAGGTTGACCCCCCCCCCCCCCTGGCTCCCGGTCTAGGACCCCCCAGGAAATGAAGGAGGGTCTGAAAATTTGAACCCCATCATTTTTGGCCAATTGGGACCCTTTTGAAGCCAAAACAGCACAAAAATCAACTTTGGCACAAAAATCCTACGGGAGCTGTTTCAGTGACATACCGTACCACACTATAGTGCCTGACATATAATATTACAGATAAATGAAACAAAACATTTCACCAGAGCTGACTATCTGTTTACAATAGACCATACAAACCAATGTAGGAGATGGTATGTCAGGCGTGCTGTAGCATCACCAGTAAAAGAAAAGTAATGTGCAGGTATTGTATTTGAGAATGCATTTCTTTTGTGAGCATGTGCTGAGCTGGCGGAAGTTACATTCCACTGTCTCTTGTTAGCTCACTAATGATTGACAGATGATATCACAAGAGATGTGAGATCTGGAGCCTTCCTTTTTATGGTGGAGCGTAGCATGTCCGAGAAAATTATATTAAAAAACATTTAAGAATCTATGAAATATATTTAGATGTTTTTAATATCAAAACATGAGTTGTATGCAGCCATCCACATCATTATGAATTAACTTATATTTGGATTTCACCAGATCTTTAAGAGAATACACCCTCTTGAGTCATACATTATAGACAAATTGAAAGCTTGGTCAATTTGTGCGTTAAAACAAATGGGAAAGTAGTCTGACACTACATCACAGAGATATTAGCCAATTCAAAGAACCCATACGGATAATGATAACAACTCTCAAGTTTAATAACTTTCTAACTTTTTTAGTGTCTGATTTCATTCAAAAAATGTATTAGTCTACTTTTCTGATTTTTCCTGGTAGCCTCTAGTCTTAGAGTATTTTGCTATCAATGTTTGATTTCCCTTTAGAAATCTCACACCAAATGGGATCCAATCAAAACTTTAAATTAGAAATGAGATTAGTCAATCCGAACTGTTAATGCTTTCGTGCCGATATTTCGATCGGTCACGAAATCTTCGCCAGCATGGAATTGCGTCGCTCTCTTTCTCTCAAGTGACGTTCTCGTTACTCAATTGGGCGTGCATATGAGTATTTCAAAGCGTTCATCTGGTTGGATTTGCGTCATCTTGCGGCTGTATGAGTTTGCGGTTAGAATTTTTTTTTTTTTTTTTTTGGGGGGGGGGGTAATTTATTTAATTTATTTCCGTTTCAATATAAGCGGGTACAAAATTCAAATAATTCGTTTTTCATCTTGACATGATTCAATTCATATTCAATACATAGATTGTATGATTGATGGAGAAGAAACAAAATCAGTTGTAAATTAAAACAAATAACCCCGTACAACCCACTACTACCCCCTCCCCACCATGGGACACACACAGACACACACACACACACACACACACGTACGCACACGCACCCCGCACACACACAAACACACACACCACCCGACCGCACTTCCACCCACATACCGAACACTGTTCCTAGCCTCCTCAGAATACCCAAAGTTGGAGCGACAGAATAATAGAAATAATCTATTCAACACAATTGAATAAATAAACAAAAAGAGGCTGCAATAACCCCAGTGATACATACACACGCCAACACACACACGCACACATATTAAACACTCAATTTTTGCTTCTCACCCATATTATATTTCTCATTGGTCTTCGTGATCTTTTTGTTTTTTCTTTATTTTTGCGTTTTTCCTTCCGCTTGCTCGATCGCTATCTCTCCACCGCCTCTCCCTTTCTTCTCTGTGTCTCATTCTCTCCCTCGCTCGCTATCTCTCCCACGCACACCCACATACATACACGCGCGCGCATTCTCGCAACCTCCAACCCACATAATACTCCACATCGACCTTTTCATTCTTCCTTTTTCTTTATCTTTTTCTACGCTCGCTCTCTCTCTCTCTCTTTATTTTTTCCTTTGTACCCTCCCCTCTCTCTCTCCCCCCTCCCCTCTCCCTCTCCTCTCTCTGTCTATATCCCATTTCTCTCTCTCCCACATACACACACGCGCACGTGCAATTTAGCGTAACTTAAATTCGAGATAATGTTTTCAGCATAATCAGCCACACGCACACATGAATAACATTAACGTCTCCAAATCGATTTTATTATTTCGGAATCATTCTCTAGCCACTCTATACATTAAATACGCCATACGTATTTAATAAAAACTTATTCTAAAACATCAATAACAACAGATTTGGAAATTTGGTTTCATAGATACCAAAAATAAAGTTTCATTTTGTTAAGGTAAGAGCGTTGAAGGCCTGTTGAAGGTCAAATCACATTTATATGACCTAAACAAAAGATCGTACGCTCATCTATTAGCGTGTTGTCAATCTGTTCTACGTTTTATTATGGATTTGTTTTCTTATAGTTCCCCGATTTTTCTAATCCTGCAAAATACTATTTCGATGACTTCTTGTAGTAATATTTCTGGAGTTGGTTGTCGGGGACTACTGTGTAAATCTGGTTAAAAAATGATAATGAACTAAACATCTAGTATGCATATTACATTAAAAAATCACAAATTTAATTCAAATCAATCGTTAATAGACCTACTGATGACACTTGAATGTATTTATTCTGACTGAAGTGATATAAGACAGAGATTGTAGATTAAATGTCATAAAACGTTATAAAACATATCACTGCATGAATTTAGTGGGGTCGGGCTACAGCAAAAATTCCGGCTCGTTTCCCTTCAGCCACTCGCTCCACATTTAAAAATGGGGAACGTAATGTCAAAAATGTCGCAATTCGATTTGTGTTTTCTTATTTAATATGCCTTCAAATAAATCACCCAACACAAATTGTCAAGTTCTCAATCTGTGGAGGGGGCGGTTGTCAGAATGCCATAGCAAAAGTTCGACCCCAAAATATATCGCCTTTATTTTTGTTGTACGTTTGTCAAAAGGTTTTGAAGTATCTTTTCAAAAGAGATTTCCGCCAATGGTGGTGGTGTTGGGAGGGGGTCAATACCTACAATCAGTTTTTGTTTAATGGTTGGCACAAGAAATGAAAGAGATATTTACACTAAACATATGTATACATCAACAGAAACATTTCATCGCCTGGTTACACAATTATTTTTAAGTTTTTTTCCTTTCTTTGTTTGTTCTCCCCCTCTTCTTTTCCTCGTGAAACGAGTACAAAAATTGAAAGTTAATTA
Organism: Strongylocentrotus droebachiensis; assembly: GCA_035222895.1. Lineage (NCBI taxonomy): Eukaryota > Metazoa > Echinodermata > Echinoidea > Camarodonta > Strongylocentrotidae > Strongylocentrotus > Strongylocentrotus droebachiensis. The sequence continues at coordinate 275,264 of JAVYIG010000342.1, read as the reverse complement.
TTCGTAGAACTGTTAATTAAAAAAGAGAACTCGATATGTGAATAAAGCACACAGAAAACCGGTTTTTGCGGTCACTCGAAACCCACATTTTCTGAGATATGCTTATGTTATATAAATAGTTGCACAACTGTTACATTCTCTAAACTGATTTGTACCAAAGTACTATGTATAGCTGTTTAAGGGGTTAGGCTCGACTAGCACATGTGCTATTATCTGGCCCCTTTTACCAACCAATAGTTTCTCTTCCTGTATATGTATTTATTGTATAAAATGTATGAAAAATGTATGAAATGTTTTGCTGTTGGTAAATAAATCAAATCAAATCAAAAACTGTTGCATGTGTCTGTTAATGCGTTGCTTTGTAGAGCATAATCGTGCTTAACTGTTGAGTATAATGTAAAAGAAAGTAAAACAATGTTATATCGACTATTACAAACGAATCTGCTATTATTGATAAAAGCGCGCTAACTTTAACAACTAGACGTTGTGGCGTGCGCCTGTAATCCAGCTAAAAGTGGAAGTTACAAACTGATTCAGCAGAGGACGCAGGTTCGAAACTGAGTCACGTCTTTCGGATGGTGACGTTTAAAGGTCGGTCCCCAGACGTAAATAATCATATCTGATTGATACACGTCTGTAAAAACCCAATACACACACACGCATGTAAAAAAAAACATTAAAAAAAATTCAATCTGAACGTTATACATGTACTATGGGATATAGCTTGATCCTTGTGTAGTTGTCAATTAATAAACTAATAAATAGTGGGGTGTTAATGGAAAATCCAATCATAAAGCTACTGTGTCCCTTCTGCAGCCAACATCAGATTCTGTAGAACTTTGCAGGAATTATGAACATGTCATGTATGTCCTATCTGTGAAAGTTAAACGTTAGCAGTGTCCTAATATTCAAATTATGCAAGGGAACCCGTTTACTTGCTGGACTTCACTGTCAGACACTATTGAGTGACTGGCTGACTTTTTTCTTCTTTGGTAATAAATAACATACATACAATGAGCTGTAAAGGGTACATGAGCATTTGTCTACATCAATAACCCACTTCTTGTTATGGCCAAAATTACACTGATTAAATCTTTGCGCAGCATAAAGCGTACTGAAATTCAGACTATTACTTACTGGCTCTATAGCTCTTAAGTCGATTCGACAACTAATAATAGTCGTTATTTTCCCACTTAAAAAACATTTTCAAGCCCCCCCCCCCCCCCTTTTTTTTTAGGCAAGTTCTAAATTAGTATTAACTTTCAAATGACGTTGGAATTTAACCTTTTCTGCAAATTTGGACATAGTACCTTTAATGTCAAGTTATACGAACAGAAAGGATTTTAACAAAATCTGAGAAACAGACTGGTAAAAAGTTAAGTGACATCGGACAAAAACAAGAAAGTAATTAATTCTACAAAATTGTAATCACTGTACCTATGAGACTTTCAAATTTGCTGAATCTGCAGTGTCACTGTATAGAAATGCCGGACAACATTCCCATTGCTCCAAAACACAAGATGACTAAATTATCTTTGTGTTTCTTCAAACTCTGGTGGGTCAATTATACATATATATATATTATACAAATAATACACATCAATGAGGGCATTAGTGTGGATTATCCACACAAGGTACCTTTGGAAACAGTCTAACACGACAGAGGCGAAAGCCGAGGGTGTTTGGACCATTATGAAGGTACTAAGTATGGGTAATTTTAGTAATGCCCGAACAAAATGATGTGTATTATTTGTTTTATAAGATTATGTTTTTTTTTTTTTTTATAACAAGATGTTTTATAACATGATTTTAGGAATGATCGGTCATTAGCATTTGATAATGACCGGTCATTATCAAAAGTACGTGTTAGGCAAAATAAATGCCTGGGCACGTGTACGCTCTTAACTAATCATTTGATTAGGATCCACGTCCTCATCTTATAAATATACCTATCTAATATACTATCCATTAAATATTTTGAGTAGTTCATCGGGAGAGAAGGCGCTTATGAGAAAAACCGAAATTAATGATATTTATGTTCACGACAAATAGGAGTTTCGCCACCCCCCCCCCCCCCCTAAGACATCACAATATACTGACCAAACTGCCAACTGGACATTTGAACATTGAATTTCTAACTCCCTTATTATTTTTCCGATTTATTTCTTACTTTCGCAACTCTCTTTTATGCGTGCATACAAATAACTTATTACAAAGATTAGACTGCCTTAAAACGTGTTAAAAATATTCCACCTCGAATTCTTAAGGTTGCAGTTGCATGCTCGATCTCCACCTAATTCCTATTTGTGATGGTTTGTGATAAAACCTGAGCAACAAATACAAGCATGACAGGTTTGTTGGAAACTGTGGGATTGATTAGGGATTTGAGGAACTGAATTCCGCTGTAATTCACTGTTGATTGAAATTGTTAATGTAATATAGATGTGTGGATTTGACACAAGGGAAAGAAATACATCGCATTGAATATGTTCGATTTCGATTCGTTAAGATCCAATAGCAACGTCAATGAATAATTGGCTCGTCTATGTAGTACAATATATATATTTGTATGGATATTGAACAGCTACCAGTTGAGATGAGATTAGATGCAAAAGTGAAAAAGATTTGGCACATCCATATTTCTTCGTTATTTCGCGCCCTTTGTCATGTTTTGGAAATGAACATGTTTCACCAATACCTTGGAAAAAAAAAAAATTCTCAAAAGAATTACATGAACTTTGGAAATTTGAAAACATGAAACAATTTTTTTCACTAGCAATACTAATGTGTTTCGCACTTAATTTTAATATCTGTTTAGATTGTGCGAAAGATGAGATTAGTCTGAGGGCGCTATATCCACAAGAATTGAAATTATATGCCTTTTTTGTGTGGACATTTCACATATATCTAAACTAATTTAATGCAATTATCCTTTGATAGCGTAAATGTGTCGTGGTCTATTGGATACGTCACCGGACTGTGGATCACATGGTTCGCGGCTCGAGTCCCGCCATGGCACTAACGTCGACGCCCCCACAAAAACAAAAAATCAAAGAAATGCAATATATTTTCAATAATTCATAGCAGTTTGCCCCGACCCTCAACATAAACAAATCCTCTATGTGGGCATGCCTTGAACCATAATGCATGGCCCTACAGAGGAATTTTTCCTGTTGGGGATTGGGACTTTGTTGTTTTTTTGTGTGGGGGCGTCGACGTACCCTAGCGCCCGCTGCGTACAGTCATGATTCATTGGCTAAGCAATGGCCTCCTTACTGTGAGCCCCCAGGATAAAAACTGTGTTAATCCAGAAACTAAATCTAAAATTCACCATTGTATGAACAAGTTCCTCATTTCCTGTGATTTCTTTACATTGTCCTTTTGAATTAGTACATTGCTAAGAATTACAAATAGATGCTATTTTTAAGAAGGATTGATTACAAAGGAGGAGAAGAGGTAATGAGGATTTCGTAGCACGTCATTAAACCACGCAATCTGTCACATTTGGCATACATGTCTAACCTTGAATAGAGATGGTGCTCCGGAGGTTTATTCTAGCTTTTAGTGTAATGTGTAGCCCAAAGAAATTCAATTTTGACTGTTGATAATTGAAATGTCATTCATACATCAAGAAATCCATTTCTTAATAGAATAAATAATTATTCATATTTAAAATATTTTTTCTTCCCTAGGAAAGGAGTATAATTTAATACATAGATCAAAATATGAATAGAAGTAGCTCTAAATAATAATAAATTTATATATTCAGGGAGGAAAACAGCTTTTGGAGATTGATGGGTATCAACGTGTTTAATTAGCTCCTTGCACAATTTATTGGTGGACGATTCTGAGCAGTTAATTTGACTTTGTAGGATTTTGTTGGTCAATGTAAAAGAGGCAGCTGTCAAATGTGGATAGGAAGTCTCTTATCAGAAGTAAAGGGAAAATTCAAGCATCTGAAAAGGGGCACTTATAAGAAGGGAAACAGGGTATTTATTACAAAGGAAAAAATACGAAACAATTATGCACGTGTGAAGTTGGGTACTTACGTTTACCAATACCACTGGGCGAATTATTGCCTACTGATAAATGGTTTGGTTGACTATTAGCACAACGTTGGGCAAAGTGTTGGGAAAATATTGCCCAATTTTGCCCTTTTCACAATGTATGGCTTTTAGGAAATTTACCAGACAGTATAACAACAATACTATACCGGCTCGATTTTGAAAGTCACATTGAACTCGCCTTCGATATAGCAAATTTGATTTAGCAAATCTATAGCTCAAATCACATTGACATTTCGTTTGTCCCATCTGGGATCCAAATGTATATGGCTCATAATTGAGTTTTGGCTCGCCTTTTACAATGTACGTGTTTCATCGATGCATTACCCCCATCGCTAATTGCCTAATGATTATCTATTTGTATCGGTGTTTTTGTGGGGCTTCCTCTACGGTACCATCATTCCCTCACCAATCTGTTATTGCCGGTTTTTGACTATTTTCGTTGATATATTGGATGGGGGAATTATAGGCAATGAAACGGGATACAAACGCCCCGGCACAAATGAAACAAGAAGAAACGATCGGCGGTGATCCATCACTGTATAAAAGATGGAGATGACCAATGTCTTATGCTCAAGAAGATGGTAGCCCGGAGAGTTTGGAAGTTGTTACTTTATTCCCAAGTGTCTATTTCTTACAGAGAAGCTAAGGGATATAGCGGAGATGTGAGTTATTTCCCAAGAGTGGCGAGTAAGCATAGAATAAAAGGTCGTGGTTCGATCCCCGATAAGGCACTAATGTCCGTTGGCAAGGCATTAAAGAGAAGGTTGAGTTCTGGGAAGAGGTGAAAAATAATTTGTGATCGTTATATCATTCTTATTATGCAAGTAAGGAAGAACATCAGATAAGATATGTTCCCTGAAAAGCTCGGGGGTAGGATTTTTACGCCACGTGTTCGTGTAGTCCCATATACATCTTTCTGTGTACAGTGTTTGCAACTTTACCAAGACTTGGCCAAATTTCTTATCATTTTGATGATTCCAGAACCTTGCAATACACACAAATTCTTATATGCTAGATGATCAACCTTTTCTGGTCGATTCCACACCGTTTCTTTCACAATGCAATCGCATGACCAGAACTAAACTTCATCTTTAATCTTCATTTGCCACACTCGACTCAGGTGAGGTAAATGGGTACCTGGCAGGAATTAATTCCTTGAAATGGTGGAGCGCTGTAATGGCAGCTAGTTTAAAGCCGGGGTAATAGTAATTAATGCGCCTCGGAATAGAAGTTTTTAGATAGACGGCGCTATAGAAATGCCTATTATAATAATTATTATTATTATTATAAAGCTTGAGCAAGCAAGGGACGGGGCGTGCCCCGGATGCGACCTTCCTCTTCTGGACTAGAATTGACATGATGGATACATGTGGGTAAGATATTCATGGGACTAGCAAGCATATAGGCGTATGAGAACAAGCACTTCGCCGGGGCCTTATTACGTCGCTTGCCCGAGGTTGAAGTTTTCCTATTTCTAACTTCCGCGAATTGATGAGCAGAAATGTTGACACTCTTTGTGACAATTAAACTTTATCATAAACACGTTTATTAGCGATAGACGACCTTTCGACCTGAATATGAAGTGAATGTGAAGAATATTATGAGGTGATCGTTTAATACCCGAATATTCCCTTTTTGTTCACCCCCCTCCACCCCCCCCCCTTGTCACCCCCAATCATACCAGCACTAATACGGTATAGTATGGCATGTTCAACTTGTGTTCAATGTTCATACGTAGATTGCACATCATCTCCTTTTTTTCTCCAAAGCTCTGGGCATTTTCATGTACGATATATCCATCTTCAGCACAAAATTTAAACGTCAATCCTGCCCTTGTAATAAGTTAATTTGCATAAATGCAGAAAAACAATATACACCAAATGGCGTTAGTCTGAATTGCATCGGACCAATAATAAGAAAGAAAGGAATGGTTGGATTCTGAGATAATTCTGAGATTCTGAGATCACGTTTGTCGTGTACATATTTATCATAAATTTCTCCTTTGGGGCGCTACTCACAGTATTTATTATTATGGATAGCACATTTACTATTATTATGTATTTGACGTCACCTTTAACTGGGAGGCGAAAAGCGAAAAGAATCACTGTAACCAGGGGCGAAGCCATGATTTTTTAAGGTGAGGTGTTTTTGCCCAATTCGTGAGAAAATATTTAGTGGCGAAATCAGCCAGCCGGTGAATAAGGAAGGGGGGGGGGGGGGGGCTAAGAAGCACTATTGAAGACAAAATTGCCCAGTTCGTGAGAAAATATTTAAAGGTCAATAACATCCCCCCCCCCCCCCCACGAGCATAAAAAAAAGACCGGGGGGGTATAGATAAAACACAGATAATGGGTGTCTTTAAAATTCTGAACGCCTAAAACACATCCCCCGTTTGCCAAAAGGGTGTTTGCACACCCCCCCCCCCCCCCCATCCCTAGATACACCCTTGGCTGTAACCCTCGGGTCTCTCCATCCTCCCGTATAACTGATTGAGGGGGTGAATGTATGCCACTACACCAGGGTTTGCCCCTGCTCTTCATAATGATTAGCGCAGTTGGTTTCTTATAACCTGCAAAAGGTGTTGACCGATCTCCTCTACGCGGGGCATCCATTTAACGTCATATCCGAGGAACGGATTATCATGACAATCGACTCAATATACACTTACAAGTTTTGCTCAGCATCATGAGCCCCCCTCCCCCCCCCCCCCCATCTTCCCATCACCCCCATCCCCCTCTTCCATTCATCAATGTGGTTCCGCCATTGCCTTATTAGCAAACTGTGAATTTAGGTATTTTCCCCTATTCGGCCGTCGTGCTTTATCTGTTGGTCACGCAAACGCGTACTATGATGCTATCGGCGCCTTGAACTTCCTGTCTCTATGTGTGGATGTGCATACTGCAGGGTATATCAATGGGAGAGCTAGGAGGGGTTGGGTTTTGTTGACCTAAGAGTTTCTCAATCTGGGAGAATATTTCGTGACGTACATTTCTTGTGATCGGCACAAAGTTAAGGCAGGGGGGAAATATTGTTGAAAATACGATCCCAACTACTTTCTAAAAATCATCTCAGGGGAATTTTCAAGACCCTTTTGTACATGGCATAGAGAACATATTTGGGATAAATACCCCATTGTCATTTTCGCATCACAAATCGTACGATCCTTCGTTACAGGGGTCTGAAAATCAGACTAATTAATAAAGAACTGCAATCCCAAATGCTGATTCGACAACTAACGGTCGTTATTTTCCAACAAAAAGAAATTTTCACGACCTTTCGTTTTAAGGGAAGTTCTAAATTAGTATTATCTTTCAAATACCGTTGAAATTTAACCTTTCATTTATAGGCTTGCAGTGAGACATAGTACCTTTAAGTCTATATGATAATGAGAACATTCGGTTTATCAGGTTGGAAAGCAATAAGCAGGGTCCGCATTCTTTCCGGAGTCAAATGGTAATACAAAAAAGAGAAAGACAGATATAAAGAAAGAAGGCCTCTTTATATCTCTGGTTAAATTGTTGAAATCATATTCAGTGGCGTTCCTGGAAATTAAAAACCATGGCAACTAGCTTTACCATCAATAAAGGAAGACAAACGAGCAACGCATTGATTTTTTCTCAGTAAATTGGCACAGACTAGCATTTTGATGTCTCTATTTTTAACAAAATGGTTCAGATATTGAGACGGGAGAGATTAAATTCTGCGTCATAAACGCGATCCATTCAGCAAAATTATTGAGCGAGTATGAAGTTACAAACCGTGATCAAATTATTACAAAATCTAAACGTAATCAGAGCCAGAACTGTTACGTCAATGTCTTGTATAGGTCGATCGTTATAAATTATATAAGCTGGAAATGGTTGATGTTCTTTTTACATTTTGTTAGGTAAAAATATCCCTTTTGTCACTGAATAGTCAAGGAGCCTGTTTTGATCCCTCTGATATAGTATCCCTAAACAAATCCAAGAATTTGACAATTTTAATTTGCTATACCATGTCAGTTGACCAAACAGAAATGGTGTCACCTTATGCTATAGCCTTCGGTTGTCTTAATTTGTTTTCACCATATCTTTACCCCAAGAACCAAAGACAGTCGAAAGGAAGTATGGTATTAAGTCACAGCACATTGAACAACAAATAAAAACCAAAAAAAGCCCTTCGGAAATGGGCCGTCGGTCGCATCTTGGCGCCAACCTACCCCCCCCCCCCCCCACCTCGACTGTCCATGGACCGACTTTGTAAGAATGAACTGGTATGGATATGCCTAACAAATATATAAAAACTGAATGACAAAAAGTATCAGAAAAGGGATTTTAAAAAACTCTGAATTATTATTTTGACCAAAAAATAGCCTTTAATGGCAACTGAGACACGGCCACACACAACCCAATGATACAAATGGGTACCTGGTAGGAATTAATTCCTTGAAATGCTAGAGTCATTAACATTATTATTATAATCATTAGTATCATGATAATTATTATTACTATTACTCGTATTATTATCATTATCACTCTTATCATAATTATTTACTACTTTCATCTTCCAAGATGATTGGGGGATCGAGGCCGTAGGGAAAGGATTTGTGCATCCTCGACTCGACTCAAGTTCGATTAAAATGCAATTTACGCTCCGCCCTCTATTGGCAAATGATGAACATGCTGTCAACAAGGGTGGAGAGACGGAAGGAAAGGATGCAGATGACCATCTAAATTTCCATCTTCAAAATTTGATTATAGGACTAGGAGACCTGGGAAAACTGGTAAGTACAATCACTTACAAGTCATACAAGCAGCATGTGAATTTTTTTAGTAATATACGTATTGTTTATGCAAAAGACGCTTGTTTTTAACCCCACTATCATCCTCCGATCTATGTATCAAGCTACTCGACCCAGCGCGTTAGTGGCTCACTGATGAGGCGATCCTCTGCATGAATGCCATGGGCGTGTGCCGTAGTGTTAGCCGTCCGTTTGTTTCGGCTCTGGATGAATGAGCTGCTGCTATAATTCTGTGTGGTGTGATCGTTGATTCGAATCCGTCGGACCAATTTAGGCTATATATTTAGAGGCCTATAGTATAATAGAGTAATGACCTGTTGTCTAACTGATAGGGGAAGAAAAGGAGGTTAAGATTAAGAAGAAGACTATAATATAATAAAGCAGGGCTCCCACTTAGCGGTTAGCCGAGTTGTAGACCGAATTTTCCGTCTCTTTCGTTCGTTAGCCTCTTATTGGGGTAGGGTCGGCCGGCTCTCTCTTTAGAGACGGAAACCGTTTAATCACATGTCCTTGCTAACGCCACGACCAACTCTGGTCGTAGCGTTTTGCCCCCAAAATCCCCCTAAATGTCATTTTACCTCGTGTATATCCAAATGTAAATTAGGCCTAGGGTATAATAATTCGGTTCCACTTACTAACTTGCTTGAAATAATCCGTTTAATGGTCCCTTTTAAGGAAATTATGGGTCTAAATTGACAGCCGTGTTGAAAATCTTGCAAGTCGTGTTAAACTCTCGCTGCCGGAGTCATCTAAATCAATCTCATCCCTTCTAGTCTACGCCGAAGGCAAAATGATTATGAAGGAAAAACTGTGCGCCATCTACACGTTCGTAATGGCGTTATCACAGTTTTTCTTTCATAATCATTTTGCCTTCGGCGTAGACTAGAAGGGATGAGATTGATTTAGATGACTCCGGCAGCGAGAGTTTAACACGACTTGCAAGATTTTCAACACGGCTGTCAATTTAGACCCATAATTTCCTTAAAAGGGACCATTAAACGGATTATTTCAAGCAAGTTAGTATTGGAACCGAATTATTATACCCTAGGCCTAATTTACATTTGGATATACACGAGGTAAAATGACATTTAGGGGGATTTTGGGGGCAAAACGCTACGACCAGAGTTGGTCGTGGCGTTAGCAAGGACATGTGATTAAACGGTTTCCGTCTCTAAAGAGAGAGCCGGCCGACCCTACCCCAATAAGAGGCTAACGAACGAAAGAGACGGAAAATTCGGTCTAGCCGAGTTGGAGCCTCGAGTTGTGGCGAGCTGGCGCGATCTTATGGCAAGCAGTTTTATCATTAAAACATATATTGATTGATATCAAGAAATACATTCTTGATATCACGAAATCGAATTCTTGATATCAAGAATTACCATTGCTTTACAACGTAATATTATTTCTTGATATCACAGTAGGGGCGCTGGTCCGAGAATGAGGATCGTCCTCATAAACAAGGATATCCTCATAAACGAGGACAAAATGCGTCCTCAAAAATAAGGATAGTCTGCATTTTCGAGGACGTTTTTTTTCATCGGCGCTCTGGGGGTTTCATGTTACAGAACGGCCCGCTGGCGATGGAAAATAACGCTAGTTCACCGTCTACTTTTATGGGTTGTCCGTCTTCCCAAGGATTTATTGCTCATAATGTGAAGGTCTCTGTACAAAGTCAATATAAAATGCATCAAGAAAATCATTGCAGAATCCGTTTTTTGCATCGCCAATGCGCCGATCAAAAATATGAAACGTCTGTGAAAATGCAGACGATCCTCATTTTAGAGGACGCATTGATCTGCGTTCACAAAGACGATCCTCGTTTATGAAGACGATCCTTATTCTTGGACCAGCGCCCCTACTGATATCAAGAAATATGTTTTAATGATAAACAGCTTGCCATAAGATCGCGCCAGCTCGCCACAACTTGAGGCTCCAACTTGGCTAAGTGGGAGCCCTGCTTAAGAATAAGATGTCAGTTTCACATTTGGAGAAGCCTTCACGCTTCAGTTTCATTACCTTACTCTACACTTTCATTCACCAGAATCAGCTTGATTTAGATTCATTTAGATCTAGATCTAGGCCTAGTACTAGTAGTAGATAGATGTACCGTATATTGTATTTTTACTTTCTTTATACTATATACCGGTAGATCTATAATTATAAATAAGAGCTTATTGTATTTGGGTTTTTATTTTGAGGTCTTAATAAACCATTCAGAAAAAGATTTAACACTTTTGGTTAGGATAAAGTTCTAAAAAGATTATGAAAAAATGAAGAATGAGAGAGAGAGAGAGAGAGAGAGGGTGTTTAAATAAAAAGTAATAAGTATAATCACCAATATTCTTTAACAAATATGAGTTTGTTAATTATCATGCTACATGTTGTCAGTACACTTTGTCATATTAAATTGTTGGTAACAAATTTATATGTGATTACCCTCTCTTATGATTTTGTAAACCATGCATATGCAGTCAGCGTTTTTTTTAATATTTCACCTTTTTACTAATTAATGTAAAGCTTTTTGAGCATGTTTATGTAAAGTTGCTTTCTATATCAATATACATGTAGGCCTACAGTATGAAAGTATTTGGCCTGTGCTCATTGGGGTGGGGGTGCACTGCACTGTACATGTACATGTACATACACATGTACATGTACATGTACATCACCCACGTGCATGTAAATCACTTTCTGAAAAGCACGGTATAAGCACCCTAAATGAGGATCGAAGTCTAGAGTAGTTTTTGATACCCTATTTATGAACTATAGTATACTTTAATACTTACTTTACTTTAATACACGATTTTGTAGGTCTAAGCCTGTTCATCGATCCAGGATTCTTCCATGGTAACTGCGATTTGTGGAGGGAGGAGGTTGTGTAATATCATGAAACAACAGACAACACCTAGACCGGCTCATACAGAAGGCTAGCATTCTTTGACCAGTGACTATCTAGTCTATTCTTAAATGAGTTGACTGACCCAGCTGCCACAACGCTTTCTGGGAGACCGTTCCACAGCTCCACGACTCTATTGCTAAAAAAGTATTTTCTGATATCTAGTTTTGAATATTTCTTTTCCAATTTTCCAGAGTGACCTCGAGTTCTATCTACAGGGAAACCTGTCTAAAATATCTGATTTTCAAGTCCTTATCAAGGATTTTATATCTTCCATTTTTGAGGATTGCTTCTTCTTAGACTTTTTATTATCTTTCTATTTATCGTGTACTTTTCCATGTGATTTCAAAATCCTATCGGACCATTTTGTTTAGTTATTAACGCCTAATCCATGACTTTCATAATATACATGTTTACAAGGCATTCAAAGTCTTTCTGTATGTTGTTCAACGTTTACAGTGCAATGTGTATCTGAAGCCAGGTACACATGTAAATGTGGCAAATCTTCTATTCCAGCATACAATGAAATATTGTCCTTGTGAGTATTCAGTTTGCCCCCTTCTCCTTTCACCCCTTTTGTCTGCAAAATTTACCGCTATTGATCTGTTACCCTGACCAGACAAAGGGAATCTCGCACATGCTGTCAAACCGTATTCAAGGCCCACATCAATATTTCCAATTGTGTCTGGGTGCGGCCATTGTGGATGCACCCCCACACGAATGAATGATTAGTAGGCCCAACATGTCAATAATTTAGAATCCAGGCATCAATGGCTCGCTCGCTGCATAATTGATTAGTTTTAGCCAGGGCACATCTGTGTGCCATGTGTGACAACTAAAGCTTTATATCGGTAGCCTACATGTACTGTATGTAGTGTATTTTGCAGAATGATTTTGGCAGTGCAGTTTGGCCCGAATTCACAAAAGAGGTTTAAATTCAACCCATGGTTTAAATCTTCATTTATAACCCATGGTCTAAAATTAGCGCAAATTAAGCGAGACACAGTCAGAGGTCCAATATTAGAGGCTTATTTAGTGCTAATTTTTAAACCATGGGTAATACATGTACCGGTATGTAAATGAGGGTTTAAACCATGGGTTATGTTAAACCTCCTTTGTGAATTTGGGCCACTTGGTCTAGGAAAGCTTTCTTCTATGAAACTCAAACAGACTTCAGTTAAAATATTCAATCAAGTAAAAAATTCAACAAATACATGTATTACACTCATTGATTTTGCAAACCATGAACTACATGTACATGTACACCTGTACATGTAGCTACATGTACATGTACATGAATAAAAACAAGCACCTATTTCAACACTTTTACTCTTTACATTGTATTTCATGCAGTACAATCCTTAGAATTTGTCTAGGGTACTGTATGAGCCATATTTGTACTTGAATTTGTGCATAGAAGATAAATTCAGAGAGTATATTTATAACTGTATCAATAATCCTCTCTGAGGTTGTAAATTTTCAAATAAAATGAGGATTTATTACATTCATACCTGTACATGTGTTCATAAATTCATACATGTATTTGAAGAACTGTAAGATGATCCCTATGAAAATACCTTAAAATTAAAAAGGCCAGCAGGGCTACTACACTGAATGGAGAGGGGAAGGGTAAAATAGTTTGATAAACATGGGGGTTTGGTACCTGTAAAAAGTGTAAATATACAGTACAAGGGGAAATAGATGAAACTACTGTAGATCATGTACATGTAGATGTATTTGCATGTAGCTTTATACCCTTGCCTCTGTTTACATCATCACTCCCCCTCCCCCCTCGGCCTTCACCCACCAAAAAGAATAATAATAACGACAAACTTAACATTAATAGATATTAACAAATGGTGATGACACACAATTGAAGAAAAAAACAATCCCTCATCTGAAAAGAAATTCTGTGACATAAAAACAATTTGGACAGAATTTGGAGTGAATTGGATCTCCCGATGTTGAGAAATCTAAAGTGTAGGAAGGAGTGGGCTCCCCCTTCCCACACTCTTGGACTGTCCACTTCTTCCCTCCCACATCCAGCACTCCAGCGCCTTCAGAGACCGTTGGCCATTTTATTTTCGTCCTTTAAACTTTAAAGTCAATCACCCTTTGAGTGAAGTATCTCCAGCATTCTATTTCAGGCTCCATGCCAAGCCCACTTTGAGTTATTTTTCACCCCCATTGAGGGCTCTTTTGTGCCCCTCTACAATGGAGGGGTGAAGAGTGTGCAAACATCAAGGGCTTAACTGCTGGTTTAGTGACTTTGTGCCTGCATGAGGTCATGACTAGAAAAGAGGCTACCCGGTAGCTGTGTTCTCACTTTAATTTAAACTTGTTTAAATTCCTGTCAGTGCTCATTTACATACAATGTACTGTACAGTTGTATGCCTTGTTCATTAATTCTAAGCCATAAACAGTAATTATGCAGGTTTCACTGCACCGTTTTCAGAATATTGAATTGTTTTTTAAATATTTTCTAGTTTTTCTGTGAATAATCTCCAAGTTCATGCTTTGTAATTTACCCCGTCTTCATTCCTGCTCCATATCCTCCCTCTAAACACCCCACTTCCCCTCTCCCTCTTTAGTTCCCTCCCTCTCCCTCTTTAGTTCCCTCCCTCTCTTTCTCTATCTTTCTCTCCCTCTCTTTCTCTCCCTCTCTTTCACTCCCTCTCTCTTTTTCTCCCTCACTCTTTTTCTCCCTCACTCTTTATCTCCTTCACTTTCTCTCCCACTCTCTCTCTCTCTCTCTCTCTCTCTCTATTTCATCTTTCTTTAATTCTATTACTACTCTCTTCCTTCACTTGCTCTCTTTTGCTGTCTTACACATGAATTATCTCCAATTTCTCTCCCTTTCTCCCCTTTTTTGTAACTTGTTCTCATTACTTTTTTCTTCTCTTCATTTTTGTTTGCATCTTTCTTAAACATACATGTAGTGTACAATGTATGTATACGGTACACAGCTTTAATCTATCGTCTATGTTGTGGACCTTGTGTTTCTCCCTAGATCTCCTTAGATCTTTGCCTCGATCACCCCTCATCAGCTGCCTTCACACCGCAAACACTGTATAAATGGGCCAAGTACAGTATGTACTGTAAATCTTTGGATGTTTAGCTCACCCTTCAAAATTTACTATGTAGTTGGATAATGAAGTGTTAAATCAAACAAGGGTACTTGTGCAGAAGAACATAAAATCTGCTACAATAGCACAATGTTGGCATTGCATGAATCATAGCACCTGGGGTGTTTCACAAAGATCCTACATGTAAGTTGAACTGTAGTTAGACTTACAATTATGGAAAGCCGTTGGCAGCTTCAGAACTTTTTTGTAAAAGTTGTTTTAAAAGGCATAAAATGTAGAATCGAATCATTCATATTGTCATTATGAAGGAGATTTTATGTTCCTGATCTGGAATTTATGAAAAGCCTAAAATACTTAAATTTTTGCTTTTGAATATGTTTAAATTTAAGGCTACAAATGGCTATCCATAATGTTTTAAAAGTCCAACTTAGAGTTAAGTTCGACTTACATGTAGGATCTTTGTGAAACACCCCCCCAGGATTTATTCACTAAAATGCTGTGAGTTGAATTGGTTGAAGCCGTGCTTCGTCTTTAACAAAGGTATGCCTCAAGGAAGTGGACTAAAGATTCTGGGCTCGGCTCCTTGGTCTATTATCATTCAAGATTGACTCGATCATTGATACTTAAAGGTTGTATGCCGACTGCTTTCGGCAAGAAAACACAAGTTGATTGTGAGGTTTGCAATGTACATTGTACACATTGTATCAGGCTTCATTTTGAACCTTTATTAAATTGTATTCAAACAATCATGCCCCTGATGTTCTTTCCCATATTGAAGAACTGAAAATAAGGCAATAATTATATTCTTTTACAAAAATACAGATTTGAAAGCTGATATGATGAATATGTGGGATACCAAACAAAATATAATTGTTATATGTACTGTAGACTGAGGTGTATGATCTCTAGTTTTGTCGGTAGTGTCCAATGAATGATCTATAGTAACCTTAAAAATATCAATACAAATAATCAAAGTACACAAGATAAGCAAAGGGAAAGATATCATAAAGCCTGTCTTCACTATCTCAAGATTGCCAAATATCCAGCTATTTGAAGTATCCCGATCGCAAACTATCCAGCTAATTTGCGTCTTCATCAGACCGAAGTACTTAGCAATTAGAAGGATATTTGGTCAGGATCGTCATCCCAAGATATCTTGGGATAGTTTGCAAAATATCCCACTATTTGGCAAAATATCCAGCTATTTGTCCCGTGCGTCTTCACTAGACCGAAGATTCGCAATACGCAAGGTCGAGTTTCAAGTTTTGAGGTCGAATCTCGAGATAGTGAAGACGCGATTTGTTACTTCAGGATTATCTCCCAAATCAGAAATAGCGGGCTATTTGGCAATCTCGAGATAGTGAAGAAAGGCCTATTGTATTAAATTGCAGACTCCTTTACGACTTCCTGAACTGCTTAATCAGAAATGTAAATGAAGATTATGATTGTAATCTCTCTTCCCTGGGCCTAGTAATCAAAATATTCTTCACACAAAATATAAAGTCAACAATTTAAGTTATTAATACCCTTTGTAAATTTCATGTTTTATTGTATTTTTCGTAACTACAAAATGAAAGGTGGACTGGTTGAATTAGGCAGTGAAAAAATACATGGGGGCTCGGGCAAAATCACCCCCGAAATGCCCAAAACAGCACCCAAAATTCATAAAAGAGCCCCTGTAAATTTGCATAGAGTTCAATGCAAAACAAATTTTAGAGACCAGCTTGAAAAGTAGCCCCCGAAAAATACACATTAATTTTTTTCCCTGGAATTAGGGCCTGTGTTGAATGCTTTTTGATAGATGTAAGTACAAACATGTACAGTATGTTACATTGTCAAGAAACGTAGATTGGGACAAATCAATTTGTCACATCCTTGAAAAATGTAGACTGAATAGTTAAGTTGTTATTAACTAATCTGTATTTATTTGACTTGGTCACTTGTGTCCTGGGGGGCGTTTTACAAAACTTGTCATCAGTGACAAATGACAGTTTTTGTTATAAGCTACTGAAATCCTTGCATTAAGAATTTGGATTTCTTTCTACATACCAGTCATATAATGACTATCTAAAGATCTTATCTGGTTTAATGGACAATACGTTGTGTCCCTAGATACTTATTGCCAACTTATTAGCAGCTCTAGAGAAGAATGGTTGCCCACTAGATCATGCAGTGTGATGAATCAGATCAAGAAGTTACAGTAACTTCTTGATCAGATTAGGTGACTCCAGTACAATAGGATTCCAACCAGGTAAATCTGTCAATTGTCCAAGTTGCATTGTGAGTTAGGATGTGGAAATATCTGTCAAACCAGAGATACTCTCAAATTAAATGTAATTCTGCTTGCATCAGTAAATTAAGTTGTTGTTCTTCAGGTTTGTAGAGTTGCTGCATTATTTTTTAATTCAATCCACACTTTTTGTACCACAATGTACAACTTGGTTGTCAGATTTTGAGTAGTAATTCGGTTTGAATTTGAATTTAATATTCATGTCATTCAACATACTATCATAGAAGTACGTTCAGATGAATAGACTTGATAATATTGACTTGATTCAATGCTAACAAAATGTTTGTAACGCTTCTTTTCTATGATGTTCAGTGTTGAGCGAAGTATAATCAGAGAGGTGTTTTCTTCTTGAACTTGTCCAGGGAGCCAGTTCAATAAAAGTAACTGTAATATCTTTTCAGTTCAGTTCAGTTCATTTTATTCAAAACCACACAAAGCATGATATAATTTGTTACATAAAAAAGAGACTGGTAATAGTACATCCATCAACATATTCTAACTTGATTACATCATAAACTGAATGGTTTTAGGACCCCTTTAGAAGCTATAAGCTTGTGAGCGGGGCCCTATAGTCAACAAAATACATACATTTACAGTAAAAAGAATGTAACTTATGATTATACAATGGATGAAAATACTAAGCTACAGAATATAGAACATACATGTACAAAATACTCTCACACACACACACACACACTGCCAATTGTAATAATCTCTCTTTCTCCATTTTCTATCCCTCTCCATTTTCCCTCTCTATCTCTCTCTCTCTCTATCTCTCTCTCTCTCTCTCTCTCTCTACCTCCCTCTCTCTTTCTCTTTATCTCTCTATGTCTCGCTCTACTTCCTTTCTCTATGATCTCTCTCTGTCATTCTCTGCTTTCCTTTCATTCTGATCAGCAGCTTTATCGGAGGAACATGTAGGAGGGAGCATCGATCATGACCGGCCGCAGATGCCACCAGTCATCCAGCCGCAAGTCCCATTCTCCACCCTCCTCCCATCATCACCATGGGAACCTCAACAACAACAACAACAACTGCATCTCTCCCGTCGCCTCCCGCATCAAGGGTTCATCCTGGAACCATTCAGCCCCGCCCGACGATGAGGCGAAACCCGGAAGACATTCCAAGCCTGGCGACACCTCACTCTTCAATTCTCTACCTCTCCCCTCCGGACCAAGCTACGTTTACTACGCCATCGTAGCGACGGTCAGTTTCGTCCTGTTTTCCAATGCCTTGCATGCAGACTTTGTCCACGATGATGTCTTTGCCATCAAGAACAACAAGGACCTTCTGCCGTCGACTCCTCTGTCGAGGATCTTTCAGAACGACTTCTGGGGCAAGGCCATGAGCGACAACACCAGCCACAAGTCCTACAGGCCACTCTGTGTTCTTACCTTTAGGTATGAATATTAAACTTTAACTAGGAGGACCCGTGGAAAATCCACGGGATTCTAGGGGGTGGGTGGTTGTTAATGATGTGCTATCGATTTTTTAAATTTTCATGTTTGTTTTTCTGTTTTTTTTCCCCCTTTTATTTTCAATTTCATTTTCCCTCTTGGTATAGGCCTACTTTTTATCCTTTTATTCTTTTTCTACTCTTGTTATTAATATTTAATTCGATAGAATATTAACCTTTTGTTTGCTGTTTCATATATCATTTTGAAATGTTTTTTTTTATTTGTAACATATAATAAAACTTGAAGATTAAAAGAAAAAATTAAATTAGTAATTTGTAAACAAACTGATGCAAACTATTTTACGCTTTAACTTTCGTTTTCACTTTCATTATTTATGATTATTGTTTTTCATTCATTCCCATATATATCCTTATTCTCATTATCCATTTCCCGTCCAGTTTCTTACGAATACTGTTCTAAATCCTCCCATTCTCATTTTTCATATTTTCACTCATCTCTAATTAGAACTTGTTCCAAATCAAAACATGAGTAACAATAATTGTTCAATTTGGCTTAACATACATTATTAAAACTACATGTTCTATTAAACAAAATTATCAACAAAATGATATTTTGCATAGATGATACAAAGAACTTCAGAGAGGTCCCAGAGGTCTCAGTGAAAATATACAAATATTGACTGCTGAGGATGAAATTATCATTTCCAAGGTGGTGTTCATACCGGTCCTTCTATCACCCAAGGCAAAGCCGAGGGGGTATAGAAGGGCCAGTATTTGAACGAAATCGAGGGAGTGATAATTTCCACCACCATCCAATTACAGAGCAGTCCTTATTTTTTTTGTTTATCCCTCATGCCTTCATTAACAGGTCAGTAGAAAAGAAATCCAACATCAAGAGTCTATTTAACATATTTACAGTCTTTCGGAGTTCAAAAGTTTCAAATAACCAACGCTAAACGAAATCAAACATACGGAAATCAAATCTATACAGTGTAGTGCAGTAACTGCGGCGCAGTAAAACGATGGCTTGAGCGCCGTGATGACCCGCCTGAGTTGGGCGCTGGAAGGCATTTGAAATCCTGTATGCTCTGTGTGTGTGCATAAATCGCAGATTGGTTAGGCGTACTATCACAGATCTATTTGCGTTATTATTGTTGTTATTTCGAGGTAGTTTTCATGAAAAGACCAATAAAACAGAAGCTTGGACTATGCATATGTTGGCATAGATCACAGAATTTGTATAATTATTTTCAGAGTAAAGATTTTACGCGAAAATAGGTCCATGGTTTGCGCCAATTGTCGCAATCGCCATGACTCAAATCGAGTGTGTGAAACTGTGTGAAGGTGAGCGTGAAATACACGTACACTATGGGCGCCTGGCCTACAAAGCATATCCTATAGAAAGACGCATAACACAGGTAAGCCCAACCCGTGAGAGCGTATATTTCTTACACCCCCTCACCCGCGTGAGTCATCTGTTAATGTGTATTTCTCTTACACGCTACAAAGCGAATCCTATAGCAAGAGGCCTTACTCGAGATACGCCGCAGCCTTTACAATAAGACTTGCTACACCCGTTGATGCGAGTGGATTTTCGTCCATTGTGTGTCTCTTCGTCTCTCTTTGATAATTAGACAGAGGGCGGGTGCACGCCTTATCGACTCGCTCTCACGGGTTCGTCGCCTCCATGCACTCCACGACGCCCGCCGTGCTCTCGTCCGCCCGTCCTCCCCGGGACCCCGAAACCGCGTTTAACGGCATGGACGTCGATCGCGGGGTCGAGGTGGCACGCGGGTTACGGGAGACAGGCCTCGTATAATTGTGCCGCCGTCCCCGTGCCACGACGGAGGCGGGCGCGGTCGGGGAAAGACGTTTTTGAGGAACCGTTTTGTCCCGTTTTGGACCCCCCGCGGCGATTTTGCGTATTAATAGTATAGATGATCTTTATTATACATTCTGTTTTGTGAAACAGTCAAACCTACATGTAATTGTTGGCAGACCTGGGCCCCGTCTTACAAAGACTTGCGATTGATTTGGATCAATCGTAAGTCCTCCAATCAATCGCAAGTTTGCAGTCTCCTATCTCTTATGTACAGAGTTGCGATTGATATCAGCTCTTTGTAACACGGGGCCCTGAATTTAATCAGAACTGCATGTTTGTTTTAATCAGCTGCTGTTAAAAAGTAAAAGTGAGATTCCCTTTAAGGTAATGAGTGGGTTTCCCAAAGATATCTTTGAACATTCTAGGTTGGTAAATGATTTTTCTAGAGTTTTTTTTCTTCTTCTTCTTCTTCTCCTTCATATCTAAATCTGTCTAGGGCTTAACAATTCCTTCTTTTGCATCATACACCTGTAGGTTCGTCAACAGTGAATCTAAGAAAATGGTCTGTTAATTTATTTTTGACTGACTTGACCTACATGTATAACACCAGACTGTCAGCAGACTTGTTGATTTTCACATTCATTTTTGTTTGAAAGTTATCGCAAGAGATGCATGTGTACATGTCATTGATTATTGTTCTATCTACATTGTACATACAAATGTATTTCTGTTCACACCCCTTTGTGTTAAATTCTGAAAGAAAAAAGAAACCTCAAAAATATTTGCTTTTCAAAAACACTCCTTTCAACCACAACCATTCAAAAATTAATTGGTTCGTCTCGCAATGTTGACAAATGACACAAGATGTAGTGTGACCATATTAATTGAAAGATTTTATTCAATTCAATGTTTACAATGTTTTATTTGAGTTGGCAGCTAAATTGTGATGTTCTTAACTTGTGTTATAAAACACAAAAGTTACCTTACACTGTACATGCACATTGAATCGAATTGTGTATGTATTTTATACTATGTCAATATTTACTGACAGTAGACACTGATAGAATTTCGAACCATTATATTTTATTGAGCTGACAGCTCAATTTTCATGCTTCATTAACTTGGCTGATAACCGTGACTATTCATTCTGCAGATCAATTGCAGTGGAATTTATGGTCAATATTGACATTGTAGGGTTCTACTGAGGTACATATTTGTTGAATTTTGTTCGCATTTATAATTAACTGGGAATACATGTATGTAAGACATATTTTCTTCTTTTTTGTTCAAATGAGCTTGCTCTCTAATTAAAGCAGATTCTATGCTTAAAACATTTCAAATTGTTCATTATCATGAAAATATAACGAGAAAGTAGTACTTCGTTCTATAGGATTAATGATACAGTACATGCATTACGCCTTCTATTTTTAAAATAAGTTTCTGTCTTTTTTTCCTCTCTCTTGTTTTCCTCTCTCTTTCTTAAGTTTAACATCTCTAACTTGCCAAGAGCACATACATGTAATAAGTGTTTAGTACAATTTGAACAAAATTTATCTATCTTATCTATCTTTAATAAAAACAAACATGTTCGTTATAAAAAAAAAATCAAATTTGATGAAATGCAGACAGAATTTAGGATTGAATGGGCAGACATACTGTAAATGAAATGAAGTGTAGACAGTACAGGGGATGTTTCATAAAGATCATACATGTAAAGTCAAACTTAATTCTAAATTGGACTTAGAAATTATTGAGAGCCATTTGTAGCCTCAAAATGAAATAAAGTTTTTTAGACTTTTATTAATTCCGCATCAAGAACATGAAATCTCCTTGATAATAGAAAATATTTATGATTTGAATCAACATTTTATGCCTTTTAAAATAACTTTTACAAATATTTTCAAAGATACTAACAGCTTTCCATGAATATTAAGTCCAACTTAGAGATAAGTTCAACTTAGGATCTTTGTGAAACACCCCCAGATGTTATAAGGAGTCATAGAAATGTAATAATATAACACAGGTTCAACCAGGATCTATAGTTCAACACCCTCTCTGCTTTTTTCCTTTCTTCAGATTTGTTGTTACAAATCCATATTAAAGTTGAAACCTTGTTTTGTTTCCCCACAGGTTGAATTATCTGATGAGCGGTTACGACCCCTTCTCCTATCACCTTTGGAATGTGTGTCTGCACTCAGCTGTTTGCATAATCTTCACGTTTGTAACCAATCGCGTGGTATTCAGGGATATCCGACCTGCGTTTATCAGCGGTCTCTTGTTTGCCGTCCACCCTGTTCATACAGAAGCAGTAAGTCATCATGATCATTACTCAAAAGGCCTGTCATCATCAGCTCGAGTTTGCCAAAATAACCCGCTATTTCAACTATCCCGATTGCAAATTATCCAGCTAATTTGCATCTTCATCAGCCCCAGTTGAAATGAGCGGGATATTTAGTCGAGAAAATATCCCAAGAAATGTTGGTCTTCTTTCCAAAATATCCTGCTATTTCGGAAATAGTGGGCTAATTTGCGCCTGTCCGAGCTAGTTTGTGATGAGCGATTGGTACGCAATATCGAGCTTTGGGATAATATCCCAAGTCTGAAAATGGTGGGTTATTTGGCAAGCTCGAGCTGATGGAGACAGGCCTATCGTAATCATTACTCACTGTGCATACTGTACATGTACTCTTTTTGTTTACCTCATAAATAATCACCCTGTGCCACATTTATGATAGGATACTATTCACACACACACACGCACTTAAAGTATCACATTCATATATCCACATGCCTACCCACAGACCACGCTAAGAAGAAAAATGAATTTGTAAAATTTGGTTTGATAAGGATAACAACAGCCACTCACACAAATACACACACACACATACTTTCTCACGCACGCAGACACACACACACACCCACACACACGCTATACAAAAAATACTTGAATTCATCATGGAAATAAAAGCAGGTTATGGTATGTCTATCAATAGGCATATAATACAAACAAAATTGTGCGATGGATGTATATAAAAAGGGCAGGAGCAATAACATTTTTCATCACGTTCTTGGGATTCAGCAAAGAGAAGATTTCAAAATCCACCCATCAACTGATTCTATACTGAGAATAAGGCCTGACTGTGGACAAATATCAATAACAATTGTCATTTGGGGGTCCAAAAAGTGACCGAAAGTACCATATTATTGTTGATAGGTGTCAATTTGACAATTTTTTCTAGTATCAGGGCACTTTTTTTTTAAATATAATAGGCCCATCAAATTTCAAAAGGCATAAAATGTTGATTCAATGAAATCATAAATATTTTCTATTATCAAGGAGATTTCATGTTCTTGGTGTGGAATTAATAAATGTCTAAAATACTTTATTTCATTTTGAGGCTACAAATGGCAAATCCTAATCAAATCCTACTAATGCATGTAGGATATGACTGTTATCAAACACCAGTATCTTGCAAGTTGGAAACATTTGTGTAATCTTCAAGCCTTTAATGGTATTGTTATCTTTTTTTTTAAGGGCGAAAAAGAGGGGTGCGGTTAATACACGAGGGCGGTTTATACAACGTTATTTACGGTATATGTATCGGTATAGGCTTAAGTGTAAAGGTTAAGCACATGCAGGGTCCATTGACTCCATTCCCAGTGCTGATGGTCTCCCGTCCCTATTCCAGCCTGTAGACCATTCCGTATCGCACGCTCAATCCACTGATCATACAACGTTGACAGAAGACCTTGCCATACATACCTCTCATTCTGTACCCCCGATAACGAGGGTTTGGGGATCAAGAGATGAGTGGAGACATCGCGCTGACCGCTGTGTGGGGGATGAGTGTGATTGAAGAATACAAAATATATAAAAAAGGGCAGAAGCTGGACTTGATCCCTTCCCTAAACCCTACAGTTAGGGAAAATACCTTCTATAATCTTTAATAGATTAAGCATCAAATGATGCATTAATAATAAACCCATAACTACTTAAAGGTACTATGTCCATTTGCAGGACAAACAAATGAAAAGGTTAAATTTCAACGGCATTTGAAAGATAATACTAATCAAGAACTTCCCTCAAAACAAATTGGTTTGAAAATGTCTTTAAGTGGGAAAATAATGACCATTAGTTGTTGAATCGACTTTAGTGATTGCAATCACGAAAGACATAACAAGACATAATACAGAGAGATTGTGAAGTCAGTTACTAAAGCAGATTTCATCGGTGAAGAAGGTGAAGGGCATGTATAATTTCAAAGAATTTTGAATAAATTTACTTCATCAAGCGTAACAAGAAATGTTGACAGAAAGATTGTGAATTCATTACCACAAGATGTTTTCTTTCTATGAATGTATACAATTTAACAAAGCTCATACATCACTCATGGAGGCAGACTTGATCCCTTCCCTAAACCCTAAAGTTAGGGAAAGTACCTTCTATAATCTTTAATAGATTAAGCATCAAATGAGATGCATTAATAATAAACCCATAACTACTTAAAAGGTACTACTGTATGTCCATTTGCAGGCCAACAAATATGAAAAGGTTAAATTTCAACGGCATTTGAAAGATAATACTAATCAGGAACTTCCCTCAAAACGAATTGGTTTGAAAATGTCTTTAAGTGAGAAAATAATGACCATTAGTTGTCGAATCGACTTTAGTGATTGCAATCACTATAAGACATGACAAGACATATTTACAGAGAGATGGTGAAGTCAGTTACTAAAGCAGATTTAATCAGTGAAGAAAGTGAAGGGCATGTATAATTTCAAAGAATTTTGAATAAATTTACTTCATCAAGCGTAACAAGAAATGTTGACAGAAAGATTGTGAATTCATTACCACAAGATGTTTTCTTTCTATGAGTATGAATGTATAAAATTTAACAAAGCTCATACATCACTCATGGAGGCAGACTTGATCCCTTCCCTAAACCCTAAAGTTAGGGAAAGTACATTCTATAATCTTTAATAGATTAAGCATCAAATGAGATGCATTAATAATAACCCCATAACTACTTTAAAGGTAGGCCTACTATGTCCATTTGCAGGCCAACAAAAATGAAAAGGTTGAATTCCAACGGCATTTGAAAGAAAATACTAATCAAGAACTTCCCTCAAAACGAATTGGTTTGAAAATGTCTTTAAGTGAGAAAATAATGACCATTAGTTGTCGAATCGACTTTAGTGATTGCAATCACTAAAGACATAACAAGACAATTTACAGAGTCAGTTATTAGATTTAATCAGTGAATAAAGGTGAAGCGCACATAGAATTTCAAAGAATATTGAATAAATTTCTCTTTACTTTTACATGTAGGTACGCATGAGGAAATGGCATTGAGCATACCGGTAACAACAACAAAAATTACTTCAAGATTGTGAATTCATTACCACAAGATGTTTTCTTTCTTTAAATGTACATGTATACAATTTAACGAAGCTCATACATGTACATCACTCATGGAGGCAGATCATAATCTGCAGGGAGGTGCAATAGGCCCTTTTCCACCCCTATTAATCCCTATTAATCCCAATTGGGTGGAATAACCGATGTTTGAGCTTAATAGGAATTCCCTTCCCTAAACCCTAAAGTTAGGGAAAGTACCTTCATTAATCTTCAAACAGTTTTCTGTGTCGCGTGCGCCCAATCATCTGATAATACAACGTTGACAGAAGACCTTGCCATACATACCTCTCATTCTGTACCCCGATAACGAGGGTTTGGGGATCAAGAGATGAGTGGAGACATCCGCTGACCGCTGTGTGGGGGATGAATGTGATTGAAGAATACAAAATATATAAAAAAGGGCAGAAGCTGGACTTGATCCCTTCCCTAAACCCTACAGTTAGGGAAAATACCTTCTATAATCTTTAATAGATTAAGCATCAAATGATGCATTAATAATAAACCCATAACTACTTAAAGGTACTATGTCCATTTGCAGGACAAACAAATGAAAAGGTTAAATTTCAACGGCATTTGAAAGATAATACTAATCAAGAACTTCCCTCAAAACAAATTGGTTTGAAAATGTCTTTAAGTGGGAAAATAATGACCATTAGTTGTTGAATCGACTTTAGTGATTGCAATCACGAAAGACATAACAAGACATATTTACAGAGAGATTGTGAAGTCAGTTACTAAAGCAGATTTCATCGGTGAAGAAGGTGAAGGGCATGTATAATTTCAAAGAATTTTGAATAAATTTACTTCATCAAGCGTAACAAGAAATGTTGACAGAAAGATTGTGAATTCATTACCACAAGATGTTTTCTTTCTATGAATGTATACAATTTAACAAAGCTCATACATTGTACATCACTCATGGAGGCAGACTTGATCCCTTCCCTAAACCCTAAAGTTAGGGAAAGTACCTTCTATAATCTTTAATAGATTAAGCATCAAATGAGATGCATTAATAATAAATCCATAACTACTTTAAAGGTACTATGTCTATTTGCAGGCCAACAAAAATGAAAAGGTTGAATTCCAACGGCATTTGAAAGATAATACTTATTTAGAACTTCCCTAAAAAAAGAAATGGCTTGAAAATGTCTTTTAGTGGCAAAATAATGACCGTTAGTAGTCGAATCGACTTGAGTGATTGCAATCACTATAAAAGACAAGACTCTAAGACATTTACATGTACAAGCAGGGCTCAAATTAATTTTTTGTCCACTGGGGCTCTTCCAACAAAAAAAAGAGCCCCTGTGACCATTCTCACGGGGGCTCATTTAGTACTGACGGAGGCCCTTTTTTTAATCAAATTTCCATTAAATTGGTGGTACCCATGGTACTCCTAAATTCTGTGCTATTTCATCATTATCGGCATTATTTCCCTCTTATAACTTTACAAGTAATAGCATTTCTAGTCCAAGCCCGTACAGTCGCCTCCTCGCCAACTGGTTTCCTTTTACTAAATTTAGCTAGTTGATTTACTGGTCGAGGTTCATTATTTGCTGGTCTTTTGGAATCACCGGATTTCAGAGGATTCACGATTTTGACAACGAAAAACTTCTCCACGTTTCGATCCTTGCGCGATCGCCTCTATCTACATTAGCTCCAGCAGATATGGGGCTGCAGCGTGCAAACCAGTAAACTACCGGCGCAGCTACATGTAGTTTAGCCACTGCTGACAGCCGCAGTGCACTGCAAGCTTCCGTTGTTTGCGTTTGTTTCTGTCATAGAGATGTGGAGATGGGAGATACAGGGCAATCTTGCGGCGAAAAAGCGTTCATTTGTTTTACAACATGGCAGCCTCTAGACACCAAAAAATTTGAGCAAGAAATCCTGCATGCTAACCTCATTTTAATAGTTCCATTTCATTGGTTTAAGGTTTGAAAGTTGAAACTCCACATTGTGTGACAGTTATAACAGAAAAGATCATCTTTATTTTATAATTCCACGGGGGCGATTTTTAATTTTGCAATCGCCCCCCGTGAGCAATCTGCCGGTGGCGATTATGAAGCTCACAGGGGCAAATCACCCATCGCACCCAGTGCATTTTAAGCCTTGATTACAAGACATATTTACAGAGAGATTGTCAAGTCAGTTACTAAAGCAGATTTAATCAGTGAATAAAGATGAAGGGCACATAGAATTTCAAAGAATATTGAATAAATTTCACTTTACTTTTTGGTACGCATGAGGAAATGGCATTGAGCATACCGGTATTAACAACAACAAAAATTAGTTACAGATTGTGAATTCATTAGCACAAGATGTTTTCTTTCTATGAAGGTATAAAATTTACCGGTAATAAAGCTCATCCACCCCTCACAGAGGCAGATATAATCTGCAGAGGACGTCCACCCCTATTAATCCCAATTAATCCCTATTTATCCCATTGGGATGAATAACTGATGTTTGAGATTAATAGGAATTCAAAACTAAACATAAAGAGAAATTAATTCAATATTCTTTGAAATTCTTGTTAGTCTTCACCTTCTTCACTGATTAAATCTGCTTTTAATAGTGATACTTGTGCCTTAAAGGCATCGTTTAACATTGTTAAATCTGAGATGCATGGCCCTACGTGTTATCAGTGTCTGTGATATGGTGTAATATTGAAGCCCGAAACAAAAATCGCGCTTCAAAATGATCAAGAAGTGCCTCAAAAAAGTAAAAATCTTTGAGTGACCGGTTTTACCATACTCGTTTGGCAAACGGTTTTCAAAATTTGTAATTCCAATCATAAATATCAGACAGGCGATCGGCTTGTAAAAGTCATGGGGTTCCTGACTGACCTAAAGGTTATCATTGCAGCATGAGCTAAATCAAGGATTTTTTTAAAGGATCTAAGACAAAGTTATACCGGATCCTTTTTAAGAGTAGGTTGAGTTCTGGGGAGAGGTGAAAATAAGTTGTGAGCGTTTTCATTGTTATTATGCAAGTGTGGAAGAACATCATAGAAAAAATGTTCCCTGAAAAGTATGGCTTTTCAAATGCCTTCATATTCTAAATATGACATGTATTACAGCTTTAAAATGTGAGCCTCATTTTTATCCCACGCGATTGTGTAGTCCCATATATATTTACATCTTACCAAGTACAGTACTTGTTACTCTTACCAAGACTGGGCCAAATTTCTTATCATTTTGATAATTCCAGAACCTAGCAGTACACAAATACCGGTACTTTAAATACCTGTATGCTACATGATCAACTTTTTCTGATCAATTCCACACCGTTTCTTTCACAATGCAATCGCATGATCAGAACTCAACTTTATCTTTAAAGTGAATTTTCTTACGATTAAGTCCACCTCCACCCTTCGATCCAATCTATGAATATTAACTATTAGTTAATCCCAGATATATTAACTGACGATTGAGCTTCGTGAGACTTCTTACAATTATATGTTATGTTCAAGCAGTCTTTTCCTGTGAGTATGTTTTTTTCTCTTTCTTATGTCATAAAGATCGAGTGCCCTTTTCAACATTCATAAACTTGTCAATCCAACCAATGCTTAACTGGGTGTTAATCCCAGATATATTGAAACTGATGATGAGCTTAAGAAATTTATTACAATTATAAAGATATATATTTTCAAGCTGCCATTTCCTGTGAGCATATTTGTTTTCTTTCTTTTCTTATAAAGAGTGCCCTTTTCAACATTCATTAGTCGATCCAACCAAAACAGTTAATCCCAGATATAGAAACTGATGATGAGCTTAGTGAAATTTCTTACAATTATAAAGATATGCTTTTAATCAGCCAGTTTCAGTAAAGGGTGTTTCCATTTTAATGCTGAAACATTTCTTTCTGACCCACCCTTTCCCATTCATATCTACAAGAGGCATTTTAATGACAGGTTCTGTGATTGGCTTTTTTGCTATATTTATGTTCATGACATGAGCGCGGTCATCTTTTCGTCGAACGGAAAATACGTAAATTTTAAGGTCCACTCTTTACAAATCCACATTCAATTTTTCTTACAATTATAAAGATAAGCTTTTAATCAGCAATTATCTGCAAAGGGTGTTTCCATTTTGATACTGTACCACTTGTTTCTGGCCCATCTTTTATTCTTTTTCCCATTCATTTTCTACTCCGAGGCATTTTCATGAGACTGGTTCTGTGATTTACTGATTGGCTTTGTTGCGAGTGAATATTCATGACATGAGCGCGGATAACTTTCTGTGGCATGAAAAAATTACGTACATTTTCAGGTTCACTCTTTACAAATCCACAATCATGTATCAATCTAAAGTTGTTCCCCCGCTCAGCGCACACATCGTGCAAGCGTTATAATTGACAGGCTTGTAGAATCTTTTCATCTTTTCGTCGAACGGAAAAAATACGTAAATTTTAAGGTCCACTCTTTTCAAATCCACAATCATGTATCAATCTAAAGTTGTTCCCCCGCTCGGCGCACACAT
The DNA here is from genome assembly GCA_035222895.1 of Strongylocentrotus droebachiensis. Classification (NCBI taxonomy): domain Eukaryota; kingdom Metazoa; phylum Echinodermata; class Echinoidea; order Camarodonta; family Strongylocentrotidae; genus Strongylocentrotus; species Strongylocentrotus droebachiensis. The sequence goes on along the minus strand of JAVYIG010000342.1, from coordinate 245,012 downwards.
CGTGCAAGCGTTATAATTGACAGGTTTGTAGTAATTTACCAACTTCTTACTTTGTTGTTGTTGAAATCTTCTGCCGATATCCTGGGAACAACTTTACATCATATTAACCCCCCCCCCCCCAGATATACATGTAGTAACTGATGCTTGAGCTTAGCGAAATTTCATACAATTACGGTATAAAGAAATTTGGGGAAGCATTGCCATTGATATTCTCTGTGAGAATATTATTTCTATCTTGCTCTCTCTCTTTTATAGCCTCAAGCCCCCAACAAGTCTATGCAATCAATGCCCATCCCATATTTAGAACATAATATTTTAAAGTAGCTGAGCGAAGGTTTCAAAAGGCTTTTAACCTTAATAATATTGGTATCATTGCAAAGTTAATGTTACAATCTTTCTAATGGTTCATATTTAGTTTTCAAAAATTGTTACAGAATTGATTTATCTGCTATTAAAAGTGGTGAAATTACTACCCGATTATTCCGCCCTTGATCGGCCCGCTATTGTGACGTACGATTTGGGACGTATGAGGTTGGGCACATGAGCGCGAGTGCTCCCAAGCTCTCACACAAGTCTCGCCTGCATGCATTATACGGATCTGGGCCAACTCGGACCAGGGGACAACTCGGCCCAGCTGCAAAAACTGTCATTTTTTGTAATTTTACCCTAACTCTAACCCTAACCCCAACCCTAACCCTAAACCTAAACATGCAAAAACTGACCGTTTTTGTACCTGGGCCGAGTTGTCCCCTGGTCCGGGTTAACCCGACTCCCATTATACGTATATACAAAAGCCACTCAAACGCTAAATATCTGATCAAAATGTCCGAGCTTGAAGAAGAGGTTTTACTCGATTAAGAATTCGAAGTTGATGAGCACAGCTCCACAACTAGTGACAGTGGTACTGGTAGTGATAGTGATAGTGACGACGATGATGATGGGGATGTAGGATAGATGGAAGAAAGAGAACAATTAGGAGAAGATGGCGTCGGTGCAGGTCAAGTGATAGCATATCAGCGCGAGGTGGCTGAGCTGCCGCTCAGCTCCCCAGGCCCCGCTCAACTGGCGATCGATCTGTCATGCACCCTGTCACTGCATGGGGTGACTGGGCGAGATATTTCTTATTTTTCGGGATGTGTAGGGCTTTTCAAGTTTTTGGCAAATTTCACAGATAACAAAACAAAGACGTTAAGATGTGAGAATATATTTGGCGAAAAAATCAATTACAAATATGCACCATTCATAAATAGAACTGCAGCTGCAGGGCATCATAAACATGCAAAGGGACGATTCACTCATCATGGTCTCCGTATATAATCAACAGCAATCACTATCACGCCAAGGCATAATGACCGAACAAATTATACAAAACATCTCAGCAAATTACACAGAATGGAAGGGTATTTGGACAAATCGAATCGCACGACTCACCCCTCGTATTATATTACATGAATTTGCTTACTATTATATGTAATTACATGATTTCTAGAGATTGTTATTCCACTTTCTGGTCAGGATATGAAGCATGCAAAGTCTGGATAATGTTTACGTAAAGGCCTATGCAAAATACCGCACGCGAGCTGCGAGAGGCGAGCTTGAGGCCTAGAATTGCGATCGTGCCCAACCAGTGACGTCATAATCGGCCTACTGCACGAAAATGTTCAAGCTAGGAATAGAAATTCTGAGAAGGTTCTTGGAAAAAGCTTCTTACCGCGTTTCATTTATATTTACAAGACTTTAGAGCGGAATGTGTGCGTTCAAATTGGCCTACGCTATCCGGACATGTATAATTTGCCCATTTTGAGTGATTATGTGAAATTTCTTCGCCAAGCTACTTTAAGAACAAAACACCATTGTTTTGCAAAATACTTGCATGTTTTGCATGCGTGATGGTCATTTTCAATCATTCTTTTGACCCAGTGGTGTTTGAGCTTAGTAAAATGTCCTACCCTTCTCAAAACCCACCTTTATAATCAGTGATAGTATACTGGAGGCACACACAAGTAGTTGATTCCATTCACTTTAGTAACATTTTATTTTATTTTGTTGCTTTTTACTATTGAACATGTTGAATAATTATACTATAAAAGACAGCTCCACCTGTGTGCTTTAATAGAAAAACCTGTATAAAGGGCCCTATAAATGTAATTATTATTATCATTATTACATACAGAGAGATATCTCTGTAACATCTCTGTGTGAACATGTACATTTTGTAACTACTCTTCTCCTTTTTTCGTAGAGGGTGCCCTTTATCACCCCCACCGATCAATCGGATCGACGTATCTCAGCTGATAGATAATCTCCGAGCAGCGAGAGAGGGCATCATCTTTCGAACCACCGATTACCCTTTCTTTTTGTGACGATATACGGTGCTATTATCCACCGCCTCCAATCAATAGGCCTGTTTTCATCAGCTCGAGATTGCCAAATAGCCCGCTATTTCTGATTTGGGAAATAATCCCGAAGTTACAAAATCGCGTCTTCATCAGCTCGACACTTGACCTCGAAACTTAAACTCGAGCTTGAGATATTAGCTTGAGCTATTTCGCTCAGCGTCCGCGCTTAGAGCAAGTCTTCGGGCTGGTGAGGTCGCACCGGACAAATAGCGGGATATTTTGCAAACTACCCCAAGATATCTTGGGATAATTATCTCAACCAAATATCTCGCTAATCGCAACTTTGGGCTGATTAACTGGATAATTTGCGATCGGAATAGTTCAAATAGCTGGATATCTGGCAACCTCGAGCTGATGAGGACAGGCCTTAATGTGTGTTTGAAACTGATAGTCGATCCCGAAGGATGTGGATGCTTAGCGTTCACAGAATACCTGTTTAGCCTCTGGCCATGATAGTTTTACATGTTTGTCCAAGCCACGGATCCATTGACCTTATAAAGGGGGAATCATTTTCTGTGTAAAATGTTTCATTTGAATATGCTGTTCCATTTAGAAATATATTTTACAATTTTTTTTCTTCTTGGTTTTTTATTTGTCCTCATTTTTTTTTATGCTTGCAAAGAGAGTATTACCTTTTTATTTTGTATATTCCCAGCAGCATCATTTAGCCTACATGTACAAATCTTTCATCAGAAATCAGGTTTTATTAGAAGAAAATCTTAAAGTAGGTGTTCAAACTACAGTTCTTTTTTATTTGCTTTCTTCTTTTCTCTGCTTACATTTAAACACCTTAACATCTAAAACATAGGTTGGGCAATAGGAATGATGAAGATACTCTTAATAACGTTTTATATGCCACCAAAATACATGTAGATAGTTTACATACCAAAGTCTTCAAGATTATTAGACTATTTCCAGTACAAGAATAATCAATACCAGTGTTAGGGTTGTCACAGAGCTAATCATGGCCCTAGTGTTGCACTTTCAAGTAATCCTTCTGTCAATCGGTACATATTTGTGTGTGCAAAATTGCATGTGTGGCAAACACACAACTGTGCAGACATACAAAGGAACCATTCAAAGTGTTAATAATAATTGTTGTTTTAACACAGCCCATTTAACTGTTATCCATCCAGTTATTTCAATTTTTTGTTTTCACTCCTTCTTTTTTTCTTTCTATCATTTTTCTTTTCAGGTTGCTGGAGTTGTTGGCCGTGCTGATGTGTTGTCTTGTCTTTTTTTTCTCCTTGCATTCCTTGCATACTCCAGGTTTGTAATTTATGTAGAGCAAATTTTAAGTTTGGGTAATGGAATTTGTTTGTTATTCTAAATAAATATTATTTGTTTTGTATTTGTTTATTTATTTATTAAAACATCTTTAAACAGGATAACATTGATCAGCTCGCAGACTGTTTCACATAATTGTCCTGCATAAAGAAGGAGAAAACAAATTTAAGAAGTGACAAGAGTATTTACAAGGAAAATAGCAGTTTTATACAAGCGGTAAAAATAGAAACAACATACATGTAAGATAGATAGATAGATAGATAATGGTTTTATTGAGAATAAAAGAACAACAATGCATAGCGGCCTACAAGGCCAAATTGGGCAATGTTTTACAAATGTAAAATACATACATGTAGGAAAAAAACATTAGGGAAAAACGAAAAGAGGCGGGAAAAAAGAAGAAGATATGCATGTACATCTTGAGGAAAAATACATTGATGGATATTAAAAGTGGATCTACAAAAATTATTTTTATTATAGAAGTAAATTTATTTCCTGCTTTTGGGGGTCTGAGTTATCTCAATCTTAGTGGCAGAGAAGGGGCTAAGAATGCAAGCATATATACATTTTTGTTATCAATGGATCTTACTAGCCTGGTGGAACTACAATGTACACTACATACATGTACATGTACAGTTCACGTTAATGTGCATTTGTATCTGGAAGATTAAAATTGGTGGAGATTGAAAGCTCTAGAACTTTTCAAATTTAAAGATAAAAATTAGAAGAAAAAAACAACATGAAAGACAATATGTACATGTACGTACCTGTATATCAATATTCTTTGTTCATTGTATTTATCATCTTTCTACATGCCAAACCCCCTTTCCGAATTTGCAAAGTCCTACCACAGCCAAACCTGTTTTAGTGACCACCTGTCTACAAAGACTACATTTTTTGTTCCCCTTGGAAATGGTTTCTCATCGAAACAAGTATTATTATCTACAGGCACCTGTACATGTACATAAGGACCACTATTCTTGTCTCCCTTGGGTTGTCTTTATAGACAGGCTTTCACTGTATTATGAATATTATTTACATACTATAGGCACCTGCACATAAAGACCACTATTCTTGTCTCCCTTGGGTGGTCTTTATAGACAGGATTCACTTGATTATGAATATTATTTACATACTATAGGCACCTGCACATAAAGACCACTATTCTTGTCCCTTGGGTGGTCTTTATAGACAGGTTTCACTGTATTATGAATATTATCACATTTACCACCTGGGTGGAGAGTGGCAAATGTTGATCAATGTCTTCCCAAAGGACATTAGTGCCGCGGCGAGACTTGAACCGCGGACCTTGTGATCCACAGTCCAGTGACATATCTACTCGTCCACGACACCGCACTATTATGAATACCGTTACATTTCAGATGTTCAGCATCAGAAAGACCACACCCCGATGGAACTTGCCACGCCTCCACATCCATCCCGCATCTCTTCCTCTCCGTCCTCCTCTCTCTCTGTGCTTTGCTGGTCAAGGAACACGCTGCTACTATTCTAGGCGTCTGTCTGTGCTACGATGCCATTGTGACATCATGTGACACCATTGTGACATCATGGCCGGTCCTCTCAAAGTAAGTCAAGCATGGAAAGTTCTGGGGGGCGTTTCACCAAACTTGTCATCAGTGACAAATGACAGTTTTTGTTAAGCTACTGAAATCCTTGCTTTTGATTGGTTAGCAGCATATTTGTCACTGATTGTTGTTGTTTGTCATTGAAAAAAGGCTTGGTGAAACGGTCCCCAGGTATATGACAAATTTAAATGCTATGGTTCTGTTGCTTTACAGTCGATTTCTAACACTAACTAAATTTCTCGATATAATATCGGACTGTAACACAATACCTAACTGTTAACTTTATCCTAAAGCTAACTAAAACCTGGAGTGATGGGACTGCCAAATTTTCCGCCGATCCACATATTTAAAGGGATTGGACCTTTTCATACCGGTAATCTTTGTACCGGTAATGTCTTTTGCTCAGTGTTCCCTTTATTACAAGAGACAGATGTTGACAAAATTCCATATAAATGGTACAAAAATGGTACAAAGATATCAAATGAAGTGTGATATTTCAGCTATTTTTTTTTTTTTTTTAAATTCTCTATATCGTGCCCAATTAACCTGATGTTCATGTTCCTGTACTATCTGTAGGCTTAAAATGTTAATAATTCATGTTTACTTACAATCAGAATTAATCTTCTCTCCATGTAACATGCTTACATGTACCTTAAACTTCAATATTCTAGTCAAACATCCATAAATATTTACTTGTTACATCTGTATACTTTAAAAGGTAATGAAATGTTTAGTACTCTGCACTTTTTGTTGTTATAGGTATTGACTTTGGCATGTTTAATAAATGTAATTACCTTTTTCTTTGTACTTTTGGTCTATATGCAGGATGAAAGCAAAGCTTTTTCTCTTGCCCGAGAACTTGAGGCCATTTTTCTTCAGAAGTGCAATATTGATTGGTGCTGTAAGTACATTACATCATTATATTTTCTCATTCTGAAAACAAACACATGTCTATTCCATTAATAGATTCATTTCTTCGTCATATAATGAACCAAAAATATGCATATTAGGTATTTAGTGTACAAAAACAAACAAAGAATAGTTTGCAGAGTCAATGAAAGAATTGATTCTCCTTCATCATGAACCAAAAATATGCATATTCGGTAATTCAGTGAAAAAAACCCAACAAAGAATAGCTTACAGGAGCAAATGAAAGAAATTGATTCTCCTTAAACTTTCACTGACCCTTTTCCCAGTTTTACTGCTGTCCTCGAATTGAACTTCAGGTTGGGAGTACCTTCCTCTTTAAGCTTCATGTTCACTTTTTAATCTCCTGCATTTTATTTACATCGTCCCTCCATCTTATCCTACCAGGTTACCTTGAGTTCATGTTTGTAATACTTCCATCTTTATTTGTCCTGTTTTCATGTGACCTTTTCTTCCAGTTTATCTCCTGTTATTCAAATCAAGTTCAGGTAAACAGGTACAGGTTGCCCTCCTTTTATGTCAGTTAGGGACTTCCCCTTTAAGCATCATGTTCACTTTTTAATTTCCTACATGAACAATGTATAGTTTTTTCCCCATTATTTTTCATCTTCCCAATATTTCTGTCTCAATCTAATTGCCCTGCTTATATTCTCGGAACGTTGACACACATATTTAGGTTTGCCTTTAAACATCTATATTTTTCCAAAGTATCTGATATATCTGGTATATTTTCATATTTCTCATGGATTGTTTTTAAAACCTCTTTCTCTCGTATTTCTGCTTCTGTTCAAAACAAGTTTTGATTTCCATAAAACTTTGCGCTGAATATCCTGTATCCTGTTTACAAGAGACTGCCATATATATCATATTCTCTCTTTAAATTCTATGTCTATAATTGTACTGCTTTTTCTGCCAAAGAAAGTTTAGGTTTTTCTTTAAAGTTTATGACTTTGTTCACAGTAAATGATCTGGTGTCTCATCTGTCAGATGTTCATATTCCTATCTCTGGTATATATGGGTTTTCTTTTTTGATTGTTCTGGGACTATTCAATATAATTCCCCCCCCCCCCATTTATACTGTACATGTACATGTATTAAAGTACTCTTCTCTTGTTCTATTTCTCTTTTTTGTATTCTTTATTTCTTTCCTTCTGTCTTTCTAAGCAAGATGACATGTTCTTTTACTTCATAATTACATCCTCTATGTTCTTATGTCTTTGTCAGATATTGATATTCCGAATCTGTGATGTCTATTTGTTTTCTTTGTTTGAATTTACTTGACACCCCCCCCCCCCCCTCTCCAATTTATTTGTTCTATCTATATGTGCTCAAAGCAATTTTTGTTTTCGTCAGTCACCTTATAATTACACTATATACATTCTCTATTTTCTGTTTCAATATTACACTCCTATTTCTGTCTTTGTAATAACTTCTTTCATTGTTCTGTTTTTGCTCTCGTTTTTTATACCACCTATTTGATTGAACATGTATCCAGTTTCATCTTGCATCTGAGTTTCATATTTTCTCATCAGCCTATTTTATGGCTGTAAGCTGGAAATCTAAATCCAATTCTATACATGTTTGGACTAAAAAAAAATACATATTGTTTATACGTGTAGTTGTTTTCTTCTTCCTGACACATTAACATACTGTGAAATGTATCTATGCCCAATTTAGAAATGAATCAAGAAGTAGAGAGTCATAAATTTGACTCCTGAAAGTGTGTTTCTGGTATTTGTTGAAAAATCATGTTTCTTATGAACTTCTTTAATTGTATATTCTTCCAAATTTGACACTCAGTTTTTCATTATCTCACACAAAATTATTTTTTGTAGCGCCCTCTGCAACAAAACTCAACTATCCCTTTAAATCTTTTAATAATTCATATATGTTGTTTTTATTGTGCAGAGCCCTTTAGAACAGCAGTTTGTTAACTGAAGAGGCAACCCTGCTTAAATAGAACTTTTTAATAATAATGTCTTGTTTTCTCTCTCTCCAGGCGTCTGTATTTCTTGGTTTTCGTCTGTGGATGTTGAATGGTCACCTCCCTCATTTCTCAGAAGAGGACAACCCAGCATCCTTTGCCCCTCATCTCACCACTAGGTAAGATTGTGTAGACTACATGAAGAGGTGTCTTGTGGGGGTGTTTCACAAAACTTGTCATCAGTGACAAATGACAGTTGTTGTTATAAGCTACTTAAATCCTTGCTTCTGATTGGTTATCAGCAGATGTGTTATTGAAAAAAAGGCTTTGTGAAACACCCCCCAGCAGGTATAGTGGTTCATTTGCTTGACTCTCAATCCAATGGATGAGGATTTGGATCCCAGTCCGTCACCAGTGTCTCTTGCCAAGACATTAATCCACATTTGCCACTCTCCATCCAGGGGTACCCGATACGCAATGTTTGGTCCCCAGGTATGACGGGGTAATAATGTTGGAGTGCCAGGATTTTGTGGTAAAGTGTTTCATACTTGACTCTCAATCCAAGGGTTGAGGGGTCTGATCCCATCCAGTCCGGCACTTAAGTCCTTCGCCATGACATTAATCCGCATTTACCACTCCATCCAGTAGAAATGAAAATAAAAATTGCCATCATGATAATAATGATAATTATAAAAATAATGATAATTATAAAAAATAATGATAATTATAAAAATAATGATCACAATAATAATAATAATAATCAAACAAACAAGCAAAACATGAACAGTTGTGTGTGAAGGATTGGTGTGAACCTCAGTGAGATTATAGCATATAGATGGTCTTGTATTTACGTGGTCTCTCTCTCTCATTCTCTCTCCCTCTCCCTCTCCCTCTCTCCCTTTCTCTTCCCTTTCCCTCTCCCTCTTTCTCTCTTTCTCTCTCCCTCTCCCTCAATCCCTCTCCCTCTTCCTCTATTTCTCTCCCTCTCTTTCTCTCTCTCTCTCATCTCGCTTTCTTTCTCTCTATTTCTTTCTTCCTCCCTCACTCCCTCTCTCTCCCACCCTCCTTCTCTTTCTGTCTCTCTCTCCAGGTTTCTCACCTACAGCTACCTGGTGGCCTTCAACATTTGGCTGCTCCTCTGCCCCACCACACTATCCCATGACTGGCAGGAGGGGAGTATCCCCCTGGTGGAGTCCTTGTGGGACCCTCGGAATGCTGCCACCCTCCTGGCTTTTGCGTCACTTGCGCTCTTGGGAATTCAGTGTATTTTCAGGTCAAAGGTATTAAACATTGTACTGAATTTATCCTGGGGTGGTCCATGAGGTCAAAGGTCACAGGGCTCATTATGTATGCAAAAATAGCGTGTGATCGCATCATCATTAGAACCGATGGACGGATTTCCATCAAACTCAAGACATTTTACAGTGACAGGTTTTGCATTTTTATTGTACAGGTCAGAAAAAAAAGTAAAAGGTTGATATTCATTCTCATCCAAAATTATGAATGAATTAGTCATAAAATGTGTTTGAAAAAGCTTCAAAATATGGATCAGATTGCACCCGATTGCATCTAAGTGCCTGAGAGGCCGTAAGCAAGCTCTGTAACCCAAACACAAGGAACTTCACTCTTTGCATACAACACTTTATACTCTTTCCAAGTTCCAATTTTATATGTTAAAGAAAAAGAAATTGTTTCTCGTAATTGCCTGAAGGTATCATGTAGTTTGTGGAATTACATGTACATAAGATGTAAATAATATCACAGCATCCAACAAGATTATTTATGACACTGATATTATCGCCATTTGATAGCTTATCAGATTTTCGACTGGAATGGCATGCCATATGTTTTTTTCTGCAGAATCAGTCATAGTTTAATCTTTCAATAAGCTTAACATTTTTTTATAAGCAAGTTAAACAATGAAAATATTATCCATTGTCTTTTTTTGTGTGCAGGAAACTGAGAGAAGAATACTTGCATGTGGATTGCTTTTTCTAGCCGTTCCTTTCTTGCCTGCCTCTAACCTATTAATCAAAGTTGGCTTTGTTGTGGCAGAGAGGATCCTTTATATACCAAGGTAAAGATTGATGAGTTATAGGTCTGTGTGGCTGGCTATTTCTAGGATGTTGGTACAGTGAAACCTGTCTACAAAGACCACCCAGGGGAGACAAGAAACATGTTCTTTATAGGCAGGTGGTCTTTGTAGACAGGTTCCTGTAGTACATGTTTCAATGAGAAACCATTTTCAAGGGAAACAAAAAAATGTGGTCTTTGTAGACAGGTAGTCACTAATAAACAGGTTCGACTGGTATTAATATGTGCTTTATGAGCAAATGAAATTCAGCACATGATATTATGACGGTGGAAAACTTATGATTATATCGAGTGAGGGATTAGAATATATGAGTTTATCACCTGGCTAGCAAAATGGCATGAATAGCTCAATCGGTAGAACAGTGGTCTCGTAATCCGGTGACCCGGGTTCGAAACCAACTTAAGTCGATGCGCTAGTGCCCTTTGGTAAGGCATTAATCCACATTACCAGGTCCCTCGGAGAGGACCTAAAGCCATCAGGCATATGGTTGCTTACTAACAAGCTTTCTTAGCAGCCAGTTAAAATAATCACCACCACATATAATGAATACAAATTTTGATGAAATCTTTTAATATCTGCAACAATGTGAAATATAATCTAGAGAAGTCAACCTATCCCTGTTAAAAATGAAGATGATGTAGATGTACTTACCAAAATATTTTATTTAGAGTCTATGTATTTAAATGAACTTGAAGGTCAACATTTTAATGAATATTGTTAGATATGAAAAGTAAGTCTGCTTCCATACAATGTACTTCCGTTTCCACTCTCTACAATTTAGTTATAGATATAAATTATTGTATTGTCTTACGCATGTAATGTTTGCATATTGACACGGCTGATGGTATTTTAAAAAATACCTACTTAATACGCAATGTTGCATCACAATGTCAAGTATCGTGCAATATCACAGAAAACAGGAACCTCACGTTTGTGTATGGCTATACCAAAATTAAGTATTGCACCACATGCATGGCTATACCTAAAAAGCTGTGATCAAACTCTGCATTCAAATTGTATATGCTCAGGTGCAGAATGTTATTATTTATTAAAGGTATAGGTATATTGACTCGGTGGAGAGAGCAGCGGTTGTGGACAAAAGTGTGTATGTTTCTCTCTAATAGGGCCATGGCATCGTCTTACATGTGCAAAGAGTTAATATCAATAACAAATTATTTGCGATTGATATTAATAGCAACTATGTACATAAGAGATAGGAGACTGCAAACTTGCGATTGATTAGGGGACTTTCGATTGATTTGGATCAATCCTAACTCTTTGTTAGACGGGGACCACGATTGTAATTTGTTAGATACTAAGCCAGAGATAAGTTGAGGTAGAATTTATTGGAAATTCATGCTATAGGTATAATCAAATTTTGCCCCACATGTCAACATACCCATCTCATAGGTGGAAAACAGATATAACTGTTAGTATTATATCCATGAGAAGACTATCAAAAGTAAAAAGCTGAAGTTGCTGTGTTTTTACGTAGAGTACTGATAAGAGTTACATGAAATACATGGACATGTAAGACCAACAAGATGAGACGCGATGCACAGTGGTAGAGCAGTGGTCTCATTTCCTGAAAGTTCCTGGTTTCGAAACCAAGTCGAGGCGCCAGTGCCCTTTGGTAAGGCATTAATCCTCATTACTAGATACCTCAGAGAGGACTTAAAGCCGACTGTCCCCTGGTTGGTTACTTACAAGAATACACATACTTTCTTAGCAGTCAGGTATAAAATCAAAACATTGAACCGTCAAACCAACCATCAAATAATAATAATAGCTAGTTCATATATAGCGCTTTTCAGGACCAAAGGCCCTCTCGAAGCGCTGAACAGATATATATAGTATTACCCCAGTCATCGGATTCAGGCTTACCTGCACACAATGTGTGCACATTCTCCACTCCATGGGGAGCAAACCATCAACTAAACAATATCTATAACCATTGCTCTTCCTTCATCCCAGCCTTGGGTTCTGTATACTTGTGACCTTTGGTACCTGCAAGATGTGTGCATCTCTGACGTCTTGCTCCGGCCGAACCCTCGTCTCGGTGGCTACTCTCATCATGGTGCTGTGCTTCTGCCGAAGGACATGGGTTCGGAACCGCGTCTGGGAGTCTAGAGAAACCTTATTCAAGTAAGGCGAAGTCGGTGGTATTGGTGGTGGTGATGTTGATGATTATGATAGTGGTGTTGATCAATGATGATGATGTTGATGGTGATGGTGATGTTGTTTAATGATGATGATGGTGGTGGTGATGATGATGATTCTTATGATGCTGATGATAGTGGTGGTGATGATGATTATGATGGTGATGTTGATGATGATAATGGTGGTGATGATAATTATGATGGTGGTGTTGATAAGGATGATGATGTTGATGATGACAGTGGTGGTGATGATGATTATAATGGTGATGTTGATGATGATAGTGGTGGTGATTATGATGTTGATGGTGATGATAGTAGTGATGATGATGATGATGATGACAGTTGTTATTATTATGATGATAATGATGATACCAAGCACAATACACTGGCTTTAACTATATTTAGGATTCTTTTTCCACCCGGTAATTAACCTTGACAGCAAGAAAATTGCTGTCAAAAGCCACGTTTGGAGGCATTGTCACTGATACTTTATATAGAGAATGTTTTCCCATTCTGAATACTGCCAGAGAGGGCTTTCCTATGAAACTGATCATATTTTGTTTTTATCCGTAGGGCTGGATTACAGACATTACCACATAATGCCAAGATGCACTACAACTATGGCAACTATCTCAAGGACATTGGACTCAGAAATGATGCAATAAACCACTTTCAAGAAACACTAAGGTAATACTTTTTGCTTCTTGTGCCATCTATATTCAGGTATTGTCTTTGTTTAAAGGTAATACAAAGTTTCGGGAAATTTTGAAATTGGGTGGATAATGATTCTTTAAAATTTTAATATAATTGGATACCCCTGTGGGTGTATTATAAGCACTAGAAATTTTAGCCCCTAAAACACTTCTGTTTTCGAGAAAAATGTAATATTAAAATTTACCGGTGCTCCCGGTAAATTTTGATACATTTCAAATAGTGCCTACGGCCGTAGAATGGTAGCCGAGACCATGAAAATCTCAGAATATGTAGTTGTGATATATAATTCCCAAACGGAAATAGCTAATCGATCGATTTTAGTCAAGAAACATTGTTTTATAGCTTAATTAATATATTGACCTTGAGAGGGAGCTATACAACATAAAGAGTTTATTATTTACAATTTCATAACTTTAGACTCGATTTCAACCGCGACAACGATCACTGAATATTATAGGATCGCATATGCTTCCAATATGTTCATTTGAACCGAATTCATGACCCCATACCAAAACTTTGTATTACCTTTAAGGGAAAAATACTCAAAAGTTTTGTAGGAAATTGGGCTGAATTAAAAAAAACATCATGGACAAATCAGTGAAAGAAAGACATTTTGAGGAAAATACATGTAGTTATATGTATACACATGCAGTTGTTGTATTTAGGATCCCATTTTGATATTGAATGAGCCTTATTCTGTTAAGTGTTGGTGTTCTCTGAAAAATAGAAATGTTGGTTTACACAGACAAAACAATGTTTTCACATACATATGAATATGTACATGTAGTACTCGGGCCTACAAATTTATGTTTGAGAGAATTTTATGTTTGGTAGTTGTTTATTTTGGGGGGGGCAAAAAAATAAGAAAAAATAAGTATAGATGATTTTTTGCATTGCCTGTATAAAAGATCTAAGACCCTCCAAAAGATATCCTTTTTATCTTTCCAACCCTGTTTACTTCTTTGTTAATTTATGCAATGATACAATTCATCAGAAATCTTGACACTCGTGTTAAATATTGCTTTGTTTATCATCTCAGGCTATACCCTCGGCATGGTGCAGCCATTAACAATCTAGGTACCCTCCTGAGCGAAGATGAACCTGAGAGGGCAGCAGAGTACTTCCGTGAAGCGATAAAACTTAACCCTCATCATGCCAAAGCTTACTTCAACTTGGCCAATATTTATAAGTAAGTGTATGTTGGAAATGCGGTCAAAGTTTGCAGCAGGTTGGGGTGTATTTGCTATGGGGAAAAAAGTGACTCTAGGAAACAAAGAATTTCAATTTGCCAGTGACTATTATTATACCAAGCACACTTAAGATACAATTGAGTGCTGGGTATGTAGTTGTGTTGTGGTCTAGTGGATAAGTCACCCAACTGCAGATCACAATGTACGGGCTTCAAACCCCAGACCGGGACTAACGTTCTTTGGGAAAATGTTAATCTACATTTGCCGCTCTCCACCCAGGTGGTAATGGGTAACCGGTAGGATGCGAAAGTATTGTGAGCATCTGTAAAATGGCGCCTAGCTGGTATGCTCCCCAAGGAATGGAGAATGTGTGGGCAAGCCTGAATTCGATAATCAGAGGTAATAATATATGGTCATTTTCACAGTAAAGGGTGTAACTTTTCTCAAACAGGGTCAAAATTTCAAAATATGTTTTCATAATCATTTCTACTAAAATTAGTACTATAAGTGTCTAAATTATGGATTTTTTTTGGTTCTGGAGCTTAAACTACATGAGAAACCTGGACAAATAATGAACAACTGTGACAAATATGATAAATTTGAACAAAAACAACATTTTAATTCTATCAACTTAAATGACAACATTTGTTCTCCAAACATAATTCAATTGCAATTTTTAATTTGCTATTCTAATGTACTTAAAGGCTTATAAAGCTTTTTTGGTCAAACTTATTTGGTCTTTAAAAAAATTCAATGCGTTTGTCAAATTCAAGATAAAATATGACTTTGACATTTAAATTTTCAAATTTACCTAACTTCCAAGAGGAGGAGCAAAATACAAATTATTATACAAATACCATTCAGTGAAGGCTAATTACCATGCAAATTCCAAAGAAATCGCATTTCAAATGAGGAAGTTGAAAATTTCTCATGTGTGTGTTTCGGAGGCTTCAGGTTAACAAAATGCCTGTTTCGGAGGCTTCAATCATGTTAACATAAAATGTTGTCCATTACTTAGGTAAAATATTAAGAAAAATTCAACTTAAACTGTTAATGATATGTTAAATTACTAATATAACACCTAAAACATTTGTTTACAGAGTAAAAATACTTGTTAATATAAAGTACGGTACATGTATGTTACAAATTATCTTTACTTAATACGATGAGTTTTTTGTTCAGTACGCAAACATTGCAAAGTCACTTAATAGCATCCATGAGGATTTCAAATCTGTGCTGATACTCAGGGAAATATATTGTCAAGTATGTAATTTCCAAGGAAATCACTTTTCTCATATCAAA
Source organism: Strongylocentrotus droebachiensis (assembly GCA_035222895.1). Lineage (NCBI taxonomy): Eukaryota > Metazoa > Echinodermata > Echinoidea > Camarodonta > Strongylocentrotidae > Strongylocentrotus > Strongylocentrotus droebachiensis. The sequence goes on along the minus strand of JAVYIG010000342.1, from coordinate 229,429 downwards.
GTTGAAACATTCAGGAAACATATACATGTATAGGATCAGTTCAAAGTAGTGTTTCGGAGGCTTCAAACATGTTAACACACTATATTTTCAACTACAAAGGCAATATACAAAGCGAAATTTAACCTTAATTTTGAAGATTCGATAAAATGTTGAACTGAAAGTAAAGTACTTGAAATAATTGTTCACATAGAAACCATTTATGTTAATTCATAGCAATGTATCATTACCCTTCACTTGCGTCTTTGTCATCATTTATTCTTAGTGCAAAGAATTAAATTTCCGCACAGTGGCTTCCACAAACTTGTTTGTTATGTGTTATAACATTTACACTGACATTCATATTTTTGAAACCAATAGCATAGAAAGTATTTACAGGTTTTTGTCCTGGAACATAATTCTGTTCTACTTCTTATTTCAAAGAAATTTATCTGCCAACATGTCCAGTTCTCCTTCTTAAAAATTATAAAGGTAAGCTCTGCCTGCTGGGGTAGGGGTCCTGGTTGGTAGAGTCATCTTCTCTATTACATCTTTTTTAGGCTGATGGGCTTCAGTCCTCTGTAAATTCATACAGACCATTGCTGTTCCGGTGCATGAATTTGACTTTGACATTGTCATCAATCACAGCTTTACCTAGTAGCAAAATAAGAATATATAGCAAATACAAACTTTCATTAAAACACAGAAAAACAGTTTCAGAATCCATTTCACTTCCTTGAAATATCTCACAGTCCCTTATTTGATTTCATTCACCCTGTTAACTTTGTTAAGTACCACAACATCTGCTCATAATGTATATATTTTAGAAAGATCTTATTGTCTATGTATTTCTCAAATAAAGAAAGTTGATCCTGTTAAATGTTTTTTAATAATCCGAGATCTAACATGGGTAATACTTACGAGAGCCATGAAAACCACCCCATTTGTAGTCCTGCTGCTAGATGAAGGTGCATCAAAATATATGGCCACATAATCGCTCACATTGATCCTGCAATTGGAGAAGAAAATAGGAAATTAGCAGTTTGTACTGCACAGAACAATGTTAATACATATATCTGAGCTTGGACAATAAAAAACAATCATTTTGTTTGTGCATTACATAATAATTTATTATTTATCCATGTGTTGTTTAAGAATTAGTTTAGTAGTCTATACGGGCACCATCACTAAGGATGCTTAATGTGTACATTACACAAACCTTTAAGTACTAATTAATGACAGACTTGTTTCTATCTGTTTTGACCATGGATTTGCAGGAATAACCTGTTCAAAATTGTAATTTGTACAAGGATTTCATTCCTTATTACTGGTTTACCATTGTGCATAGCCATAGACCTGTTTATGTACACACATGTATATCAGGAGTCTGATTTAAACATTTGGTACTGAGGCAAACCTTAAAGATGACATCCAAATATAAGTTGATTCATGTTTATGTGCAGGGCTGCATACAACTCATAATTTGTTATAAATATATTTCATAGATTTTTAAATATTTTACAATAATTTTCTCAGACCTGCTAAGCTCCACCCTAAATAAATGCTCCAGATTTCATTCATCTATCTGTTAATCATTAGTGAGCTAACAAGAGAAATAGTTATGTAACTTTCTCCAGCTCAGCACATATTCTCAAATACCTCCACGTTACCTTTCTTTTCCTGGTGATGCTACACCACTTCTGACATAGCAACTCATATGTTGGTATTGTATGGTCTATTGTAAACAGGTGATCAGCTCTGGTTAAGCTATTATACATACCACTGTCTCTTGTTTATAGCTCACTAATGATTTACAGATGATGTCACAAGATGAATGAGATTTGGAGCATTTTTCTAGGCTGCACATCAACAGGAATCAAACTATATTTGGATGTCACCGACCTTTAAAACCACAAACATTGAGTATGATAAAGGTACATGTACAATGTACAATACAGATCGTAACTAGGCCTTACTATATTTTTAGTGACAAATCTAAACTTCAAAAACTTTCACACATCAGTTCCATTACAATGACCCATTAAAAAAAAAGCTACAAGTTAAGTAATTTAAGGACAAAATATACAGTTCTTACCTCTATATTCTTGTGGATAACAGTATAAAGGAAATGGGAGAACTGTCTGTAGTGTTCATGCCTGACTGGAAGAGATGCTATCTAGTATCAGATGTTGCTAGCACATGTTGCTGTAACCTTGTCAATATCTTCATGATCTTCATGGTCTATTGTCGTGGACAAGGTCCGCAGTTCGAGTCCTGCCGCAGCACTAATGTCCTTTGGCAAGACACTAATCTACATTTGCCACACTCGACCCAGGTGAGGTAAATTAGGTACCTGGCAGGAATTAATTCCTCGAAATGCTTAAGCGCCGTAATGGAAGCCATGCTAAAGCCGGGGTAATAATTTCCAAATTTGGAAGCGCATAGAGACGTTCAATAATGTGCTACATAAGAACCAAATATTATTATTATTATTCCATTGTCTTAAAAGGGGTTGTACACACTGCTTCCCAAACATTTCTAGAGGGTTCTTTGCCCACCAAATTTCTCTCCTACTGTTACAAATGGTCTTTGGATGGCATGGCCTATGCCATTTGATCCTAAGGGGTTGGCAAAGACCATGATACATGTTGTTAACACTAAATGAAGCCTCCGAAACAAATTGGATAAATATTATGGATGTCTTATAATTTGGGAAAATATAGTGATTCATTTTAATACTTTATATATTAAAATATTCATAAAGCTTGGAAGATTTATATGTATAAACTTTTTTATTATTTGGTGAATGATTCTTACATTATCAAGGTTTGAAACAGGTGAATACTCCTAGTACTGGTGTAAAATTTCTTTCTGAAATACTGACTATTTGTAAATCATTAAAAATATAAAAAGCCAATAACATCTAACACATTCCTGTCCTTTAATAGACCAAAACCAAACATTCAATAGGAAAACTGTAAACAATCCCCTATCTATAAAACCACAATAGCCAAAAATATGGTGTTAACTACAGTTTGAAGCCTCCGAAACAAGTTTTTTTGGTTATTAGTAAGTCTTGAAAAAAATTAACTGGATATCTATGTACTTTCAACTTCAAGGGAGCCTGCACATCCTAACCTATGATTGCCATGCAGATTTAACATGAAACACATTGGTCTAGGTATTTAAAAAATGAAAAATAATCTTTTTGCTGTTTCGGAGGCTTCAAGTGTTTCGGAGGCTTCAAGTGCTAACGGAAAGTTTGTATTGTCTGTTATTCTTTAACAGTGGGGAATATCTCAGCTATTTTTTGACAAGTGATTTAGGGGTCCTAATGCTACATTTTGATATAATGATTGGATAAGTTCCTATATTCATGTTTGTACACGCTGTCTGAATAGTTTGTTTCGGAGGCTTCAATTCAGCTAACGGAAAAATGGCGCGACTCAGTCAAGCTTTTAAAAAATTCTTACAAGCAACATGATCAGACAAATTTTGTAATTAGTTGGAAGTATAGATATCAAGTGTTATATCAAGAACAAATGAAATGGTAGAAAGCACTTTTCAAACCAGAGCTCTTGCTATGAAGTTTGTTAACTATTGTTAACGGAAAATGAAGTCTCCGAAACGACAAATAACAACTCTCTGTTCTCAAAAATAGAGGAGCAGTTACAGTTACAACTTCTTTGGCACTTTTTATTGAACATCTAACTTCACATTCTGCATAACAAAAACAATCCTCGCTGTTCCTGAAAAAAATGCAGGGCTTTACAAAAATGTCTATGTATTTTGTGTACATCAAAAGGGTCACATTTAGGGTACTTATGTGCCTGCCAAAATTTAACGAAGTAATCCCTGAAGAAGTTTATGCTACCCAAGGTAGCACCCAAGTAGGTTACTCATATGCCAAAATATCTTTGAATTCTGTAGCTTTATGAGATCACTAGAGAAAAAAATGTCCAAATTTCAAAGTTACACCCTTTACCGTGAAAATGACCATATCTGTTAAGCGCTTAGAGACATCAGCGATTTTAAAGCGGAATATTATTATTTTATTCCATTGTGAAATGAAATGTCTTTGAAATCTTAATGCAGCACACAAGTACAATTTTGCATTTCGTAAAAATCCAATCAATGTTCATGTATGGTCTCAATCTGACTTATAACCACAATACTGAAAGCACTCACTATGAACATGACGGACAAAGAAAGCGGACAAAATATACAGTTCCTCATTCTACCCTCAACAATTGCTATGGTAGACAAAGGAACACCCTTTCACTGCTATTATGTAAAAATGTGTAGAAAAGGTGAATATGCATGTGACACCTGTTCTAAACATTTGTACTTAATAGCAGTGAAGGGATGTTCCTGTGTCTACCACAGCAATTGTGGAGGGTAGAATGAGGAACTGTATATTTTGTCCGCTTTCTTTGTCCCTCACGTTCATAGTGACTAGATACCGACATGGGTTTTGGAAGAACACATTTGTGTTTCAAACTATTGCCTTTCTGTTTCTCTTATGATTCTGCTTCTATGCCAATGAAGTTATTACAAAGGTTAGATTGCCCTTTAAAGGTGACTGAGAAAATTCAAGAGTCCTTATAGAAGCAATGTGTTAATTTTTCCTATTTCGTTATTTCACTTGGTGTGCTTGCTCGCTGCATTTCGTAAGTGGTTCATTCTCTTCTTTTTCTTTGATTTTATCATATCGAGGGGTCAGTGACACAAAGAACTAACTCCATTTTGGCCATTTTGAGAAAAAGTGGTTTATGTGTTACTGAGCACTTGGGCCTTAAGGAGTTAAGTCCATGTTTCACTAGCCATTGACTTCAATGGGGTGTCGGGTGGAGTTAAGTCATTGTGCTTCCTGGAAAGCCCACATTATTCTGAACATTTTGATATCAAATACTCAATTCGGCCAAATATGGAGTTACGTCTTTGTGTCACTGAAACCTCGATAATATCTTGTAATTTTATAGTAACCAATATGGAGTTAAGTCTTTGTGACACTGGACCCTCGATAATATCTTGTAATTTTATAGTAACCAATATGTGACCCGGCACCACAAAACCAACAAAAAGTCGCAACCAGCGATTCTCCGTAATCAGCTAAAATGTAAATTTAGGTGAAAAAAATAGATTTTTGTTTTTTTGCATTTTCTGAAAGAGTGGTCTTTTCTGAACCTAGTATCAAAATTTGGAAGTCTAAAAAATAGTAGAAGATGTGTTTTAAACGGTTTTTCTAGACCAGTTTTTTTCGCACAGCCTTCGGTCTCTTCCAAAATTTGATCACTTTTCCCGAGCGAAATTATCGTAGTCCGGAAATGGTCGGTCGTTGCTAACGGGTCGTGCTACGCGGGCTGTGATTGGTCCGTTATAGCAATCAGTGCGGCGCGCCATTTTTTTTTGTATCCGCTTCACATCCGAGTTCCAGATTTGCGTTCGTCTTATATTCTCCGTTAACGACTTCGAGTAGCTTGATTGTACATCACATATCCAGAATTTGTTGATCAAGAGTAAGAACATTATTATATTTTATACATTTGAGAGTACAAGTTGCGAAAAAGTCTACAACGTCGTTACAATGCCAGGTTTTGTACGTGAGCAGAGCCGTGGGATGGTACCGGGCCCGGGGTGCACCAACGCAGATGCCCGGGTAGCTCGGGCGGTCAACGAAGCGATGATGCGGGGGCTAGCTGCGGGGGATCAGGCCAACCTTACAGCTTTGCTTACTGAACACTTCGGGCAAGACAGCGACGAGAGAATTCCTGATAATGTGGTTACAAATAATTGCCCAGATGTATACAAAACAAGATAGGTGACAAGCAGTGTTATGTAAGGGGGAACAAAAAGACTCCGGGTCCACCATGAATAGGCATTGTCTAGTGCAGGTGTCTCGGCACTATGTTGCAGTTCACTTAATCTGTCCAATTACAACTCTATACATTTACAACATAATAACTTTTGAAAGACTTAAGTCCACACATTGAAACCTCAGAAACATAATGAACAGACTATGTTTGACCATCAGGCCAAATTTCAGCCTAATCTGAAAATCTCTTCATAGTGGTTGCTATGGCCTTTTGATTCACCCTTCTATTGATTTCCCTGTGGTTTGCTTGCTCCGCATGCTTGAATAGCCCCAAACTTTAAAGCTCTCTTTCTCACAATTTAATACCAGTAACCTCCCTCACCAGCTCTTTTCATTCACTAAATTGAAAGGGTTAGAAAGCTTCAATTTGGACAAGTAATATACCATTTTAATGAGGAGAACTTCTTCTTTCATAATCAGATGAAATCAGGAAAATAATTTTTTGCGACTTTTTGGTGGTTTTGTGGTGCCGGGTCACATATGGAGTTACGTCTTTGTGACACTGAACCCTCAATATCTTGTAATTTTATAGTAACCAATATGGAGTTACGTCTTTGTGACACTGAACCCTCGATATCTTGTAATTTTATAGTAACCGAGGCGAGCTCGACAGCGCGGAGGCGTTGTTTCTGAGGGCCTTGGAGATCGATCCTCAGTACATGAACGTCCTGAACCACCTGGCCTCACTGAAGCAGAGGCAAGGGGACGTCCAAGCAGCGGAAGCCTTCTACCAACGGGGGCTGGAGCAGGAAGAGCCGTCCGCAGACCTCCACAACAACTACGCTGCGTTTCTCATGGGGAAGGGTAAGTGACTTAAAGCACCACTGTACTACTTGTAGCTACTTGCTCCCTCTATATAGAAAACAATGCCTAATGGGTGACCGTCGGTCCCCCATAATCCTCTTTTCCTTATGTTAATTGAGACCTCCACAACAACTACGCTGCGTTTCTCATGGGAAAGGGTAAGTGTCTTGGAAGTTGGTGGATCCTCTTAAAGGCCATCTGTACTAGTTTATAGGAGGGATTAGACCACCCTGCAAGGTCACTGGCGGGGGCTAGAGCAGGTAGAGCTGTCCGCAGACCTCCACAACAACTACGCTGCGTTTCTCATGGGGAAGGGTAAGTGACTTGAGAGTTGGTGGATCCTCTTAAAGGCCATCTGTACTAGTTTATAGGAGGGATTGGACCACCGTGCAAGGTCACTGGACAGGTGGTTATCTCATCGACTTAGCTCTCAATTAAGATAAGAAAAAGAGGATCATGGGGGACCAATGGTCACCGATTAGGCATTGTTTTCTACATAGAGGGAGCAAGTAGCTACATGTACAAGTAGTACAGTCGGGCTTTAACATCATTGTTTGGACTTCTTGATAAGTCACCCAGCAGAAATAGAATAGTACCTGGGGAGTGTTTCACAAAGACTAAAATAGACTTTAATGCCCCACTGCACTTCTAGTAGCTACTTGCTCCCTCTATATAGCAAACAATGCCTAATCGGTGACCGTCGGTCCCCCATGATCCTCTTTTTCTCATGTTAATTGAGAGCTGAGTTGATGAGATAGCCATCTGTCAGTGACCTTCCTGGGTGGTCTAATCCCTCCTAGCCGAACTAGGACAGATGGCCTTTAAAAGGGGGTGGATCCTCTTGACATCATCGTTTAAACTTCTTGATAAAGTCACCAGCAGAAATCATGGAATAGTACCAGAAGAAGCAAGAAAGGGAAGGTGCATCCATGACCTCCCCTTAGACTTTAAGTGTGTTTGTGTCTTTGGATTTCACAAGAAAGCCAATACTACATTAACCCTACTCAAGATTTGTTTCTATTTAGACAGGTCTCATTCAAGTTCAAGCTCAAGTTTTATTTCCTCATCTAATTAAAAAAAAAAAAAATACAATTGATATGCATATATACAATAATAAACATTAAAATAAAACATCATCAACTAAAATCATAATGTGGTGGGAAAAACAGAGGCCAATGGTCTATCAAGGTTATTCTCAAAGATAATAAAATTAACATAAAAAGTTTCTTAAATATACTAAAAACAAAGCTGTATTCTCCTTCATTTTGGTAATTTTAATCTTTTATACCAGATGATTATCAAGAGGCCCTATATCACTGTCACATCGTTTAAACTTCTTGATAAAGTCACCAGCAGAAATGCATACATGCCAACTGTTCAGATTAAAGAGGAACATTCCTCTTTTTGGGAGAAGATAATTATCATTTTAATGCAGGTGTTCCTCTTCCTGTACAAATTTGTCTGTAGTATTGAATAGGAGAGTTAGGATTGTTCCTCTTTTTTTTGAAAATAGCATAATTTGTACAGATTTCTGATTTTCAAATGTTGGCATGTATGGAAATGGAATAGTACCAGAAGAAGCAAGAAAGGGAAGGTGCATCCATGACCTCCCCTTAGACTTTAAGTGTGTTTGTGTCTTTGGATTTCACAAGAAAGCCAATACTACATTAACCCTACTCAAGATTTGTTTCTATTTAGACAGGTCTCATTCAAGTTCAAGCTCAAGTTTTATTTCCTCATCTAATTAAAAAAAAAAAAAATACAATTGATATGCATATATACAATAATAAACATTAAAATAAAACATCATCAACTAAAATCATAATGTGGTGGGAAAAACAGAGGCCAATGGTCTATCAAGGTTATTCTCAAAGATAATAAAATTAACATAAAAAGTTTCTTAAATATACTAAAAACAAAGCTGTATTCTCCTTCATTTTGGTAATTTTAATCTTTTATACCAGATGATTATCAAGAGGCCCTATATCACTGTGGGAAATGTTTGGAGCTTGAGCCTACCCATGTGGTCGCCATGACGAATAAGGCCCGCGTCCTCAGACATCTCAATCGGACCAGGGAGGCAGAGGATATGTACATCAGGTAAGGACATCTCTACTGTTGATCAAATCTTTTTAAAGTCATGTAGAGGTGTTGTGGACGAGTGGATATGTCACCGGACTGTGGATCACAAGGTCCGCGGTTCAAGTCCCACAGCAGCACTAATATCCTCTGGCACGACATTGATCTACATTTGCCACTCTCCACCCAGGTGTTAAATGGGTACTGATTATGAGCATACTACCATGTAACCTGTCTATAAAGACCACCCAAGGGAGACAAAAAAGTGGTCTTTATAGCCAGGTGGTATTTATGTTCAGGTTCCTTTAATAATACATGTTTCAATGAGAAACCATTTTCAAGGGAAACAAAAATGTGGTCTTTGTAGACAGGTGGTCTTTTTATACAGGAGGTCACTAAAGCAGGTTTGACTGTACTTTGTCTGATTCTAGCTGTAGAATAAAACCTCCTTCTGCCTCAAAGAGATATACCTTTCCAGTATAGTTTCTCACTTTGTAGGTCTTTTCCTGTTCTGAGGTTCTTTGCCCTATCTTATTTTTCTCTCCAAGATTTGCTAGGATCCCCCCCCTCTCTCTCTCTCTCTCTCTCTCTCTCTCTCTCTCTCCCTCTCCCTCTCTCTGCCCCCCTTTCCTTCAATTTCTGTCTCTTGATCTTCCCAAATTTTCCAGCCAGATTCTGTTGCCCCTTTCTTCCTTTTTTTCATGTCATCACTTAAAATTGTGCGAGTTAAACCTCTCTCTTGCATCATTTCAGGGCTCTGTCATACAGCAACAATGCCAAGACCTTGCAGAGTCTGGCAGCCATCTATTACAACACTGATCGTCCAACTCAAGCCCTGGAGACGTACAAGGAAGCCTTGGCCCTCGAGCCTCTCAATCTGGACATCCAGCTTCAATACGTGAGTACCGTACTGCATCTTTACTTTACCCTTGCAGTGCCTTCAGGGGGGCGTTTCACAAAACTTTTCATCAGTGACAAATGACTTTTTTTGTTATAAGCTACTGAAATCCTTGCTTCTGATTGGTTATCAGCAGATTTGTCACTGATTTTTGTCATTTGTCATTGAGAAAGGCTTTGCGAAACGGGCCCCAGGAGTTCTAATATAATAATAATAGTGGGTTCTTGTGTAGCGCTCATGTCCGTCAGACTTGACACTCCACAATTATGGTTACCCCGGTTTTAGCATGGCTGCCATTATGGTGCTCTAGCATTTATCAAGGAATTAATTCCTGCCTGGTACCCATTTACCTCACCTGGGTCGAGTATAGCAAATATAGATTAACATCTTGCCAAAGGACGTTAGCGCTGTGGCAGGACTTGAACCGTGTACCTTGTCATCCACAGTCCGGTGATGTATCCACTCGACCAACACACCTCTACAAGTCATTAAATGATGTAGGATAAGCTTTTCAAATATTGACAAAACAGTTGTATGTTGGACAAGTTTTTAATGTTAATACTTATTTTCAGGGTGAATATTGATTTATTGAATATCAAACTTCCCAAAGGATCGGTCTGTTTGAATATACAAGATAAATACAATTTTGTACCTTGAATTTGGTGCAGCCTGCAAAAGGGACACAAGGCCTTTTATAACATTGTACTTTTTTTCTAAGTTTTTATTTCATTTACATTTTCTTATTATTTTCGATTCTCTATCTAGGCTCAGGTGATGACAAGGCTTGGTCTTTACAAGGAAGCAGAGCTCTATCTCAGTGAAGCTGTTCAAACCAAACCCACCGTCATAGAACTACACAGACTGCTCTCCAGTGTCTATAGTCTACAGCATCACTATCAAGATGTAAGCAAATAGATCATTCATTGAATTTGGGCCCCGTTTTATAAAGAGTTGCAATGGATTTGAATCAATCGAAAGTCCCTCGAGCAATTGCAAATCTCCTATATCTGGGCCTCGTCTTACAAAGAGTTGTGATTGATCCAAATCAATCGCAAGTCCTCCTATCAATGGCAAGTTTGCAGTCTCCTATCTCTGATGTACATAGTTGCGATTGATATCAATCGCAAATAAGTTGCAATTGATGTCAACTCTTTGTAAGACAGGGCCCAGATGTACATAGTTACGATAAATATCAATGACAAATAAGTTGTGATTAATGCTGTCTGTTATCAAAATTTCATTTTTATCATTGTGATATTAATTTCGGTATTTCATTGTGAATGTGAGACCCATTGTTTGAATGAAAAAAAGAGGCTTTTCAGATACCAAGTCTCTTGAATAGCTGTACAATCCAAACCAACATTCTAAAGCTTCACAGGCTAACATCACCACATCACAGTCATGATGTATGCAACCTAAACTCATGTTGATTAAAGCGAGACTGCACTACTTGTATCTACTTGCACCCTCTATATAGCAAACAATCCCAAAGCAGTACCTGTTGGTCCCCCATGATCCCCTTTTTCTTAATATTGAGAGCTGATTTGATAAGATAACCACATATCGGTGACCATGCAGGGAGGTCTAATCCCTCTTCGCCAAACCAGTACAGACAGGCTTTAAGTTCATTTAAATACATTTTGATGTTGGTATACCACACATTTCCCATTGATTTTAGCCTGATTGATCTTGGTCTCAGTATATGCAGAGGATCCATTCATTTTAATTCATTCAATTCATTTGTTCAATTCACTCATTCTCAAATAAGTCTTAAAAATGAAGGGAAGGTATATGAAAAACAGGTGTAACAAAACTGTTTGCAAGCAAAGTAATCGTTCGCTTGCTAAATCTGGTCCAAGCTTGATAGACTTGTACATGTAGTTTCAGGGCTATTGTAATTTGTTTGTCCTTTGTATGTTTGTTTGCTATTCTTGTTTTTTTCTTCTTATTTCTATTATTTCTTTTAATATTTCAAATCAGTGATGCTTTCTTAATCTTCATATTCACAAATTTGTCTATGCTTGCAGGCCTTACGACAAGTGGAGATAGCCCTGGAACTGAATCAGATCATCGATGTGGAATCAAAAGCAGAGCTCCTGTTTGAGAAAGCCAACCATTTGAAAGGACTCAACAGAAGAGAGGAAGCACAGAAGGTATGCAAAGATTCAGGCTTGATAATTACCCAATTTAAATCGGTTTCCTGATTTTTTTTTTCCCAACATTTTTGTTCGTGATTTTACCCCTATTTTCCCAATTTTCTCACTCAATTTTTTTTTTAGTGTCCGCTATCACCCCTGAAAGATAATGCTTGTTCATTAGCTGACGATTCAAATTTTTTTTTGTGGGGGGGGGGGGGGGGTGAGTTGGTCATATGTGATTTCATCATATTATGACATTTTATCACCATAGTAATGTGTGTAGATAGGGCTTTCATGCCTTATTGATATTAATCTGAATTTGCAGGGCACTATGTTACTATCATTTCTTTTTAAGTGAATGCTCTTGTTGCTGTGTATAGGCCAGTAGTTCCCCTCTGCTGTCCATTATATCATCATATTATGTGTATTGATTGCCTCCCCACCTACCCCCCCCCCCCCCCCCCCCCTCCCTCTCCCAAAAATATTTTGATGAAGATTGTTCTCCTTTCTCTTGATTTCAGACATATGAAGAGGTACTGATTCTGACTCCAGAGATGGGATCATGTTTGCTCAACCTAGGAGCCATACATCACCTCAAGGTAAATATAATTTTTGAAGGCCAGATTTATTTTTTTGTGCGATAAAATTTCCAGAAAGTGGAAAGAAAGGAATTGACATTATGCCCAAAATTCTCACCTGTACTAGATGTATGGTATACCCATAAGTTTACAAACAGGTATCATGAATAATGTTTTATGAAACGGGTTTTTGTCATAGTCGCTTAGAGACTTCGGTGGAAAGCGCTTCATAAGCACCGTTTTATCATTATTATTGTTAGATGCTGCTTGTAAGTATCGGCTTGCATGGTGATGTAGATATGCAGTAGGCTTGCGGTTGCACCATGTGAGAGAGGGGGAGGATTGAGGAGTCCTGAAAAGGACTGTTGGTCTAGTCTTGAAAAAGACTGTTGGTTATCTTTCTTAGCTTATAGTTCTAAGGAGAACTATAGCGCCGGTTGGAGAGTATGGGTGGCGGGAGTGGCTCGACGTTTCAAACAGGTTGATTATCCCTCGTCAGGAGTGGGGAATAGCTGGCGTGCGTGAGCTTGATTATCAAGATTTGGGTCATAATAGATAGCATTGGAAGATCTACTAGTTTCTTTCCATGAATTATTAAGATTGAAACAAAGATGTGATGTGTGATATATACTCTTGAAATTCATCTATGATAACCATATTACTCTTCCCTTTTTTTTTCTCAATTGTTTACGATATGTTTAGTAAAATGTGTCACTTAAAGATAACCCTCATGTCATTATATGCTTTTGTAAACATCTTATATTTATTCAGATACCCTAATATATATACAAACCTATTAACCGGGACCTACATGATACAAGCTTTGCTATTTAGTAGATCCCCCACTTTATTTAGCTTTTTCAATGTATTTATCATACTTATGATTGTATCCTCTGTTATAACTATTACCATGTACACTATGTTTTCTTTATTGTATGTTTAGTTATTACCATAGTCATTATATTTCAATTATGTTATCTTCAATAAAGTGAAATAATTAAACTTGGAACTTAAAAGTATTACAAGGAATATAAGGAATTATATTTTTTTCTTCTCATTATTCTGTTAATACAGGCAGAATACAAGCAAGCCAGGATATACTACATGAGAGCTTTAGCCTTGAACCCCAAGAATGACATCCTCATTGAGAACATTGCAAAGCTGAATAGAGCAGAGTCTAAAGCAAAGAGAACCTCACAAGATTAGGAGGTACTGTACTAGCCCTGTGGAGTAGTACTAATATAGGAGCTGTTTTACCCAGGCCATAAGAATGAAATCCTTTTTGAGGACATCTTCAAGAGAGATGACACTAAAACAAAGAAGACCTAATAGGATTAGAAGGTACAGTACTAGCCCTGTGAAGTAGTTCTAATGTGAGAGCTGTTTTACCCAGGCCCTAAGAATGGAATCCTTTTTGAGAACATCCTCAAGATAGCCGAGTCTTAGACCAGGTCTTGTACCAGGAATGATGGCAAAAGTCATGAAAAGGAAGATCACAAAGTATGGGCATTGAAAAAAGAGAGAGAAGAAATTTTGTACTAGCAACTATCAAAGGTGAAGTTGAAGGAAAATTTTGAGTTGGTAAATGTCCTGCAGAATTGATACACAACATCAGGAATTGGGAAGATAGAATGAGAGTAGCAGAGTGAATGTGCGAGAAAAAAGCCAACGGCCCCAAGGAGCCATGGTTCAACATAGTTGTAGTATCTTAGATCAGAAGAACTTTCATTGTAGCCTAGGGGTTGTGACCCCTATGTAGGTCATTTGGGGTTAAGAGTAGAGGGGGGTGTTTGACTAAAGGAATTTGGTGAACAGGTCCATTACAGAATGCTATGGCACTGAACAAAATTCACATTTCGGAATAAAAAATTGACCAAGATTTGATTTTGGAGAGTTACGACATTAACTGAAATCTACGTTTGGCCTCGTTATTAGCACTGAAGGGGAAGCCCTTGGTCAACTTTGTCATAACTCAGATAGCTCATAAGGTTGTAATTGTGAATGTACTGAATTACAGTAAGGTCTTAAATTTAAAAAAATATTGTATTGCCCTTTGCGACCGACCCAAAAATCTTGAAATCTACGGTCAGCTTTTTCAAAAAAGTTTCTTTTTTTGGACTGTTTTTTAGAGAAAAAAATATTAAAGCATTTAAAGCTGAGAAATATCAGCCTAAAAAGGGAGAAGAAAAAAAAAGAAAAGATTTCAACAGACCGACCCATGTTCAGGCACCTAAAGGGCAATACAACATCTTTCTTTTGGGGGGCTGATTCAAACAGATATACGTTTCAAAACAACCTTTATTCTTTCATTCTCACAAGTCACTGTTAAAGATGGTTAATTGATTATCAAAATGCTGAGTCTTATATTATTGTTACAACATGATATCCTGTATGAATTTGTCAAATCAGTGAGAAGAAAAGAACATTTATTTATGATTGCATACATGTACAGTAGTTTTGGTGTGACAGACAGGCTTTATATACGTTTGAATCAAAGTAATTCTGATGCTTATTCTTACTGTCTTCCTAAGTTCTGCTTATGAAGGAGAAAAAAAACGTAATCTCAATTTCGGAGCTACTTTTGTTGTCCAAGTACACAATTACTAGACTGTGAATGTGTGTTTAGTGTTAGAAGGAACCATGTCTTTGTTTTCCTCCAAAAACAACTTCTACAAGAATATATTTCTGATAAGTTCAAATGTACCTGTGTATGTACAATAAAGGAATGATATCGAGGAAAATTGACATTTACTTGTATTCCTGTTGTACAAATCTGTGCAAGCTCCGAAATATTCCAACGATACTATTTATAGCCAAAGACTGTATAAAATCTTGCCATTTTCATACTGTGTTTCTCAAGAGTATGTGTGCTAGGTTCAATACATGTGCTATATTGTTTTTGTGTGCACAAATTTATATGCAAGTTTTAATCTCGGAATACTGTTATTTTTCAGTAGTACTGATGATATATTTCGTTATAATATTGTCTCTTACAGTTATTTCATAGTATTTTGGAAAAGTAAATTGCACCCATATGAAGATCACTATAATTTAGACATATGAAAACGAACTGGAAATTCACTATAAGCAACCATTTTAATCAGGTAGATTAACATAATAATTTTGATTTTTCGTTATCAAGTAGATTTTCTTTAGTTATGAGTTACAAAACTTGAAATGAAAAATAATCTATTTTGGTTTTGATTATAACTAATAGATACATGTAAAAAAAAATCACTTGCAGTGCTTTTTCTTATCGTGTTAACATAGAAAGTGTATGAATTGATTATTTAAATATTAATTTATTTCAAAATTTACCTGTGAAATCGAAATACTGTATTCAATAGATGCAAATGAAAATTATTAATTTTTAGAAATAGACAGTGCAATAGTAAAGAAAGACGTTTTATTTAATATAGCTTATATATTCACACTACTATTTATACTTGTTCATGTTTGTGTTTAACTGTATGTTTACCATATTCACAAGTTTTTTCAGCTTTTAAATGAAAAACAATATTTGTTGCCTTATTACATTTCTGCTTTGGTGTGTTGTTTGCTTTTTCTACTGGTGCTGTATAGCTTTGAGGTTAGTAAACGATGCTACAAAAATTAATAAATGAGACTTCTTGAAATGGAGCATATCAATAGCACAGATACAAAGATGTAAATGTGTAGCGCGTCTGCTTTTCACTTTCGAATTTTCAAATGTTAATTGAATTTTGGTATCTGTGCAATTCAATGTATCACAGAGAAAGGGAGAGAGATAAGTAGAGGGGAAGATGGAAAGAGAGAGGGGGAGGTAGAGGAAGAGAGAGAGAGAGAGGGGGGAAGAGAGAGAGTGGGATAGAGAAAGAGAGAGGGGGATAGAGAGAGAGAGAGAGGGGGAGAAAGAGAGAGAGAGTGGGATAGAGAAAGAGAGAGAGGGGGAGAAAGAGAGAGAGAGAGTGGGATAGAGAAAGAGAGAGGGGGATAGAGAGAGAGAGAATGGGAGAGAGAGTGGGAGGGGGAGTCGAAACTACCCTGTGGACAGTTATCACCAGAACAATTGCCCTCCCCCATAACTACCGCTTTAAAAATGACCCTCATTGCCCCTAGACAAATATGCCGGCCGGGGGGGGGGGGGGGGGGGGGGTTATTAGGGGTAGTCATTGGGAGAGGGTAAATTGTTAAATTGAATAGTTGCTTTAGAAGGTACATATACGGAATATTAGCAAGGGGGTATAGTTGACGTAAATTGCGTCACTCTCTTGCCTTTTAATTTTCCCATTTGTGATTCATTTCACTATCAACAACGTACGACAATCCGCATAATTATATCTCGCTCTTAAATATCAGAAACATTCAATTTGGTTCCCTCAATTGGTATTTGTAGCATAATCAAAACGATTGAGTCCAAAGACTTTATTGTTACAAATCCTGTTAAAACATTTATTCCATTAAATCAATATGACATTTGCACAGTAATATATAAATGCAAGAGTAACAAAGTAGAGGTAAAACTCTGAGTGTTGATTGAGTAGTTGTGGAGATAATTATGCTAAATTGCCCATACTTCCGGTGGTGTGGATCACAGGCACAGACCCTTAAACGATATGCGTCTGGCACTGATTCAATAAATATCTTTCGGTGAATTTACATGTACAATGAAAAACAAAATAATTACATTAAGAAGAAAAGATGTAATTTATGATGTTACTTTGTAACATTGATTTTACGTGTTCGTTACAGCATGATAGTATTGCTAGTCTTAGAATATTCGTTTGAATAAATATAAGTTAAAATAATGTTAAAGTTCTGTTGGGATACAATGGCCGCATAAAACTGCCGTAAACGTCTTCTTATTGACCGAAACCATCACTAGGTCTCTTGGAAACTATCTGCGTTTTTCATAGAAGTCCTTCTGTCAGCACAAGTCCAAAATCATAGTTTCTTGTCAAAGCTCTCCGATCGCCGTAGCCATGCATGTGTATCCACTGCTAAATATTATTAGGTTTTTATATCCGACGTGTTTTGACTGCAGCCTCGCCACAAGATTGTGACCGAACGTCGATTTGCAGGATAACGACCTGATGACCCGGGCATCATTTATAAAAAGGATCTCTTCTCTACGACATCCACTAGTTGACCGCTCAACTCAACAACGATGCCATAGTAGCAGCTGCGATCACCATCGCCATCGCCATCATCCATCGAGTTGTCCCCTGAGGGAGCGGTGTCGCGCGGGAGCGCATGAGGCCGGGAGAGATGACTAGGCAACGATAACCGTAGCAGTTAAACGCTGGCCCGTAACCATGGTGACTAGATCGTCCTGACGATGCGTTTCCGGTGTTTGGGGCGAATGGGGAGAGGACGATTTCTGTAAATTAAGGGGGGTCAATCGATGATAATTATGTTAAAGAGGAAATACGAATGAGTGTATATACCCATGGATTCTGAATACATGCAGAACCATGCATAACATCGTAGAGAAAATGTACACAGGCATTCTCCAATTTACCCCCCCCCCCCATCCCTATTATTATTCTAGTCCCTACAGTTTTCTGCAGTTAACCCCATGCCTCTCTCTCTCTCTCTCTCTCTCTCTCTCTCTTTCTCTCTCTCTCTCTCTCTCTCTCTCTTTCTATCTCTGTATCTGCCCCCCTTCTCTCTATCTCTCTCTCTCTCGCTTTATCTCTCTGCATTTTTTCTCACTCTCGTTTTCTTGTATGCCCTAATTGCCAGCCAGTGGCCTCCCTCTTGATCTCTGTCACGATATATATAACATAGTTTACAACTTAAAGTGCAGACGGCTACCCCCCCCCCCCCCACTGTTTTTTTTTTAATGCCATTACGGTGATCATTGGGATCACTTGTAATTATGTATTATAACACTTCATTGAAATTTACTGTTACCATTATGCATATGTGTCTATTCCGATTCGTATTAGATTTTCTTCTCAAACTGGTTGCATCTTAAAAACTTAATTCGATTTTCAGTGACTTACTCGAACACCGGTCCACATTCCTCGGCCTAAAACTGGCGCACACCTGACGCATGCAGTCGCAGGCATGCGTCACCCGACGCACCGTCAATCCGTCCGCGTAGCAGAGAAGTCCCTTGTTTGCCAGGTCGAGGTAGTCCTCCACGAGATCTCCATCGTAGCCTGGTATGTTGACATTCTCGGCGTGGTCGTGCACCTCATCAATGACCTCGGAGTTGCAAACATTGTTTTCCTTAATCACCTCGCTCGCGAATTGGCTACACACAGCTGATAAGTGCCACGTCATCTTTGAAACGGGGTAGAGGTCTTCATTGTTTTATTTTATTTAGGAAAGAGAAAAGGATCCATCGTTATTCTTGAATAGGGCTATCTTATTTGTTATGCATCTATTCAAATCAATTTAGGTCTGATCTTTTTTTCTCACAAGATAAACAATGATTTAAAGAATGTCTGGAATTGAAATTCTGCAGTACTTCCGGATGAAAGCTACATGCATTTATAAATCTACTATCAATTGTCAAAATTGATAAAGGAAAATCTGTCAAACATAACGCAACCACGAATTATTTCTATTAAAGGGTAGGGAGATGATGACGGGGATGAGGGCAAGTGGAAGGGCTAAATGTAACTTAAGCAGTCCCACGTGCCAATGTTTGTGTTTGGGGGGGGGGGGTATCTTATTCTTCTTTTTCTTCTTTCTTCTTCTTCTTCTTTCTTCTTCATCTTCATTTTTCTTTTTTTTCTTATTATTATCATTGTGATTATTATTATTCTCCTTCTCCTTCTTTCTTCTTCTTCTTTCTTCTTGTTCTTCTTTCTTCTTCTTTCTTTCTTTCTTCTTCTTCTTCTTCTTTTTATTATTATTATTATTATTATTGTGATTATTATTATTCTCCTTCTTCTTATTATTATTCTTTTTTAAAGGACCTTCAAACCGGGAGTCTGGGGATGTTGTTTATCTTAATGCTAGCGACGGCACAGCAACGCATACTGTTGAGTGATAGGAAATATCGAAAAGAAAACTTAGACTGTAAGAAAAATGTATATCCATATATATCACGCCCTCGTTTTGATATTAGAAAATTATTATAATTTGAAGAAAAGAAAATAAACAAACGTTACTCACTCTGTGCTTCTGTGTTTCGTAAGCACCATATCAAACAAATCCACAGGGTCACTTCAAAATGTTCCTTGTATAACAAAACAAGAAAGAAAGAGTAATATATTCACTTCGCGAAACAGAAAGAACTCCATGGGATTGTACAGGCTTTATGATTATAAATAACAGTTTTAACAAGTTTTTCGTTGACCGCGGCCCCACTCAAAACGAACAATTATATTTTTGGTCTAGATGTGAAGCTTTGAAGTATTACCCAATGTTCCATAACGTTTCAAAGTATCATATTTATCTAATATCTGTAATCATTTTCTGCGAGGTTTATATCATTTCCATATAATGCACTAATTTAACAACGCTCGTGAGTTGTTGAAAGGATGTCTAAATAAAGTCAAACATGCACAAGTACGTGCTCATTGATTTTGTCAAAATGGGAGGACGTTTTTAAATGAGGCTTTGTGCATAGAAAAGCTATTATCACGAAAAAGTCATGCCTGAGTAATTCGTTGTTATGTTGGCTATCAGATCGTTAAGTGGCATGAAATTTTGTTCACACTCTTTCCGTTACTTCTCGTCTTGTTTCGAATATGAAGGCATCTGAAGAGCAAATTGTTTCATTTTCTTATAATGACAATCCTTTGAACTGAAAAAACAAGATTGAAAAAGCTCCACACAAAAAACAAAAACAAAACACAATCAATGTCCATCTTTTTACCAGGCCCCGTCTTAGAAACAGTTGCGATAAATCGCAACTATGTACAGAAAAGATAGGGGGCTGCAAATTTGCGATTGATTGTAGGACTTGCGATTGATTCCGATCAAGGGCCCAGAACTCAACCTTCTTTGGTATACACCTTGCCTTTTGCCTCCAACCCCGCTGTTCGATCATCGATGCAATGCCCCTTACCGCCCCTTATATATTCTCAAATAGGGCTATCTCACTTGTAAATATATCAATTAAAATAAATTCAGGTCGGATCGATAACAAAGGGGGCAACTTTTTCAAATGATATAAACGTGGTAAAGAATGTCTGGAATAGAAGTTCTATGAAACAATGCCCCTTACCACCCCCCCCCCACCCCCACCCCGCCAAAAAAAAAGCTATAGCAATTAATCTTTAAGAAGTCATATCAACTTACCATAGTCTCAAGTAGAAATGAGCACTTTAATGTCCTTTTGGCGCAAATCCAAACACACCGTTGAAGTTTAATTCGTTAATTCTACGCCAGCATGATTATTGTCGTTTGTCATATATTTCCAATGCGGATAGGAGATTATTTCAGTTGGTCATGGATCCTCAGTTTGGCACGGTCTTTAGAAGTATTTCGTCGACACATTCAGCAGACAGTCAGGTTTAATCCTTGATACATTTGTTCCTAGAGCAACTGACAAATTAATCTTCGGATTGGACAAAATGAGGCTCTTTCAATTCTTACAACTTGTTTTATAGTCGATGGACGTAGCAATTGGACAATCAGCATTTGTCCATTGTGTCGGCCTTTAATAATTTATCATTGATTGTAGTTACATGATACATTGTTATTAATGTTGTTTGTTTTGTGATTAATAGTAGAGTATACAATGCCCTTTCCTCAACCAATAGCCAAGTCCGACAGCTGGCGGAAGTCTAATCCTGTCGGGAACTGTGCATTTTAAATTTCCAGGATATCTGTATCATATAATTCATTCATTTGTTTATGATTTCGAGGGGCATCTTAACCCGTTCCTTCCGAAATTATTCAGCGTAATAGCCACCCCACAAACGAGATTAAAAATCGAAAACTCGACTCCTTCGCTGCCGTAGCGTGCGACTGTTCAGCGCGCGGCACAATGCGTGTGCGTTGAAGCGACCTAAAGCCTGGTCAGTCGCTTCGACGAGCAGGAACTTAGCGCATGCGCAGATCATTTGGCAATCTGCCGTGCTCCAACCCCTAAGTTCTTTCAGCTCTTCTGTAGGTAGTTTTTTTTTCTTCGTTATCTTTTCTTCCTCTTCTACCTCCTTATTTTGTTCTTCTTCTTTCTCCTCCGTATCTTTTTTTTTTCCTTCTCACTCTTATTCCTCCTCCTTCTTTTTCGTTTTCTTCTTCTTTCTATTCTTCTTATTTATCTCCTTTTATTTTGATACTCGATTTTATGAGAAAATACACAGTTTATAAAATGTAAAATATTTCAATGTAAGTTTCTGTTGCATCAAATTGAATTGAAATAGTTTATCAGCCAAAGTTGACTGTTATAATTTACGTCGGACATTCTACTGTAGCGAAAATATATAAACATGATCAAATGAAACTCAAGAAGAATCCAGAACGGGGGGGGGGGGGGGGGTGAAAGGAGAGCCAAAATAGCATACTAATAAATACAGTACAGACTATATAACGATGCGACCAACTTTCTCTCTCTCCCTCTTTCTCTCTGTCTTGTCTCTCTCTCTCTCTCTCTCTCTCACTCTCTAAAAACCGTTCATTATACTTCATCTCTTTCATACTGTTTTCTGTACCGCGATTTCCTAAAGCACGTTTCGACATATAAATAAGAATTGTTAATCATAACGCATAGCCAGATTTTACCCTATCTAAAATATTGATGCAAATATATTACAATCATGGAAATATAAAGGAATAAACAAGAGGATGTGATTAAATAAAATGTCACAGACAAAAGATGATAGGGGAAATGTTTGCTTCTCTCTCTCTTGATCGCTCGCTCTCTCAACGCCAGTTTCCGTCTTTCTTCTGGTACTGCTTTCTGTTCCGCTATTTGTTTTTATACCGAAATTGTTCCTTCTGATTTTGAGAAAAATTATTATACAATATTTTTAAAATGATAAGAACAAAACGGAACTAATGGCTGATATCGTAATGAGAAGAATATTACTGTACAATAATTAAACAAGTAGGAGTTTGGATATAAAAACATCTCTTTTGCATACAATCAATATGAAGCAATCTTTTTTGACAGAACTAATATACGTCGGACGAAGGAATAACTCCTTGGTCGGACATTATACTTTAGCAAAATTTTTTTTTTTTTAAAGAACTAAAGAAACATTCGGAACGGGGGGGGGGGGGTCTGATCAGATAGACAACTAGCATAATAATAAATACAGTACAGACTACGTCCAACTTTCTATCTCCCTCTCTGTCTCTCCCTCTCTCTCTCTCTCTCTATCTGTCAATGTTTTTCCGCCATTTGCTTGTATGCTGGCATCATTCCTTCTTTGAGATAAATTATGATAACATATCCATGATGATGAAAACATATATCTTAAATACTAGGGAACAAAAATAGAGAACGAGCGGCTGTTAATGTCAAAATGAATATTACTGTACACAAATTATAGAAAGTAAAAGTTTTGATTTTGAATGTAAATCTCTGTTGCATCAAAATAAAATGAAACGTTCATTATATCGACGGAAATAATATACATCGGACATTATACTTTACCACAAAAGGGTCATCTCGAAGTAGGTGGATAATATTATAAGAGAAAGAATAAAAAGAATGAAACTTTCTCTTTCAAAAACAGAAGAATAATGGAGAGGGAGACAAGGAAAAGTACACAATAAATAAATATAAACAAGATAGGATTCTAGAGCGGAAGATGATATAGGGGAAACGTAATAGTTTGTAAGTATTGCCTGGAGAGCAAAAGAATTATTCTGTTTTATTTACTAATGTAAAGCGCTTTGATCATGTTTTATGTAAAGGCGCTATATAATATCAATATGTATGAATATATTGGCAAATGTTGACGATTATAGTTTGTAAGTATGTATTGACAAAGTACATACAAATAAAAATGACACGAAATGTCTGCAAGTATTTGGGACCTATATAGAATATGTGAAAAGAGCTATGTCTTTGTCTTTGGCCCATGATCTCACGGCTAAGTTACGTAAGAGGAACAATGAACGTTGTCGAATGTAAAGGTTGTTGTCATGGTTATAAACTCCAACAATAGAAGAACGGAAGTAAGGTAAGGGTATAATTGAATGACAATGAACTGGCTTACAGCATTGATGATCCTACATGTATAACCCTGGTTTTTTGTTGTTGTGTTTTTGGGGGAGTGGGGTCTTGTTGTTTTTGCAATCATTCAAAGCTAATATCAATCATAAGAGATAAAGGAGTGAACAAGAATATGGGATACGCTAAAATGTCACAGACAAAAAGATGATGATGAGAAATTATTTTTTCTCTCTCTTTTTCTCTCTCTTTTTCTCTCTCTTTTTCTCTCTCTTTTCTCTCTCTTTATGTGTCTCTCTCTCCCTCTCTTTTTCCTCTCTCTCTCTCTCCCCCTCTCTCCCCCTCTCTCTGTCTGTCTCTCTGTCTATCTGCCAATGTTGTTCCTCCATTTGCTTGTATGCCGGCACCATTCCTTCTTTGAGATAAATGATTATAACATAATCCTGATGATGTACAAATATACCTTATATTTTTAATAGGAAACGAAATAGAAAAGGAGCGGCTGGTAATGTCGAAATGAGAAGAATATTACTGTACAATAATTATACAAAGTAACCCTTTTGAATGTAAATATCTGTTGCATCAAATTGATATTTCAAAAAGAAGTTTATTATGCTATATTGACGGTACTATTATACGTCGGACATTGTACATTCCTAAAACTAAAGGAAAACAAATCACAACTGGAGGGGGGGGGGAGATCGGAGAGACAAATATCATTAAAATGTATACAGTACAGACTATACCGTGACGTCCAACTTTCTCTCCCCTCCCCCTCTTTCTCTCTCCCGCTCTCTGTCTGTCTGTCTATCTGTCAATGTCGTTTTCCATCTTCATACTTTCATATTGTTTTCTATTCCTTCATTTGCTTGTAGGC
Source organism: Strongylocentrotus droebachiensis (assembly GCA_035222895.1). Taxonomy (NCBI): domain Eukaryota; kingdom Metazoa; phylum Echinodermata; class Echinoidea; order Camarodonta; family Strongylocentrotidae; genus Strongylocentrotus; species Strongylocentrotus droebachiensis. The sequence continues at coordinate 205,136 of JAVYIG010000342.1, read as the reverse complement.
CGGCAGCATTCCTTCCGTGAGATTGATTATTATAACATATCCCTGATGATGTACTCATAATACCTTATATTTATTATGGGAAACGAAATCGAAAACGAGCAGCTGATAATGTCGAAATGAGAAGAATATTACTGAATAATAATTATGCAAAGTAAAACTTTTGAATGTAAATCTCTGTTGCATCAAACTGATACAAACATTTAGTATGCTATATTGACGATACTATTATTCGTCGGACATTATACTTTAGCCAAAAGATATAAACAAACAAAAAAGAGACAAACTAAATAATATAATTTATCTGATCTAGGAGGGGGTGGGGGTGGTGCGACAAATACTATAAAAATAAATACAGCACGGACTACGTCCAACTTTCTAACCCCCCCCCCTCTATTTTTTCTCTCTGCTCCCCCCTCTCTCTCTATGCCTGTCTCTCTGTCTATCTGTCAATGTCGTTTTTCCCATTTTCATCTTTCTTATTGTTATCTATTCCTCCATTTGCTTGTACGCCGGCAGCAAATTCCTTGAGATTAATTATTATAACATAAAATTATCCCTGATGATGTACATTATACCTTATATTTATTATAGGGAGCGAAATAGAAAACGAGCGGCTGATAATGTCAAAATTAGAAGAATATTTCTGTACAATATTTATTCAAAATAAAACTTTTGAATGTAAATCTCTGTTGCATCAAACTGATGTAAACAAGCTTTTATTATGATATATTTGACGGTACTATTATCCGTCGGACATTATGCTCTAGCCAAAAGATATAAACAAACAAAAAAGAGAAAAAATAAAGAAAAACAATCTGAAGTGTGGGGGGGGGGTGTAGTCGGTGAGAAAAATATCAACTTACGTCCAACTTTTCTGTCTCTCCTGCCCCCGCCCACCCCCTCTCTCTCTCCCCCTCTCTCTCTTTCTATGTCGTTTTCCATCTTCATCTTTCATAATGTTGTCTACTATTCCACCATTTATTTGTATGCCGGCATCATCCCTTCCTTGAGATTAATTATTATAACATATCCCTGATGTTATACGTCAGACATTATACTTTAGCGAAAAGATATAATCAAACAAAAAAGAGACGAACATAAAAAAAACAAAATCAGAGCTGGAGGGGGGGGGGGGGTCGGAGATAAGTTTCTATCTCCCCCTCTTTCTCAAATAATTTATATCCCCTGTCACATATACCTCCCACCCCTCACATATACCTTATATTTAGTATAGGGAACGAAATAGGCAACGCTATAGAGAATGAGCGGCTGATAAAGTCGAAATGAGAAGAATATTACTGTCCTATACTTATAAAAAGTAAAACTTTTGAATGTAAATCTCTGTTGCATCAAACTGCTGTACAAAAATGTTTAGTATATATATTGACGTTACTATTATACGTAGGACATCATACTTAAGCCAAAAAATATAAACAAAAAAAGAGACAAACTAAATAATAAATCTGAGCTTGTTGTATGGAGGGGGAGGGGGGTCGGTGAGAAAAATATCATAATAATAAATCCAAAATACACCTGATCAAAACTCGTTATCGGAGACTTAATCGAGTACAGCCTCGCGAACCTTATCAAAGTTGAATATAACTTTTTTCGCAGTCGCGCCATCTTGCTTTAGACTTATAATACTGCTTGTATTGTTGTTGACAATAGAGAGTTGACCTTTGGCTTTTCCTTTCAAGTGCAGTGAAGTGCATTGTTCCGCGCGTGCCGTTATATGCTTTGGTTATAAGCTTTGCGCTGCTCCCAATTGAAATACCAGCAGTATTAGTATTCTGTGCATGGAAGGTCTCAGCGAAAGTCAATATCTCTGGGACAGACATCGCGGAGCTGCATACGCTGCTGTACGAATTTCATGTGAGAGAAAACTTGACATGATTATGAAAAAGTACAATTATAATGAATAATATTAAAGTAAACAAAACAGGAGTAATGGATAATGATAGCATATACTTTGGATAAACCCTCAAATACACTAGTTTAGTGAATTAATGGCAGGGAAAGGCAATTTTAGGCTTGTAAAGACGTCATTTACCTGCCTATTATGGGAACCTGGTATACCAGGTTCCCGTCTGTGAGTGGGCTCCACGGGAGCCTGGTATACCAGGTTCCCGGAAGGAACGGGTTAATTTGTTTGTTGTGGGGGTTCCAGGTTCAATTCTTAAGAAAATGTAGAGAGCGAAGGTGTTAACTCTCTTAAAGAATGAATGCCCTTCTTCTCGTTCTCTGATGACAGCTTTATGTTGTCTCAATGACATTGGGCGCGTTCATGCTTGATTTTGATGGCCAGAATCAGGCATCTGTTACGCGTTTAGTTTAAAACACGATTGCGTTCATGCTCACTTTTGTAGAATCACCGAAAAATGGCGATCACGATCGCCGATCGTAAACTCACAAAAAGATGCGTTTCATTTGTAAACGCGTTTAAATGGGGTCAACGCACTGACCTCTAGTGGGTCTACGTAGCATGCGCACACAGGTTTGCGAATCCAGCTGAAGGCCACCCAAGGAGAATTGCCTGGAGAAGTGAGCATGAACAGTGCACCGTGGAACTGCGATTACGATGAGCGTTTACGATGAGCGTTACAAATCGCTCATTCTGCCTTCAAAATCAAGCATGAACGCGCCCTTTGTACAATGGAACTTCATTATCAAGAGTTGTGATATAACGAGGTATTGATATAACAAGGTGAATTTCCTGGTCTCGGCTCTTTATATTCTTTTGCTTTTAGTTACCCTGATACAAGATTCCTTATATAGCAAGGTAATTTCAACGCTCCCATGGAGCTCATTATAACGAGTTCAAACTCAAACTCAAACTCAGTTTCGATTGTACACAATGACATTTGATTGCTTGTCTGTTTGTCTGTTGAGATTTTATTTTGATCCTTCGCGTGAGACAAGCATCTCATCAAGATGCATGGTTACCTTCGCATGGTTTCGTGCAAAGGTAAACAATTTGTTTTCCTATTTGCAAATTTATGAAATTTGGTTGACATGGTTATCGTAATATCATGTATTCATACATGTAATGTATCCATTTTCAGCTATCTTGTAAACAACCTAAGTGTATTAGTTTAAGAGCAATTGAATGTAAATATGTATATAACAATTTTGGTATCCCGTGCGTTAAGCTTTATCAGATTATTAAATGAACGTTTTTAAAAATTGTATTGAATTTGAAAATTCCATTCACCTATTCCTTGTAAATGATCAAGGATGATTCGTGAATGATCAGTTATTTCAAGGGGATACCAATTGATTTGTATTTCACCTGTTTATACGCTTGTGTATTTATCTATTTGTTTTTGATGCTGTTTGTTTTTATTATTACCAAACAGGGCCTCATGGAAGACCACCAAATTGGTGATATGTGCCACCCTGTATAAATATAATAAATAAATAAATAAATAAATAAATAAATAAATAAATAAATAAATAAATAAATAAATAAATAAATAAATCTGTTCAGAGCCAGAAGAGCATTACATCTGTGTTAAAGTATGTGAGTTTATTGACACCCTTCTGGTTCCAAACAGAAAATTTATTCAGATTCAAAATTTGATTCTGAAGAAATGTTTAAAGTCAGAAGGGAATTAATAGTATATGAATTAAAGCCCTTCTTACTCTCAGCAGACAATACTTGTCTCAATAAGAATGTACACATTTATTGTTCTATGTGGAGGTTTCAGATCCAATTCTCAAGAAATGTTGTGAGTCAGAAAGGCATTATACTCCAGATGAAAAAGACTAAATAGTCGTTAGTCTGAATTATTGCCCCTTCTTACATTCAGCAGACAATACTTGTCTCAATAAGAATGTACATATTTATTGTTCTATGTGGAGGTTTCAGATCCAATTCTCAAGAAATGTTGTGAGTCAGAAAGGCATTATACTCCAGATGAAAAAGACTAAATAGTCGTTAGTCTGAATTATTGCCCCTTCTTACATTCAGCAGACAATACTTGTCTCAATAAGAATGTACATATTTATTGTTCTATGTGGAGGTTTCAGATCCAATTCTCAAGAAATGTTGAGAGTCAGAAAGGCATTATACTCCAGATGAAAAAGACTAAATAGTCGTTAGTCTGAATTATTGCCCCTTCTTACATTCAGCAGACAATACTTGTCTCAATAAGAATGTACATATTTATTGTTCTATGTGGAGGTTTCAGCTCCAATTCTCAAGAAATGTTGAGAGTCAGAAAGGCATTATACTCCAGATGAAAAAGAATAAATAGTCTTTAGTCTGAATTAATGCCCCTTCTTACATTCAGCAGACAATACTTGTCTCAATAAGAATGTACATATTTATTGTTCTATGTGGAGGTTTCAGCTCCAATTCTCAAGAAATGTTGTGAGTCAGAAAGGCATTATACTCCAGATGAAAAAGACTAAATAGTGTTTGGTCTTAAAGTCTGAAGAACACTCGGAAAAGATACGACTTGAGCAAACTGCCTTTCTTACTCTCTGTTGATAATTTTTTGTATTTGTTCCAATGAGATTGTACAAAATGCAAAGTAATTCTAATTGCCTACCTGGTGTTTTCTGATATGATTCTGAAAAAATGATGATGGAATACATTTACATTGTAATATGCTTTATTAATAACATTCTTATATCATGGATGAATACCATGGTATGTTTTGTATTGTGTGTTAATGATAAAGTGTCATGTTTTTAAAACAAATTTAGTATATGATATATTTGTTAGTATAATGTGTATGTATCTAAGTCAGGGTATGGCAAAGCACTGTGTTCTGAGTCAACTTGATTTCAAGCGTTTGCATTTTCAGGAAGTGGTATGTTATGTTTAATCAATTGTAATATGACTCCCATTGGCGCTTGCCCTGCTTCATGCTCTCATACTGACCATATAGATATGTTGGGATGATTAAAAAAAAAAGCCATACTGTACTAGAAGCAGTACTGTAAAATCCCGTCTAGCGCCATCTCAGGTCAGCTGTGGCAGTGTGGTTCTCTGCCTTGTGAAGCGGAAATATAACGATTTCTAATACTTGTGTACCACCACAAATATTAGATATTTTGAAAAATTTGGAGAAAAAAACGTTGAAAAAACGAAATAACGCCTTTTACGTCGTATTTCAGCCAATGACGATGTTGGATTTTTTTGTTGGCATTTTCTTGCTGCTTATATTACGCACAGCCAGCCGACCCATGTATTGTTATTTAGGATTATAAATTAACTGTCAACGTGTTTTTTTTTTAAGTGGAGCTGAATTGGTATGCTCGTATTGGCTAAATTTCACACATTTTGGGGTCTAAAATTACCTTCATAGCAATTTTAGGTTCTAAAAGGGCACTAATAATGTCATAGATAAGAATAAGAGCAATAAAGCAATCTTAAAACAGAACTCAACTATCCCTTTGACAATAACAGACTGACATATGATGAGAATGAGAATGTCACAGTGTACAAAACATACCATGCTCAAAGACAAGAGAAAGGGATTGTTAAAACAAAATTGCGCACATGCAGTGCTTTGCCATGCCTCTGTCAACCTAGTCTTTGTATATAGAGTCCAATGAAGTTGGATGCAATATTACCGGTATGTGAAAATTGATATCATAATAACTTCTCTATTTGGTGAATCCCGCAGTGGATGAAAAATAGGGATATTGTATATTGAAATTATACTTATGGGTGTATTAGCTTTGTACATATACCAATCTGGGATCGTTCTAAATAAAAGAGGATAATTTTCTGTCGGAATGAGCACTACATGAGCATTTCATTGTGGTTATCAGGATTTGATTTGAACATGGATTATTTATTCTAAGTTTAAAGTCAAGGCGAAAGTATGCTTCAGCGAGAGAAATATAGATATGGGGACAGGAGAAGGACATAGAAAGAGAAGAGGGGAATTGAGGGATGGACAGAAAGAGCCTCAGAGAGAGAGAGAGAGAGAGAGAGAGAGAAATTGAGATGGAGGAGAGGGACGGAGAAATTAGAGTTAGATGTGAGGGATTCAGAGAGATAGCAAGTGAGAGATAGGGCAAAGGTGAGGGATGAAGAAAAAAAAGGGGGAATCGAGATAGATGAGAGGGACGGAGAGAGAAAGAGAGGGACTGAGAGAGAAACACGGTAAGAGAGGGAGACTTCTAGATAAGGAATTGGGAGAGAGAGAGAGAAAGGGGGTTTATAATATGATTTTAATCTAAGTTTTGACACATTTATTCAAGACTAGCCGAATATCTCGTAAAGTTATCAGATATCTAGGCTATTTATTATGAAGTTGACAAGGATCGAGATTCCGCATGAGCGTCAAGCCGTGACGTAATATTTATTTCAAGTGTGTTTCCAATTCTACACTTGTTCACCAAATAATACACGAAAACACGTAACGACACAACATGTAATGCTCTTTAAATGAATACACTCTATGCGGCCGGCAGTTGCCGTTCATTTACATGACGTCTCTAAATATTGCGGCGCCTCACCGCGCCATATCTGAGCTAGCCTTTATGCTATACAGATGAGGCAATACAGATTTTGTTTTCCTTCCACCAGGTTCCTTTATTTAATAATATCATTCACATACATATATGTATACAAGAAGAAATATGTACAGGCAGAATTTCAAAATGATATGCTTGGCCATCCACAGTATGATAAGAACTTACATTTATAGATATCGGTTAAAAAGTGCAGTTCATTTTTTAAAATATCACAGATTTACTTGGCAAAATAATTTAGAAGAAACAAACAATCAGAAACAGTTTGTGAAAGGAAACCACTTTTTCATAAATCTATTTTCTTTTAGATTTGTTTAACATATATACTTTTCCATATCATGATAACACTTTATCTCTAATATTATGTGTTAAGAAACTGGCAAATACTATTTGCACTTTGGCTCTAAAAATTTCTGCACAAAATGATGAAATGTTCAATTACCAAGTCCATATAACTAACAAGATACACATTTCTGAGTTATGAAATCAAAAGTCATTGCCTCAACCTCTTTTATACCATTTTTATATTTCCTTTCCTTTTTCCTCTCTTGTTTTTTGTTTAAATCTTTTAATTGTATAACATAAGTAATACCAATTATAAAATAAAGCCCAACTTATTGAGTCTATGAAATGCAAACAGGTGTAAAACATGGATAATATTACATCATTTTAAATACACTTGTGTATGCTAATTACATCAAACTACTACTGTTACATTACTTTCCACATAGCCATTAATCAACTACTGCCGTATCTTCAGCATAGTGGTATAATAAATAATAATAATAATAAGATATCTGTATACCCCGAATTGCCTCTAAGCGGTTTAAAGCTTATCTGCCATAGTTTACAGGAGGGATTAGACTGCCCTGCAAGGTCACTGGACAGGTGGTTATCTCATCAACTCAGCTCTCAGTTAACATAAGAAAAAGAGGATCATGGGGGACCAATGGTCACCGATTAGGCATTGTTTGTTATATAGAGGGCGCAAGTAGCTACAAGTTGTGCAGTGGGCCTTTAAAAGAAAATAGGTGATTAGTAAAGAAAAATTGACCAAGGTAACCAATTTTGATCGTAAAATTTTGCTCTGATATAAAAACACAATTTCACTGAATGTTGTGGTGTATGCATATATTTAGGGGTGGCTCTTACAAAGTAGTTTTAAAATGAAGTTTATGAAGTGTGCCATCCATCACAGAAAACTTATGGCCGTTGTATGTTGTGAATGGGTGTTGCACAGCACATTATGAATGGTGTCTGATCAGAAATGTGTGCAGGTAATGGGGGTACATCCGGTTCAAGATTTATTATTGTTATTATTATTATTCATTTATTGGTATATAATGATCGACCAGCAGCACAAGGCTGACAGGGTCAATTTACAAAGGTACAGTGATGTAAATTATATACACGTACAATAGTATTACGAAACATACTAAATAAATCTGTAACACAATGACAATACAGCATAATTATATTGCTTTCGTTTATGTACATTACGTGAAAGGATGTACTAGCAGAAGATATACAAGAGCAGGGGAAGGCATATGGCTCAAGAAAGTGAGAGAGATAAAGCAAATGGAGTAGGGAGAGAGAGAGTGGATGAGAGAAAAGGGGAGTTACAAAGAGAGATAGAGAGAGAGAGCAGGAAATGGAATGATCATAATTAAATAAACATATTATTCCTAATTACATGTAATACATTAATGAAAATTAAAAGAGTCAGATTTCGGCGAGACAACAATAATCATCATACAAGTACATGCTAGAAGAGAGAAAAGGGAAGGTTAAAAGAAAAAAAGAAGGAGAGAAGTTTGAAGAGAGAGAAAGAGGGAGAGAGAGAGATGGGGGTCGTTTGTTGTGAATGTCGAGTATGCTGAGGACAGTCAATGACCCGATGCTGGGGGGTGTTTCACAAAGATCCTAAGTTGAACTTATCTCTAAGTTGGACTTAAAATTTATGGGAAGCCATTAGCATCCTTGAAAACATTTTTTGATTTTTTGTTTAGAAGGCATAAAATGTTGATTCAAATCATTCATATTTTCTATTATCATGGGAGATTTCATGTTCTTGATGTGGAATTGTTGAAAAGTCTAAAATACTTGAATTTTTGCTTTTGAATATATTTCATTTTAAGGCTCCAATGGCTGTCCATACTTTTTAAGTCCAACTTAGTGTTAAGTTCTACTTAGGATCTTTGTGAAACACTCCCCTGGTTGGTTAATTGTCCATGTACAGAAATATTTTGGGCCACAAAATTTGGGTTTCAAAATTACAGTCAGTTCATTTGCTGCATATATCTCTTTCAAAAAGTGTTTGAACTAACCATAACAATCCCATTTTAATTCAAATTGTATTTAAAATGTCTTGATTTGTAACGGTCTCTTATTACCTACAATTTTTTTTTTTTTTAACTACATATTATTATTTGTTTAAACCATGGAACCTACGTTTGATGCGTGCACTGGCGTAGTGATAGGGAGGGGGGGGGGGGGTGAGGTTACGGGGTAGTTGCCCTCTCCCCCGCCCCCCCCAAAAAAAAATGCAAACGTTGTTTATTTCTATTTCGATGAGAGCGATTTACAAATGTTTCGCTTAAATTAACTGATTTTCTGGGTTTTTCTCACCTTTTTGTAATATACTTTAGTATGCGTTTGTTCGAAAATGACATATCCCCCAATTTAAAGTCAGGCAAAAATAAATGCTTATTTAGTAGCCTACATGAAACATGTAAGAGGGGGAAGCAGGATCGTCATCAAGCAACTGCCGCTAAAAACATTTTATATACGTAAGCCATTGATAAACGTATTTTCACTTTACAGATCTCCCTTCCTGATAATATCAATTATAAAATTATCTTGATGGTGTTCCTTAAAGGATCGATACTGTGTCTATTGTAATTTGTATACGTTGATTATTAATTTAACGTATGGATATAATAAAATAAGAATAAATAACACATGCATGACACCAATGCGTTCGGTTCCTCGCAACAATCAACTACTAATTTATCATAACATATCTAAGAAAGTGATTATCATCCTCAACATTCCACGGTTTCTAGATAATAAGGAGATTGAACAGAATGTCTATTCAAGTTGGGTATAGTCCGAACGTTAGGATCTGCATGTGCCCCCACTCCACCACCCCCACCACCACCGCCACCACCTTTGATCTACCAGTAACTTCCATGTATCAGTGCACCAATTATTGTAAATCAACTTTATTTGTTCGACACTGTGTTATCAAAGACCTAAACTCTTTTAGGCGCCACCAGTACACCAGACTATTTAGAACACAATGCCCATTGTATGCAACACCTGTCATAATTACAATGGAGCAAAGAGCACCATAATATATGTACAGGAGAATCCCGAGAAGATAGAAAGATTTAGGGATCAATGTTGTTAAATACACTAGTGAAATTGTGCGAAAAACTGTCTCGTTTTCGCGTTTTCTTTCCTCCGAAAAAGCTACACCTGGAGGACCTGTAGAAATTGCTCTGTAGATGAAGACATAGCAGAGGCCTGTGAATAAGAGAGCTCCGAACTCAATTCCAAGAATTATTAACAATAAATTTTGATCAAGGCCTCTCCAATTGAAGGGCCCAATTAGGATTAATGGGAGTAGCCAGGTTAGGATGGAGGCGCCGATGATGCGGGGTGTGGTGATGATGTGGCGGGCACCGAAAGGGTCTACGCAGATGTTGATGAACTGGTAGATGGCGGCGAGGAGGATGTTTATCAGAGAGGAGAAGTCGATTGGTACAAGTAGCGTCCACACGATCTTGTAGAAGAGGCTGGACTCCTGTTATTGAAAATTGAGGTAAGATTTATCGATGTTAAAACTGTCCGCAGTGCACACAGTACATATAAGAATATTTCATATAGGGTAGGTGTAGGGAATTGGAGACCACCAAGCTTGAATCCATCACTGTCTGTCCGTGTTGGCTATAATATTGCTATAGCGCCATATGTGGCCTTTAACAACACTACTGCATATATCCAATTCATTTTGAAGACTACAATGCCTTCTTTCTCAGAGAAAGTTGGGAAAATTGACCAAGGGAAGCAATTTTGATCGTAAAACTTTGCTCTGATATAAAAACACAATTTTCACTGAATAATGTTGTGTTTGCAGATATTTAGGGGTGGCTCTTAAAAAGTAGTTTTAGAAGGAAGTTTATGTAGTGTGCCTACCATCACAGAAAACTTATGGCCATTGTGTGTTGTGAATGGGTGTTGCAATGCACATTATGAATGGTGTCTGATCTGAAATTTGTGTAGGCAATGGGGGACACCAGGTCCAAGATGGGGGCCTACTTTCCCGCAGTTGTTCATTTAATGTTGAAAGGCACTATCATGAAACATATTTGGTTGTTCGTGTCACCATTCTAATTTGAATGCATTTCATTTTTAAGAAGTTGTTTCTATGCTGTGAGTTTGATCAATGTAAAAGTCATATTGCCAGAACATTATTCTGAAAGTATTATAATGCACCTTTATAACTGTAAACAAAAAACTACAGATATATTTTGGGCCACATTGTTTTTAAATCATTTCTTAATTACAGTAAGTTCATTGGTCTCATGCATCTCTTTCAAAAAGTGTTTGAACTAACTATAACAATCCAATTGAATTGAAAATGTCTTGATTTGTAACTGTCCCTTATTACCTACACATGTAGGTAATGGGAGACCTTTTGTGATGATGTCATTAATCATTGTTATCTTATTAATCAGTTACATCAAGACCACAAGTTTGTTACCAAATAAAGAGAAGAAGTTACTGAAGGGGATACAAAACTTTCTGTATGTGTATCATTTTTCATGTTTATGTAAATTATGCAAATGTGCTAATGGGTCTCCAATTCTCCACACCTACCCTACAGTGTGTCTCAGCAAATTGCAACAAGAATATAATCATCAACAACTTACAAAGTACTGTATCGTCTATTAGAATTGTTTTACTGACAAATCCTTTATAGTCATCATGAAACATGAGTCATCATGAAACATAATTTTGAAATATTTGATTATAAAATAAAATCATTGTATGGATGATTAAAAGAGACAACTGACAATTAGTGCTGTTATAGTCAAATGTGGCCTTTCTTAACTTTAGTCACACACACGCACCTAAACACTATACACGTGCGTGTATGTGTGTATGTATGTGTGTGTGGATGTGCGTGCGTGTGTGCGCGTATGCGTGTGTGTACGTGTGTGTATATGTGCATAAATTTACAGGTTCATATATATATATTATATACATGTTTAGGCTATACATAAAATATATCTTTACTAAATGCATTAATGATTAAGGTCCTTTTCGTTACCGCTGATGCTGAACCCGCTGAATCCACTGCAAAGAGATACGCGTTTAAGGCAACGCCGAAGAAATCACAAAGAATGATATTGAAAGGTATGATATTGTGCTGCTTCCTTAGCTTCTTGTGGATAAGGATGATAATGAGGGTCAAGGAAGATGGAACTATTGCGATAGCATTCAAGACCATTATGGACATAACTTGACTACTAAAGTCGCAAACAGACTCTAAATCCTCGAAGCCTGAAGAATTGGACGAGAGACTCGTGTTATAGGATGTCCAATTCATGTTCTCTCACAAAATGCCAAGTTTGTATCCCTTCAAAATCTCCTTCAGGTTGTCAGTTCATTCAAAGTGAGAATTAATCTACTAGATCTCACACACTATACATCCTCGAAGCCTGAAGAACTGGCCGAGGGACTTGCGTTATTGGGTAGAATTCATGTCCTCCAACGGGCTTAGATATGAAGTCTGAAGTCTCCGCCAGACCAACAATCCTCAGAGCATGACGAATCTATTAAGTCCAGGTATTCATGTAGATATCCTTCTCATGAAGAATTAGCTGATGATTAAGAATGTATAAGCTTGGATGATATTAGTGTGCCATATTATATCCTACATCAAGGCATTAAACTCCATGATCTTGTACACATGGTACATGTCAAAACCTGACTATTGTCTTCAAACGTGTAAAGGTGAGAGACTCGCGTTATTGGACGAAGACTTCATGCTCTCTGACGACAACTGGGCCATGTCAAGATAAAAAAAAAGGATTATACCAAAGAGATTTCCATTGCAATGTAAACATCATAGTGCCCCTCTTGAGAACACTTACAACGTAAACATAATTATATCTAGAAAGTCATCTATGTTAAAAGCACTCTCCTTTTCCTTGTAAGAAAGCAGGGTAAACATATTTGTAATTGACTCTATTTGGTTAGAGCACTTAACATAAAGGTTCTGTGATTAACCATAGCCATTTTTTTTCCAAGTCAAGGCACTAAATCTTTTCTGCTCAGATTATTCTTAGTTGACATCTCAGACTATTCAATGAGCCTCTACTCCTAATTAATGCCTGTCGTACGCGGCTCGTCATTTCGATTCCGTTAATAGGAGCTGAGCTAAATAAGTCCGTACATGAAACTAGCGCATGCAGTAGTAATTCAAAGCGATATTTCCAAGCTGTTGAATTGCTATTCACTTTTTGTACGGTATCGCAAGGCGCGTCAGAGACCACGTCAGTCGCTGACGCATTCATGTTTCAGCAGAATGACACAACCTCTGCCACTAGAGATAACACGTGGGATTTCTACTGGTAGTAGCAGTAATTCAAAGCAATGTTTACAGGTTATTTATTTTGCATTCCCTTTTTGTGCGATATCATTATCACAAAGTGAGTAAAAGACCACGTCATTCGCTGCTGCAAAGAGATCTTTTTTGTTTAAAGAAAGAAGTAAACACTGCACAATTTACAGGGTATTACCATTTGCAAATTACTGAAACCACTAATGGTGTATGCTCCAAGTTGATTGTTTAAATGAAATTATGGATGACTTAATTGGCAATTACAGATTTCGATTGTGTTGTTTGTTATAAAGCTCTAGAAAGGAAAGGAAAGACTTTCAATCTTTTTGTTAGGTATTTGCAGAGATTCGTTAAGGGTAAATCCGGAGGGCTTTGAAAAGCATATTGCTCCGATTGTCTCATTTTCGCTCGCTCGATCACTGCAGCACAAACATAGCTCGTTCGACGTCACTACCAAACTAGCCAATCAGCTGTCAATGACGTCATATTGAATGCGGCGGCAAATATATTTTGTGAAATTATCGAGAAATTGACTATTTCTAATTGCAAACTAGTTTTATTTTTGGATGGAAAAGCAGCCATTGTTATCTTGACATTCATTGAAGTAATCAGAATAGGGTAAGTTACTTCTCAGATGATTCAAGAGGTCCATTTTGTAGATATTTTTTTAATTTCTTAGAATGTTCCACTGTGTTGCAGAGTACCGGGTGTATGCCATTGGGTGTGATGTGTTGGCGCGCTATAAGTACAGGCCACCGCGCCGTCGGGTGTATTCTCGTACTGATGTAGGTGCAAAGCTAGAATGGCTACCACGCCCAGTCGCCCACTTCCCTCGCTATGCCTTTCTGAACATTCCTTTACTTTTCAATACAATAACTTTCACCTGCCTAAGTTATTCAAACCATACTGCCTCGCCACTTCCATTACGTAATCATTAAAAGGATCCGCAAATACAACATTTTCCTGCTATACGTTGTACTGCAGGAAAATACAAATCTCCCTGGTATACCTTACAGTCCAAACGACAAATATGTGCCTTTAACGAAGCAGGCGACAATAGGCGTAGCAGACGACACTTGATAGTAATTTTGTATGTGAGATTGCTTTGCTAAATATAAATTACTTTGTTAATAAATATTAACTAAAATTTGTTTTACATTTCTTTAAACCATCATTGATATTTAATAATTCATGAGCAAGTAAAAGAAACATACCAAACTATATAATTATATGAAATACTTGGTGGCAATTAGGGGAGTTTGACGTGATGACCGATTGCACCCCTCTGTTAATAACCGAATAGTCCATGGTGTGTCATGAATATTCATGTGTTTGCTTACCTCGGCTAAATGTTTGCTTTTACTAAATTGAAAAATTACGGTGGGGGGTTGGATGAAATGGACATAATGAAATAGGCAGAAGTGATCTATGATAATTCATGCTTTCTATGTTTCGTGTGCTCGACCTATAATCTTCAAATCGCTTGGCAAACTGAGTCCAAAGTTAGACTTGTTTCACATGTGTATTATAGTCAATGACGAGCTTGCAACCTATTTTGAAAAATTACGGTGGGTGAACTTTCAAAAGTCAATGAGACATGAGGGCTCCAATGAAAGAGCTAGTGATAACGTACGTCGGGTGGATGTGCTTTTCGTTTAAACAAAAAATGAATTTTTAACGAATTTTTAAAAAAACGTCCATAGGCTAACATGTTAGGCTGCTGACTCTGACCATGCTCTGACGATAGGGGGCGTTGTGAAATGAGACTAAACGGAGCAATATGTAAGCATTAGTACGAACCCAGTTAAGTTTCTTTAATTATAGGAAATGTTAAAACAAAATTATGTATATTGTTACGAACCTTATACATATTCATGTGTTTTAATGTAATTTGGGCATGCGCAGATGACTGGATTGTAAAAGTGATGATTTTCTGATTTTAAAAAACGTAAGACCGTCTATACACAGGTATCTTATTGTTTTTATTTTTAATTCATAAGTTGTTACTGTTGTGTGGTTAGGATATAATAATATGATTTTTGAATAAAATGTCACCTTGTTTTATTTGATGATTGAAGTTTATCGACTTATTTTCTATATATACTTCATGTAAATGTTACAGTTTAATCATTTAGTTTCAATTTTTTAGTGATCAATAATAAATTTTTTCTTAATACATTATCAAGATGTCCTGCACCGACTCTCAAACTGTATATCTGATCTTATACCCTTTGATTTTCTATTTATTTCATATCCAAGTATGCAAACCGAACTCAATATTATTATTGTTTTCATTTTTTATGATTTATGTACTATGTATTGTTCAGATCTGGATTCATTTAAAAGTGTTAAAAAGCATACTTGTATAATTATATTTGTATGTCTATGGAATTATTTTTACCTTGTAAATTTACTTGCATCAGCCTCCAGCTGTATTGTTGAATATTCGAATAAAACCTTATCAAATCAAATCAATTCATAAACAAAATTATATTTTCACATTTTTAACAAATCGCACATAAAGTTTTTACTATTTCCTCGAACAGTTTGCGTATAAATTTCAAATTATTTCTTTTGTTTTCCACTATATTTTTTGTTTTCCTCTTAAATTTCCTTCAGATAAAATGAAGGGTTATGAATGAAAAAAGGGATAAATGTTCAAAAATAAAAATAAAGAGTTAGAGAACATTTTGGTATATAAGGCAACAAAGATATCGGTCGATGATATTTGAATAAATCACAGTCATCTTTTTTTTTATGGACAGAGATAATTTTTGCAATCTGAAATTACTAGAAAAAAAAAACACTTGATAAAATAAAAAATAAACCAAAGGTTAATTTATTGGATGAATTTTCTGTTTCAATACTTTACAACCTGTATTATCGTAGCCACACAAATAAGTGTGTTCAAATAATTTAAGAACATCCAACAAATCATTTACAGTTATAAGATTAAAATATATTGTTTCAGATACTGGATCACACCAATAATCAGTATGGGACAACGAATCAATTCGAGCAAAATTATCATGCAAAGTAGAAGAACAAGAAATGAAATAAGAATTCATTAGCGATAGTTTGCTCACTCTGTCTTAATTCATCATTATTTACAACATACACAGGCAATCTAAACATCCGATCATGAATCATCCGATGTCCTTTCATTTATACTTTTTGCGGACGAGTCTTATCTATTTTATTCCCACAGAAATCCAAATACTTTAGTCAATGTTGTAAATTCTGAACTTGAAAAAGTCACCCGATGGATACGAGCTAATAAACTATACCTTAACCTCAAAAATAATTTTAAAAAAAAAGTTATTTAGTAATTCTATAGACACACTGCCTATAAATATTTTTTTTGACGATACCCCTTTGGAAGTTGTTTCATTCATTAAATTTCTAGGCATAACTGTTGATAACAGACTTTCGTGGAAATACCATAAAGATAATACATGTAAGATCATTTCACGGAATATTGGCATAATAAATAAACTTAAATTTTATTTGTCGACATCATCCCTGCTCATGCTTTATTTATCTTTAATTTTCCCATATCTGAATTATGGGATACTTGCTTGGGGCAATACGCAGCAAACTCTACTAAATAGACTGTTATGATTACCAAAGAAGTCTCTTCGTATTATTTGCAATTCTGCTATACTCTCACACACAGACCCGTTATTTGTTAATAGCAGACTATTAAAAAAAAATGACCTGTATCTATTTCACTTATGACAATTTATGTATAAGTACAGTAGAAAGACCCTTCCACATATATTTGATGCCATGTTGCCTCTAAATCGGTCATTGCATGATTACCCAACTTGACGGTCTAACGAGTTTCACCTACCACTCTTTAGAAGTTTATTAGCGAAGAAGTCGTTCATGTATGATGGTTCTAGATTTGGGAATTTTCTAAGTGAAGGTATTAAAAATAGACTATCCCTAAATTCTTTCAAGAAAAAAACTAAAAATATTTTTAGCTCAAACTTTATCGTAATATACAATAATAATTTGATAACAGCTGGTAATCATCTTAATTTTTTATTTAGGTCTTCATCACCTGCTCGATTAATTTAATATTAATTTAGTCTTAATATGATCTTACCTTCCCAAAATCACCACTGTAACTACTTTTTCTTCAGTTATGATTTGTCCTGCTTCTTCCTTCTTCCCCCTTTTCCTTTTCCTTCTTGTTTTATCTGTTTTACTTCTCCTTGTCGTTTTGTGGTTGTTTGTTGTTTCGTAATATTTTCTTGTGTTTTCCAAGTCTTCGTAGGCACAATTTAATTAATTTTTTTTTTCTGGGGGATCCACAAATTACAAGCACTGATTTTGCAGTGGATTCCCCCATTTCCTCAAAAATTAAGAATTTCATGTTATAATTGTATCATATTCAAGATTTCAAGATTCAAGATTTATTCATTCCATTCAATAAAAAACATATATGTATATAAAAGATAACACAAGTGTAAAAAAAAAAAGAAATACAAGTTATACAAACATCGGAAGGTCACTGATCAGTACATTTAAAGGTAAAGAAATCAAATGGAATTTGGGTCACTGCAAAAGTTCAAATAAATTTGAACTTGTCGAGGCTGTGCCAAAGGTTTGAATTAAAATAGTTTTGCAATAGATAACTATGTACATAAACAATTTACTGGACAACAACAAAACAATACAAAACGAAACAAATATATATATATATATATATATATATAAGTGAAGAAGGAACAAAAAAAAAAAAAAAATCTTTTTATCACATAAAATAGTATACAGGGGTTATGTACTCGCTAATAAATAAAATTTGAGTTTCCTTTTAAATCCATTAACATTCCTAGTTTGACATATTTCCTGAGGGAGTGCATTCCAGACAAGAGGTGTAGTATGTTTAAAAGAATAGGACACAAAGTTTGTTGTACATTTGAATATATGAAATTTCTCTCTATGACGAGTGTTATAGTTATGGATTTCATTTTGAAAAGTTAGTAGCACTTGCAGATTTTCAGGCAGTGATGTGTAAACATATCTAAAGAGCATTAATCCTACTAAATACTTATTGAGCTGATATATATCAAGTACTTTCAGTTTGAGAAATAAAGGTTTAGAATGTGCATGGAAACCAGATAAAGTACAGCATCTAACTACTCTCTTTTGTAATTTTAAAAGTTTATCTAACTTTGATGGATATGTAATTCCCCAAACAATATTTCCATAACTAAGATGAGGCAAAACAATGTATTATATAGTAGAATAAGAATTTCTTTAGGTAAGAGATAACGTAGTTTGCTAATGATACCAACACCTTTTGAAGTCTTATTAATTACGGCAAGAATTTGGCTATTCCAAGATAAGTCTTCATCAATTACAATACCTAAAAATTTGGTAGAAATGACTCGTTTTATATCAAGTTTGTTGATTTTAACTACCAGATCGTGTGCATTGTTTTTGTTACTTTTTAAATTATAGAAGTACATATATACAGTTTTTTCTATATTAATAGATAGCTTATTTAAATTGAACCATGTAGATTTATTTTGTTTTTTCAGTATTAAGCATAATGTGTAACTGTGTAATATCATTATGACTAATCAAAATGTTGGTATCATCAGCAAAGAGTACAAGTTTAAGAACAGATGAGCAATTGGAAAGATCATTAATATAGAGTAAAAAAAAGCAACGGACCCAGGATAGAATCCTGTGTTACACCACACACAATTTGTAAATTATTTGAAGTAACATTGTTGAAATATATCACTTGACTTCTATTTGTTAAATAATTCTCAAACCAAGTTAAAACAAGCCTGCGAAATCCATAATTTCTTAACTTATAAAGCATTATATTATGATCAATTGTGTCGAAAGCTTTGCTTAAATCTAAAAATAATCCGATAGTGTGACATTTTTATGCAATACATGAAATCAAATGATAATGCAAATTAATCAATGCCATTTCAGTCGATCTATTTTTCCTAAAACCATATTGGCATGAATTCAATATTACATTATCACTAAGGAAACTATGAACACGTGTAAATACAATTTTTTATAATACCTTTGAGAAAAAAAGGTAATATAGAAATGGGTCTGTAATATAGAAATGGGTCTGTAATTCAATATATTGCGGTTATCACCCTTTTTGTACACTGGGATTACCTTTGCATTTTTTTAGATTTGTAGGAACTATTCCAGTTGATAGTGAAAGATTGAAGATATAAAGTAACGGTTTGGTTATGTAAAATATACTCTTTACAACAATGGAACTTATGTTATCAATACTTGTGTTTTTTACTCTTCTTTATTCCGCTGACAATATTGATTAATTCGTTTTCAGTAACAGGTTTAAAATATAACTAGACTTTAAATCGTCACTTTGACGAATTAGGTGATACGTGCTATTTGATTATCATGAAAGTGTGCCGATGATGATCTAATGATAATGATCATAAATACGATAATTTTTTTTTTTTTTTTAAATGATATTTTATTTCCTTCCTCATAATTTCACATAACAAGAAATTCACATAACAAGAAATTATCAAGATAAGCAATATAAAACAAGATCTTTGATACAAGACATTTCATAAGTTACATCAATCAATGAACATATAGAAGAAAAAAAAGGGAAAAAAAAGTCTTGCATGATAAAGACCATGATTAAGAGTGGTATAGCGCCCCCTTCAGGTATTCGATAGAGATTTGTAGAATCAGGATTTCAGAAAAAGTCGCCTAACACGCTAACTAAGAAAATTCTGACATGTCGCCTTTAATTGAAATTTTCACTAAGATGATGTCATCGAAATGATAAATTATGTACGTCAATATTGTAGATAATTTATTAGCTACACCGTATCAAAATTTGGAAGAACATAGAGTACTCATAAGCTAGATAGTGCTCAAAGATCAATGTCATGAAGATTCATGATGTGAACGAAATTCACCTTCCTTAGGCATAACACGCAAATTAAGAAAATTCTGAAATGTGGCCTTTAATTGAATTTTGTACTATGATGACGTCAATGAAATAAAAAGTAGTGTGTATTTATCTTGAAGGCAATTGCCTCAACTACAAGATACCGAAATTTGGAAGAAAATCAGTCAATATTATGAGAAATACACTAAATTTTCCATAAATATAATGACGTCATAATATGCAATTTTGTATTTTGACTTCCAAGGCCATTATGATGACGTCAAGATGTATTGAATGGCCAAATGAGATATGAAATCATATCTCTGACTCATACTCTATCTAAATATGAAAAAAATGGCAGTCCTTATTCACCCCGATGCACTTTTTATAGGCATGTTTTTGCCCATATATGCTATGTAATACATGAGCTCGCGCGCACGGATATTTTTCTTGAACGGACGCTCATTCCGTTATTAATAGTGATAAAGAGATGAACATGGTATCAAATTGTTCAGAAAAATATGAGGAATATCCTGTCAAAACAAATATACAAGGAATTATTTTTCGTTCGGCCGTGACAAACGAAAACGTGCAAAAATGCTTGTTTTGCGCGATTTTTTATGAAATGCTTAAAATGGCCTGAAACGTATGCAAAAAAAAATTTAAACGATTTTGAGCAATTTAAAATTTTACGCGCGTGTTAACGCGCGCACGTACGCGTACGCGCAGTTTTGCGCGCATTTATTGACCTGAAATTGACCGGACAGATATTGATCTTAATCCTGATAATTATAAATGAGAAATTCCTTTCCGTTATGAAGATATGATCATAAGTTGATTTTCACAAAATGGCGCCTGGATGACGTCACGATAACTTTGACTCTCTAAAAAGTCACGCAGTTCTAAGTTAGACTAAGATCTATCATCATGGCAAGTTTCATGATAATGGCTTTATTCAGTCTTGAGATATCCTGCGAACAAATTCGAGGAAGAATAATAATAAATAATAAAAAATAATAAATAAATAAATAATAAAAATCTTGACGAAATCAAAAGGTGATACGTATATTTCATACGTATCACCTAATAACTTTTCGCATGGAGGTGGTAAAAAAGATTGATAAGATATGTCACTATCAACTGGAATAGTACTTGACATAGATGGACCAATGTTGATAAAAAAAAGTTATTAAATATATCAGAAATATCTTTACTATCATATATGTCACGACCATCTACATTGAAGCTAGCAGGTGTTTTAATTAAAGATTTACCTAGAATATCTCGAATAACATCCCAGGTGTTTTTCATATTACCTTTATGTTTTTTAAATTCATTGAAATAATGTAATCTTTTAACTTCTTTTAGACATTTATTTACACTATTTCGAAATTTTTACGACATTGTTTGATGGATATTTACAATATAATTTATACATTATGTTCTTTTTATTTACCATCTTTAACACTTTTTTTGTCATCCAAGATTTTTTTACTAATTGCATGTTTTTTTAGAGAAACCTTTTTTACTAAGAAGTTTTTCTCATATTTGGACAGAAATTGTTTCAAAAAGTGTTGATAAGCTATATCGGAATTTGAACAATTATACACATCTTCCCAGACTGTGTTATCTAGATCTTGCTTTAAACAATTTTTGTATTTGTTTTGTTTTATTAATAACATATCTATGAATATTATTATTATTTGTATTATGATTAAGGTTTTGGTTAGCCGTTATCTGAAATACTGGTAAATGGTCGGTCACATCAGTGTAAAGACAGAAATAAAATAATTATCTCTATATATGGTGAGCCGATTCGTAACAATTTAATTTCACTTTACATAGTACCCTACATCTGTCGTCCCCCCCCCCCCCCCCCCCCCTACTGATAATATCAAGTATATCTTGATGGTGTTTCTTAAAGGATCGATACTGTGTCCATTGTAATTTCTATACGTTGATTATCAATTTAACGTATGGATATAATAAAATAAGAATAAATAACACATTCATGATACCAATGCGTTCGGTTCCTCGCAACAATCAACAACTAAATTATCATAACATATCTAAGACAGTGATTATCAGCCTCAACAATCCACTGTATCTAGAGAAAAAAAGAATATTGTAGAGAGTTTCTATTCAAGTTGTTATATTATATTAAGTTCTATTATAGTCCGAAAGTAAGGATCTGCAGGTGCCCTCACCCCACCAACACCACCACCACTACCACCACCACCACCACCACCACCACCACCATCACCACCACCTTTAATCTACCAGTAACTTCTACTGTCAGTGCACCAATTATTGTAAATCAACTTTATTTGTTCGACACTGTGTTATCAAAGACCTAAACTCTTTTAGGCGCCACCAGTACACCAGACTATTTAGAACACAACTACCGTTGTATGCGACACATGTCATAATAACAATGCTGCAAAGAGCACTATAATATATGTACAGGAGAAGCCCTAGAAGATAGAAAGATTTAGGGATCAATGTTGTAAAATACACTAGTGAAATTGTGAGAAAAACTGTCTCGTTTTCGCGTTTTCTCTCCTCCGAAAAAGCAACACTTGGAGGACCTGTAGAAATTGCTCTGTAGATGAAGACGTAGCAGAGGCCTGTGAATAGGAGAGCTCCGACCTCAAATCCGAGAAATACCAACAATACATTTTGATCAAGGCCTCTCCAATTGAAGGGCCCAATTAGGATTAATGGGAGTAGCCAGGTTAGGATGCAGGCGCCGATGATGCGGGGTGTGGTGATGATGTGGCGGGCACCGAAGGAGTCTACGCAGATGTTGATGAACTGGTAGATGGCGGCGAGGAGGATGTTTATCAACGAGGAGAAGTTGATTGGTAGAAGAAGCGTCCGCACGAACTTATAGAAAAGGCTGGTCTCCTGTAATTGAAAATTCAGGAAAGATTTATCGATGTTAAAACCTTCTGCAGTGCACACGGTACAGATAAGTATATTTCATATTCAGTGTGTCTCAGCAAAATGCAACAAGAATATAATCGTCAGCAACTTAAAAAAGTACTGCATCGGCTATTATAATTGTTTTACTGACACATCTGGTATAGTCATCATGAAACATGATTTTGAAATATGAACATTTATTTATAAAGTTCATAATTGTAAGGATGATTAAAAGAGACAGCTGACAATTAGTGCTGTTGCTAGTCAAATAGGGCCTTTCTCAACTTTTGTCACACACACACGCACGCAAATACTATGCACTTGTGCCTTCTTTGTGTGTGCGTATGTGTGTGTGTGCGTGTGTTTTATGTTACAACTGATTTCATTTTTGTTTTCATCAATCGTACAATATTTGTAATAACAATATTTTGAATTCTTGTCAAGATGAAAAACAACTGTATTTTATTTCTAAGATTGATTTGTATCGTTTGGAATCCAAAAAAAAAAAATATTGGAAAAAAAAGTGTGGGTGTGGGTGTGAATGTACGTGTGTGTATAATGCGCATAAATATAAAGGTATATATATATACATGTATATACATAAGTTTACTAAACGCATTAATGATTAAGGTCCATTTCCTTACCGCTGACGCTGAACCACCTGAATCCGTTGCAAGGGGATACGCGCTTAAGGCAACGACGAAGAAATCACAAAGAATGATATTGAAAGGTATGATGTTGTGCTGCTTCCTTAGCTTCTTGTGGATAAGGATGATAATGAGGGTCAAGGAGGGTGGAACTATTGCGATGGCATTCACGACCACTATGGACAGAACTTGACTACTAAAGTCGCAAACAGACTCTAAATCCTCGAAGCCTGAAGAATTGGACGAGAGACTCGTGTTATAAGATGTCCAATTCATGTTCTCTCACAAAATGCCAAGTTTTTATCCCTTCAAAAACTCCTTCAGGTTGTCAGTTCATCCAAAGTGAGAATTAATCTACTAGATCTAGACACTAGACACTATACATCCTCGAAGCCTGAAGAATTGGCCGAGAGACTTGCGTTATCGGGTGTATAATTCATGTCCTCGGGCTTTAAAAGATATGAAGTCTGATGTCTCCGCCAGACGAACAATCCTCAGAGCATGAAGAATCTATTATGTCCAGGTATTCATGTAGATATCCTTCACCTGAAGAATTAGCTGATGATTTAGAATTCATACTCTTGGATGATATTAGTATGCCATATTATATCCTACATTAAGGCATTAATATTCATGATATTGTACACATGGTACATGTCGATACCTGACTATTGTCTGCAAACGTGTAAATGTGAGAGACTCGCGTTATTGGACGAAGACTTCTTGCTCTCTGACAAAAACTGGGCCATGTCAAGATCAAAGAAGGATTATACCAAAGAGATCCCCATTACAATATAAACATCAATCAAAGTGCCCCTCACGAGAACACTGACAACTTAAACATAATTATATCTAGAAAGTCATCTATCTTAAAAGCACTCTCCCTTTCTTTGTAAGCAGAGTAAACACATGTGTAATTGACTCTGTTCGTTCAGAGCACTTCACATAAAGGTTCCGTAATTAACCCAAGCCATTTTATTGGTTTTTCTAGACCGAGGCACGAAATCTTTTCTGCTCAGATAATTCTCATTCGTCAAAAACAATACGGGCGTTGGGGATTGAAGGTTTTCGATAAAAGGGACAGATGATAATTATGATACCCAACAACAAATTTATGAGAGCAACTTGCAGTGTTTCGAGGAAATATATTTCCCCTGTATTTCCTGTATTTCTTTTTAGCGAGGGAATTTTCCCATTGGGGGCTGTTACCAAGTTGTTAGACCGTAAAACATACGAAGATCATTGCTTGCTCCCTTTGTTATATTACCCACCCCTCCACTCTTCCTTCTCTCTCTCTCTCTCTCTATCTGTCTCTGTCTCTGTATGCCAGATTGGTGCTTTAATAAATAGATGGCGTCAGCCCATATTTTACATAGGATGACGTGGATCGTAATCAAACGATTGGTTGAACGCGTACACGTGACCGGGCATTTATTTTTACCTTACACGTAATTTTGATAATGACCGGTCATTATCAGAATCATGTTATAACATATAATTTCATATAACAATAAAAACAAAATCTTATAAAACAAAAAATACTCAGCATTTTGTTTGGGCATTAAAAAAGTTACCCACACTCGGTACCTTCAAAACAGTCCAAACACTCTTACCTTGGCTACCGCCTCGGGCGTGTTAGACTTTTCCAAGGGTACCTTGTGTTGGTAATTCTCACTTATGCCCTCACTGCTGTGTATTATTTGTATACTAATGCACTAGCTAGGTTTTGAATACAGGTCCTCAAAACCACATAGCAGACTATTCACTGAGCTTCTACGCCTAATTCATGCTTGTTGTACGCGGCTTGTCATTTCGATTGCGTTATTAGGAGCTGTGCTAATTAAGTCCGTAAATATTTGCAAGCCATTGATTTGCTCTTCACATTTTGTACGGTATCGCAAGGCGCCGCAAAGACCACGTCAGTCGGGAGGAGGGGGGAGGGGGGAGGGGGGTGGAGGTAAGAGCACATTTTTTTTTTTTTTTGGTCAAGTTTTTGAGAGACAATTTCGCAACGACTCAGCCGGCCGCTGAATAAGCTGGGAGGGGGGAGGGGGGGGGGGGGGGGGGGGGGGTAGTGAGCATTATTATTTTATTTTTTTTGCTCTCGGGAATTCGAAAATTGCGCAGACCGTTGTTCGCTCAGTGGGGGGTGGGGGGGGGGGTAGAGTGAGCACTTACTACAACACAACAACTTATATACCATTTTCTTTTTTTTTTCAATTTAAAAAAGAAAGAAAAAAGGCCAGGAGGCCCTCCCCCCGTAGATCCGCGCCTGAGTCGCTGACACACTCCTGCTTCAGCAAAATGACGCCATTTCCACAACAGGAAAACACGTTGGGGCTTCCACTGGTAGGAACAGTAATTCAAAGCTTACAGGATAACAGGTTATTTATTTGGTATTCACTTTTTGTGCGATATCATTATCACAAAATGGGTAAAAGATCACGTCAGGCGCTGCTGCAAAGAGATCTTTTTTAAAGAAAGAAGTAAACGCTGCATAATTTGTTGGATATTGCCATTTGTAAATAGATTTTATCATTAGACGAAAGTTGTCTATTACTGAAATGGTGTATGCTCCAAGTTAAATGTTTGAATGAAATTATGCATGACCTAATTGGCAATTACAAGTTTGGAGTCTGTTATTTATTTGAAACCCTAGAAATAAAAGGGAAATCTGTTGTACGTGTTTCCTGAGATTCGTAAAGGCTAAATCCGGAGTGCTTTGAAAAGTAAGTGTTAACACGAATCCAGTTAAGTTTCTTTAATCAAAGTAAATGCTGACACGAATTTATCTATATTGTAACGAACCTTTCACATATTCATGTATGTTTATGTAATTTGGGATAGTGCAGATGACTGGATTAATATAGCTAAGACCGTCTACACAGGTATCGTATTTAGATATATCGACTGCTACGAGAGGACTGGCTATTTGTAAACACTCAAGGGGAATTTGCCTCCGCTAGCTGCTATCACCCCGAGGTGCGGCTTGGTGGGCGGCGCATCGAGGGGTGATAGCAGTGGAGGCAAATTTCCCGAGAGCCAGTATAGAAACAGCCAGTCCTCGAGTATTAAAGCAGTCGGTATCCCTTTCATATTATGCCGAATTCAAACAAAAATCTACCAAGAATTCTTACCTTATCGTTTTATCGAGTAGAGATTGGTTTAAAAATCTGATAAACCTTCTGTTTATCACCGCCCGAAAAATGACTGAAATTTTCGATCAGTTGGGAATCGCAGACAAAAAGCACTGTATGATGTCCGCGCTCGCTCAAAGAACATTTTAACACGTAAACCAATGGGTATCGCAGCAAGATTTATTATCTTCCCGGTAACTGGAATTTGCCGGGATTTTACTCTTGGGCTATTAAATGGTTTTGGCATTTTTCGTTTCTTTACGGGAATCACGACTGCAATTTTGACCAATCAGATGGCTGGATTTCTAAAGTGTGGTTTATAATTGTTTTGATTTACGGTTACTGTTGTGTGGTTATGATTTGATATCATGTTTTTAATATAATGTCACCTTGTTCGGAGAATATTCACACCTGAAATCCTTCAAACATTCGAGCTGAATACCTGGACTAAATAGATTCTTCAAGCTCTGAGAATTTTCCGGCGACTTCACACTATATCTAAGCCCGTTGGAGAAAATAATTCTACACCCAATTATGAGAGTCTCTCGGTGAATTCTTCAGGCTTCGAAGATGTAGTGTCTGACATCTATTGGATCAATTCTCACCCCGAACATAATAACTACCTGCAGGAGATATTAAAGGTTTTAAAACTTGGCATTTTACGAGAGAACATGAATTAAGAGTCAGGCTTCGAGGATTAAGAGCCCGTTTGTGACTTGAGGACTGAAGTTCTGTCCCTAGTGGTCTTGAATGCCATTTCAATAGCTCCACCCTCCTTGACTCTCATTATCATGCTTATCCACATGAAGCTAAGGAAGCAGCACACCATCACACCTTTCAATATCATTCTTTGTGATTTCTTTATCGTTGCCCTAAACTTGTACTATACTGCAGAGGGTTTAGTGTCAGCGGTAAGGAAACGGACCTTAATCAATCATGCGTTTAATAAAGAAGCATGCTACGTATACGTATAAATTATATTCAAAAGTATGATTGATATAGTTGGCCGATCATTAATCAATAGCGTACTGAGGTTCTTATCTCCGGTGAGAAAAATTAGTATGGCGGCAACCAAAGTCCTGTAGGATCGTTACAAAATGACCTTTTGAACATTTTATTTTACAAAAAATGATGAACCAGATTTTGGATTTCTTTAGAGATTTCAAATGACTGAAATTATATTTTTCGGAAGCATAATTATTTTTTTAATACTTTTATTCTCCTTTAATCTGTGTTAAATCATTTGTAATATACCTTTCTGTCTTCAAGCATACACAATATAAATGAGAGTGATTACAGGTCTCTTTAGAGGGCTGTATACATCGCTAACAATAGTTTAGATTTCGTACGTTGTGTCATTAAATTGTTCTTTATGCACAAACTTAAAGCGAATTGCCATATGGGACTGAAGAATGATGGAAACGTATATGTGTCGTAAGATTGGGTAAAACCTGATTTATTCTTAAAGAACAGTTACATAACTTTCAAACGATTTAGATTCGCATGATGAATGCTCTTGTCATACTCACACTGAATTTCATTTAAATATATTAAAAAATAACATCAACCTTATTGTTATACATTTTAATGCCCGTAGTCTCTCCAGAAACTTTTTTTGGATACACTTTCACTTCTATTCTCTGTTATTGCTATATCACAAACTTGGATTTATGTTACCCCTTTTGTTCCTTTACATTTAGAAGGTTATACTTTTATTCATTCAGATCGAGTTATCGGTAGAGAAGGGGGTACTGCATTATTTGTAAAGAAAGATATTAATTGTAGTGATCACAATGATTTATTTGATTCTTATGATGATTCCATATGTGGATATTTATTTGTAGATCTATATGTTTGAACTGACCTGTAAATATAAGATGGGTGTTATTAATAGAAAACCTAACTCTGTGAATGAGAATTTTGTACAGTTTTATAATGATGCACTTGGTACTTTATCGCATGGAAATGTTGTTATAGCTGGTGGTTTGAATTTAAATCTTCATAAATGTAATAATGCTCAAGTGATTAATACTGACGCTAGTAAATTTGTAAATATAAATGCCTCTTTGGGCTTCATAATTGAGCTACAATCCCAACTCGTATTACAGGTATTAGTGTAACACTAATTAGTGATATATTTACTAATATTACAAATTGCAAATGCAAGAGTGGAACAATATGTATTAGGCTTACTGACATTACTGATCACTTACCTATATTTCCCTCTTTTGAGTTAGTTAAATAATATAACAAAAATATCGTTTTACCGATCTCATGTTCATAACATCACCAAGGCATCTGCCAATGCATTAGGAAGGGAGTTAAATAATAAAGAATTGTCATTTTGTATATGAAGAAAAAAAGTATAACGTATTTATTATTTTGCTAAGCAGATTGTATGATAAATAATTACCTCTTGTACCTAATTAATCTAAAAGAACTAAAATACGTCAGCCATGGGTAACTTAATATTCATTAAGGAGTATTAAGAAGACAAATGA
The DNA here is from genome assembly GCA_035222895.1 of Strongylocentrotus droebachiensis. NCBI lineage: Eukaryota > Metazoa > Echinodermata > Echinoidea > Camarodonta > Strongylocentrotidae > Strongylocentrotus > Strongylocentrotus droebachiensis. The sequence continues at coordinate 175,884 of JAVYIG010000342.1, read as the reverse complement.
AGCTATGAAAGAAAAACAATTACTCAAGCAATCGGCAAAGCTCTATTAGACAAATAAAATAATCCTTCCATCAAGGATTTAACAACAGTTAAAGTTTTGTTCATTCGTTGATTTATTTGTTCAAAATACAAACAATACAAATCATTAAATAGATATCATGTATAAACATAAACAAATCGTTAAATATGAGAAACAAAAAAAACTTAACTATGGGAAAACCTGTATAAGGCTTTATAGTTTACAGTTATCGTAGTTTTAAATAATATATTTTAGGAGTGCTCAAACTACACATAATAAAACATGATAAAAAGACAAAAGAAAGAAAGAGAAAAGTACTGGGAACAAGAATAAAGAATATAATACAGGTGAGGATTATATATATTAATCATATTTAGAATAAAAATTATATTTCGATTGTTTTTTAAAACAATAAAGGTTTTTATACAGACGGGTGCACTGTGATAAATTATTCCAAATGAAAGGTAAAGCATTACTAACCAATTTTTTTGGCATAAGTTGTTTTTACTTTCCGTAAATGAAATCATTTACAAAATTTAGTATTATAAGCATGATTTTTATTATTATTTGAAAGCAATGCAGCTTTCTTACATGGAAGCCATTTAAGAAAATAAGTGAAGTCAACTTATGCAATGTGATATTAAAACAAATCAAAAGTATTCAAGCACCATCATCTTAAGAATAATGGACCAGAATGAGCTGTATATCTACTTCCAGTAACATTGCGTAAGCCCCTTTTTTGTTAATTATAAAGAGTTTTCATTTTCAATTGAATTGAATTTCCCCAAATAACAATACAATATGTGAAATAAGACAATATGAGTGAATTATAAATTTTAAATAATATCAAGAGTGGTAAATAAATCTTTATACATTATACCTATACATTTTGACACTTTACTTATAATATTATTAATATGTGCATCCCAACAAAAGTTTTTAACTACATATACACCAAGAAAATTAACAACTTCTTGCTTAGATATACAAACGAAATCAATTTTAAGTGATATAGGCCTGTTATTAAACAGGTTTGAAACAGCATGTTTTTTTAATATAAAATATACAAAAGTTGTCTTTGCTCAGATTAAGTATCAATATATTACCTTTACCACTTAGCCATGTTATTCACTTCTTCATTAACATTACTTTCAACATTACTATGATCAGATTGAGTAAACGTAAGAGTTGTGTCATAGGCGTACATAACATGATCTTACTTTTCAAAGGATTTAACTGGATCATTAATATATATATATATATATATATAGAAAACAACAAGGGACCTAGAATTGACCATTGGGGGACTCCTCATGTCATAACCAAAAATTTGCTGTAGAATTTTTAAACATAGTATATTGGAGACGATTATGTAAATAATCTTTACAAATTGAAATGGGATTCCACATATTGCATACAAATACAATTTTGAAAAACGAGTTCACTGATCAACAACATCCATAAATATTCCGAAACAAACAATTATTATTTTTAATTGCTAAGAATATTTTATCCTGTAAATCAATTAAATCATAGGTTTATTGCAGAATGATTTTTCCCAATAGCAAATTGACAATCATGAAGTACATCTTTTTTTAAAGGGAATCATATAAACGATTATAAACGTATTTTTGTATGGTTTCGGTATACAAGGCAACACAGATATCGGTTGATGACATTTGGATAAATCACAATCATCTTTTCTATGGACAGGGATAATTTTAGCTATCTTAATTGACTAGAAAAAAACCACTTCATAAAGAAAAATATAAACCAAAAGTTCATTTATTGGATGAATTATCAGGTTTCAATACTTTACAATATATTTTATCATAGCCACACAAATAAGTGTGTTCAAATAATTTAAAAACATCCAACAAATCATTTTTAGCTATACTATTATTATATATTGTTTCAGATATAGGATCACACCAATAATCAGTATGAGACAACGAATCAATTCGGGCAAAATTATCATGCAAAGTAGAAGAACAAGAAATAAAATTAGTATTCATGAGCGATAGTTTGTTCACTCTGTAGTTATAAGATTGAAATATATTGTTTCAGATACAGGATTGCATCAATAATCAGTATGAGACAACGAATCAATTCGAAAAAAATTATCATGCAAAGTAGAAGAACAAGAAATAAAATAAGAATTCATCAGCGATAGTTTGTTCACTCTGTCTGAATTCATCATTATTTACAGCATACAAAGGCAATGAAACCATCAGATCATAAATCGTCTGATGTCCTTTCATATATATGTATATTTTGCAGAAGATCTTACATATTTTATTCCCACAGAAATCCAAATACTTTAGTCAATGTTGTAAATTCTGAACTTGAAGAAGTCTACCGATGGATAAGAACTACTAAACTATCCCTTAACCTAAAACAAACAAACAAGAACGTGTTATTTAGTAATTCCGAAGACACACTGCCCATGAATATTTTTGTTGACGATACCCCTTTGGAAGTTGTTTCATTCATTACATTTCTAGGCATAACTGTTGATAACAGAATTTCGTGGAAATACTATAAAGATAATACATGTAAAATCATTTTCATGGAATATTGGCATGATAAATAAACTTAAATTTCATTTTCCGACATCATCCCTGCTCATGCTTTATTTATCTTTAATTTCCCCATATCTGAATCATGGGATACTTGCTTGAGGCAATACGCAGCCAAACTTTACTAAATAGACTGTTATGATTACCAAAGAAGTATCTTCGTATTATTTACAATTCTGCTATCCTCTCACACACAGACCCGTTATTTGTTAATAGCAGACTATTACAAACAAATGACCTGTATCTATTTCACTTATGACAATTTATGTATAAGTACAGTAGGAAGACCCTTCCACATATATTTGATGCCATGTTGCCCCTAAATCGGTCATTTCATGATAACCCAACTTGACGGTCTAACGAGTTTCACCTACCACTCTTTGGAAATTTATTAGCGAAGAAGTCTTTCATGTATGATGGTCCTACATTTTGGAATTTTCTAAGTGAAGGTATTAAAAATAGTCTATCCCTAAATTCTTTCAAGAAAAATATAAAAATATTTTTAGCTCAAACTTTATAGTAATATACAATAATAATTTGATAACAGCTGGTTATCATCTTAATTTTGTATTTAGGTCTTCATCATCTGCTCGATTAATGTAATATTAATTTGGTCTTAATATGATCTTACCTTCCCAGAATCACTACTATAACTACTTTTCCTTCAGTTATGATTTGTCCTGCTTCTTCATTCTTCCTTCTTCCCCCTTTTCCTTTTCCTTCTTTTAAATCTGTTTTACTTATCCTTGTCGTTTTGTGGTTATTTGTTGTTTCGTAATATTATCTTATGTTTTCCAAGTCTTCGTAGGCACAATTTAATTCAATTTTTTTTCTGGGGGATCCACAAATTACAAGCACTGATTTTGCAGTGGATTCCCCCATTTCCTCAAGAATTAAGAATTTCATGTTATAATTGTACCATATAAAGACAGGAATACAATAAATATCTCTATATATGGTGAACCGATTCATAACAATTTAATTTCACTGTACATAGTACCCTAGATCTCTCGCCCCCCCCCCCCTACTGATAATATCAAGTATATCTTGATGGTGTTTCTTAAAGGATCGATACTGTGTCCATTGTAATTTCTATACGTTGATTATCAATTTAACGTATGGATATAATAAAATAAGAATAAATAACACATTCATGACACCAATGCGTTCGGTTCCTCGCAACAATCAACTACTAATTTATCATAACATATCTAAGACAGTGACTATCAGCCTCAACAATCCACTATATCTAGAGAAAAAGAATATTGTAGAGAGTTTCTATTCAAGTTGGGTATAGTCCGAAAGTTAGGATCTACAGGTGCCCCCACCCCCACCACCACCACCACCACCACCACCACCTTGGACCCGCCAGTAACTTCCATGTATCAGTGCACCAATTATTGTAAATCAACTTTATTTGTTCGACACTGTTTTATCAAAGATCTAAACTCTTTTAGGCGCCACCAGTACACCAGACTATTTAGAACACAACTCCCGTTGTATGCTACACCTGTCATAATAACAATGCTGCACAGAGCACCATAATATATGTACAAGAGAATCCCTAGAACATAGAAAGATCTAGGGACCAATGTTGTTAAATACACTAGTGAAATTGTGAGAAAAACTGTTTCGTTTTCGCGTTTTCTCTCCTCCGAAAAATCGACACCTGGAGGACCTGTAGAAATTGCTCTGTAGATGAAGACATAGCAGAGGCCTGTGAATAGGAGAGTTCCGAACTCAAATCCAAGAAATACCAAAAATAAATTTTGATCAAGGCCTCTCCAATTGAAGGGCCCAATTAGGAATAATGGGAGTAGCCAGGATAGGATGCAGGCGCCGATGATGCGGGGTGTGGTGATGATGTGGCGGGCACCGAAGGGGTCTACGCAGATGTTGATGAACTGGTAGATGGCGGCGAGGAGGATGTTTACCAGAGAGGAGAAGTCGATTGGTAGAAGTAGCGTCCGCACGAACTTGTAGAAGAGGCTGGTGTCCTGGTATTGAAAAGTTCAGGTAAAATTTATCGGTGTTAAAACCTTCTGCAGTGCACACGGTACAGATTAAAGAATGTTTCATATACAGTGTGTCTCAGCAAAATGCGACAAGAATATAATCGTCAGCAACTTACAAAGTACTGCATCGTCTATTGGAATTGTTTAACTGAAACATCCTGTATAGTCATCATGAAACACGATTTTGAAATATGAACATTTATTTATAAAGTTAAATCATTGTAAGGATGATTAAAAGAGACAGCTGACAATTAGTGCTGTTGCTAATCAAATATGGCCTTTCTGCACTTTAGTCACACACACACACACACTCACCTAAACACTATACACGTGTGAGTGCGTTTGTGTGTGCGTTTGTGTGTGCGTGTGCGTGTGCGTGTGTGTGTGTGTGTGCGTATGTTTTATGTTACAACTGATATCATTTTTGTTTTCATCAATAGTACAATCTTTGTAATGAAAATGTTTTGAATACATGTCAAGATGGAAAACAACTGTATTTTATTTTTAAGATTGATTTGTATTGTTTGGAATCAATTTAAAAAAACTATTGTGATACAAAGTGTGTGTTTAGGTGTGTGTGTGTGTGTGTGTGTGTGTTTGGTAAGTGTGTGTATATGTGCATACATATAAAGGTATATATATATATTTATATACATGTATATACATGAAATGTATCTTTACTAAACGCATTAATGATTAAGGTCCATTTCCTTACCGCTGACGAATCCGCTGCAAGGAGAAACGCGTTTAGGGCAACGACGAAGAAGTCACAAAGAATGATATTGAAAGGTATGATGGTGTGCTGCTTCCTTAGCTTCTTGTGGATAAGGATGGTAATGAGGGTCAAGGAGGGTGGAACTATTGCGATGGCATTCAAGACCACGTTGGACAGAACTTGACTACTAAAGTCGCAAACAGACTCAAAATCCTCGAAGCCTGAAGAATTGGACGACAGACTCGTGTTATAGGATGTCGAATTCATGTTCTCTCGTAAAATGCCAAGTTCTTAACTTTCTCCGACTGCAGAGCCATATCACATCATTAAAACCAAATTCACATCAGTTAATCAATATAGTCTGGAAATCCGGTTTGAGAATCCATGTTTAATACCGATATGTCTGACAGAGTAGGTCCTTCGTGGAAGAGCCTTCTTAACCGTTAAAAAAGAGAATCGCATAAAGGGTATATTTCACCTCAGAGAAAATCCGTTTAACGCATAAAATCACAGGCAGTATTAGTCGAAGTTTATGTTAAAAGCACTTTCCCTTTCTTTGTAAGCAGAGTAAACACATTGTTAATTAACTGTATTCATTAAGAGCACTTAACATAAACGTCCCGTGATTAACCAAACCCATTTTTATTTGTTTTTCCCAGCCAAGGGATAATTCTTATTCGTCAAAAACGATACGTGCGTTGGTGATTAAAGGTTCCGTTAAAAAGGACAGATAATTATTATGATACCCAACAACTAACTTATGTGACGAACTGGCAGTGTTTCGAAGAAATGTGATATTTCTCTTATATTTCCGTTATATCTTTCTAGCGAGGGATTTTTCGCTTTGGGGGTTGTTACAAATTTGTTAGACCGTAAAACGTACGAAGATCAGTTCTCGCTCCCTCTCTCTCTTCATATACCCTCTCGCACCCCCCCCCCCCCACCCCCATCTACCCGTCTCTCTCAATACAAAGCAAATTTGTTTAGTTAATTAATTTTGCATTAACTTTATGTGCGATATCATTATCACAAGAAAAAGTAAAAGACCACGTCAGTCGCTGCCGCAAAAAATGTTTGTTTAAAGAAAGAAAGAAAGAAGTAAACGATGCATAATTTACTGGTATTGCCATTTGCCAATAGATTTTATCAATAGACGAAAATTGTCCATTACTAAAACCCCTAATGGCGAATCCTCCGAATTCATTGTTTGAATAAAATTATGCATAACCTAATTGGCAATTACAGGTTATTTGTTTGAAACCCTGGAAACAAAGGAAAAATCGTTCAGCCTGCTTTACGTATTTGCTGAGATTCGTAAAGGCTCTGGAGTGCTTTGACTAGTAAGTGTTATCACGAATCCGGTTAAGTTTCTTTAATCAAAGTAAATGCTAACACGAATGTATCCATATTGTAACGAACCTTCTTCATATTCATGTATGTTTATGTGATTTAGGCATGTGCAGATGACTGGATTAAAAAAGCTAAGACCATATGCACAGTTATATTAATATTGTATTTGTATTCATACCATGGGTGTCGATCTGTCATTGATACCTATTGTTCAGGGGGGATGATCTATTCATTCATCCTCCTGAGCAATAGGTATTACGTAAGGATCGACACCCATGATTCATACTGTTGTGTGGTTATGATTTTATGATATCATTTTTTTAATATAATGTCACCTTGTTGTGACAATATTCCTCCCTGAAAGCTTTTCGAGCATTCGATAATGCTAAGTTCACACCGACGCCGAATTGATGGCGCATTAAACCGGCGAGCAAAGCGTAAAAAAGCTTAATTAAAGCGTAAAGACCGTAATAGAGCGCGAGAAAGCTTTGGGCAATTCGGGACATTCGCCAAAAGCGCCAATTTTTTTAAAACTGTTTAAAAATTTGAGGCGATCTGTCACGAATTGCGTAAAGCGGGAAGAGCGTATTAAAGCTTATCAAAGTTTTGCTCAAAGCGTAGGAAAGCTTAACAGAGTTTAAATTTTTGGCGCTCTTGCCGAATGTCCCGAATTGCTCAAAGCTTTCTCACGCTCTATTACGGTCTTTACGCTTTAATTAAGCTTTGTTACGCTTTGCCGCTGCTTTACTCGCCGATTTAATGCGCCATCAATTCGGCGTCGGTGTGAACTTAGCATAACATATCTCAGGAGATCGTGAGATTTTTTGAAAAAATGACGCCGAATTGATCGCCGATTTAAAGCGCGACATTCGGCGTCGGTGTGAACTAGGCATAAAGGAAACCCTGGTACTCAAGCGATCGGCAAAGCTCTATGAGTCATTAAAAAAATGATGTTTCTATCAAGGATTTAAAGTAACCATAATACGAAATTTTTAAAGAGATGCCAATATGCTAACATTATTTGTTAAATTAGTGTTCAAGACTGTGCAGTGTTTATGTAATACAACTTCGACAGACGTGTACTATGCTTATCGTATGATATCATTTACGTCAAGGGATCAACATTTGAATCGACCGAGGATCAAACCCTGGGCCTTCGTATCGTCAGCCAAGAGACGCAACCGTTAGGCCGGTCAACATTTACATTTAGTGCGTGTGCGTGTGTGTGTGTGTGTGCGTGTGTGCGTGTGTGTGTGTGTGTGTATGCACGTGGTGGTGTGTACGTGTGTGTTTATGTGCATAAATATACGGATTTATATATATACCAAGTTTTTATTCCTTCAAAATCTCCTTCAGGTTGTCAGTTCATTCAAAGTGAGAATTAATCTACTAGATCTCAGATATTATACATCCTCAAAGCCTGATGAACTGGCCGAGGGACTTGCGTTATTGGGTGTAGAATTCATGTCCTCCAACGGGCTTAGATATAAAGTGTGAAGTCTCCGCCAAACCAACATTTCTCAGAGCATGAATAATCTATTAAGTTCAGGTATTCATGTAGATATCCTTCACATGAAGAATTAGCTGATGTTTAAGAATGATTAAGCTTGGATGATATTAGTGTGCAATATTATATCCTACATCAAGGCATTAATCTTCATGATGTTGTACACATGGTACATGTCAAAACCTGACTATTGTCTTCAAACGTGTAAAGGTGAGAGACTCGCGTTATTGGACGAAGACTTCATGCTCTCTGACGACAACTGGGCCATGTCAAGATAAAAAAAGGACTGTACCAAAGAGATCCCCATTGCAATGTAAACATCATAGTGCCCCTCACGAGAACACTCACAACTTAAACATAATTATATCATCTATGTTAAAAGCACTCTCCCTTTCTTTGTAAGTAAGCAGAGTAAACACATTTGTAATTGACTCTATTCGGTAAGAGCACTTAACATAAAGGTTCTGTGATTAACCATAGCCATTTTTTTCCAAGTCGAGGCACTAAATCTTTTCTGCTCAGATTATTCTTATTTGACATCTCAGACTATTCACTGAGCCTCTACTCCTAATTAATGAAACTAGCGCATGCAGTAGTAAATCAAAGCGACATTTCCAAGCTGTTGAATTGCTATTCACTTTTTGTACGGTATCGCAAGGCGCGTCAAAGACCACGTCAGTCGCTGATGCATTCATGTTCCAGCAAAATGACGCAACCTCTACCACAGGATAAAACACGTGGGGTTTCTACTGGTAGTAGCAGTAATTCAAAGCAATGTTTACAGGTTATTTATTTTGCATTCCCTTTTTGTGCGATATCATTATCACAAAGTGAGTAAAAGACCACGTCAGTCGCTGCTGCAAAGAGATCTTTTTTTAAATAAAGAAGTAATCGTATTACAGGTACAGTATTAGTGTTACACTAATTGATAATATATTTACTAATATGACAAATTGCAAATGCACGAGTGGAACAATATGTCGGACCTACTGACATTACTGATCACTTACCTATATTTTTCCTCTTTTGAGTTAGTCAAATAATCTAACAATAATAACGTGTCTCGATCTCATGTTCATAAAATCACCAAGGCATCTGTCAATGCATTGAGAACGGAGTTAAATAATAAATAAATAAATATACAAAATATAATAAATAATAAATATTTATGTATCCCAATGTAGAACAAAAGTAGAATGTATTTATTATCTTGCTAAGTAGATTATATGATAAATATTTACCTCTTGTACCTATTAAATCTAAAAGAACTAAAATACGTCAGCCATGGGTAACTAAATATTTGTTACGGAGTATAAGTAAAAAGAAAAATAATTGTATAAAAGAAAATTAATTACTCAAGCGATCGGCAAAGCTCTATATAAAGTCAACAACAAACAAATTATCAAGGATTTAACAACAGTTAATGGTTTGTTCATTCGTTGGTTTATTCGTTCAAAATACAAACAATACAAATCATTAAATAAATATTATGTATAAACATAAACAAACCGTTAAATATCAGAAATTAAAAAACATAACTATGGGAAAACCTGTATAAGGCTTTGTAGTTTACAGCTATCTTAGTTTTAAATAATACATTTTAGGAGTGCTCAAACTACACATAACAAAAGATGATGAAAAAGAAAAAAGAAAGAAAGAGAAAACTACTGGGAACAAGAATATGATACAGGTAAGTATTATACATCAACCATAATTATTTAGAATAAATATTATATTTAAGCTGTGTTTTTTTTTAACAATAAAGGTTTTTATACAGACGGGTTCACTGTGATAGATTATTCCAAATGAAAGGTACAGCATTACTAACTGATTTTTGACATAGGTTGTTTTTACTTTCCGTAAATGAAATAATTTATAAATGTTAGTATTTGAATGTTTTTTGAAACAGATATATGGCGCCATACATATGCTGTTCATCATCATCATCATCATAAGCATGATTTTCATTATTATTTGAAAACAATACAGCTGTCTTTCATTGAACCAATTAAAAAAAATATGTGACATCAACTTATGCAATGTGATATTTAAAAGAATAAAAAATGTTCAAGCACTACCATCTTAATAATAATGGACCAGAATGAGCTGTATATCTACTTCCTGTAACAATGCGTAGGCCCTCTTTCTGTTAATTATAAAGAGTTTTCATTTGAATTTGAATAGAATTTCCCCAAATAACAATACAATATGTGAGATAAAACAATATATACTTTAAATAATACCAAGAGTGGTAAATAGATCTTTATATAGTATACCAATACATTTGACACTTTACTTATAACAATATTAATATGCACATCCCAATAAAACTTATTAACTACATTTACACCAAGAAAATTAACAACGTTTTGCTTAGAAAAACAAACTAAATCAATTTTAAATGATATAGGTCTGTTATTAAGCAGATTTGAAACAGTATTTTCTGTAATATAAAATTTGCAAAAGTTGTTTTTGCTCAGATTAAGTATCAATCTATTACCTTTACCATTTAGCCACGTTATTCACTTCTTCATTAACATTACTTTCAACATTACTATGATCAGATTGAGTAAACGTAAGAGTTGTGTCATAGGCGTACATAACATGATCTTACTTTTCAAAGGATTTAACTGGATCATTAATATATATATATATATATAAAACAACAAGGGACCTAGAATTGACCATTGGGGGACTCCTCATGTCATAACCAAATATTGGCTGTAGAATTTTTAAACATAGTATATTGGAGACGATTATGTAAATAATCTTTACAAATTGAAATGGGATTCCACATATTGCATAGAAATACAATTTTGACAAACGAGTTCACTGATCAACAACATCCATAAATATTCCGAAACAAACAATTATTATTTTTAATTGCTAAGAATATTTTATCCTGTAAATCAATTAAAGCATAGGTTAATTGCAGAATGATTTTTCCCAATAGCAAATTGACAATCATGAAGTACATCTTTTTTTAAAGGGAATCATATAAACGATTATAAACGTATTTTTCTATGGTTTCGGTATACAAGGCAACACAGATATCGGTTTATGACATTTGAATAAATCACAATCATCTTTTCTATGGACAGGGATAATTTTAGCCATCTTAATTGACTAGAAAAAAAACCACTTCATAAAGAAAAATATAAACCAAATGTTCATTTATTGGATGAATTATCAGGTTTCAATACTTTACAACTTGCATTATCATAGCAACACAAATAAGTGTGTTCAAATAATTTAAAAACATCCAACAAATCATTTTTAGCTATAATATTATAATATATTGTTTCAGATATAGGATCACACCAATAATCAGTATGAGACAACGAATCAATTCGGGCAAAATTATCATGCAAAGTAGAAGAACAAGAAATAAAATTAGTATTCATGAGTGATAGTTTGTTCACTCTGTAGTTATAAGATTGAAATATATTGTTTCAGATACAGGATTGCATCAATAATCAGTATGAGACAACGAATCAATTCGAAAAAAATTATCATGCAAAGTAGAAGAACAAGAAATAAAATAAGAATTCATCAGCGATAGTTTGTTCACTCTGTCTGAATTCATCATTATTTACAGCATACAAAGGCAATGAAACCATCAGATCATAAATCGTCTGATGTCCTTTCATATATATGTATATTTTGCAGAAGATCTTATATATTTTATTCCCACAGAAATCCAAATACTTTAGTCAATGTTGTAAATTCTGAACTTGAAGAAGTCTACCGATGGATAAGAACTACTAAACTATCCCTTAACCTAAAACAAACAAACAAGAACGTGTTATTTAGTTATTCCGAAGACACACTGCCCATGAATATTTTTGTTGACGATACCCCTTTGGAAGTTGTTTCATTCATTACATTTCTAGGCATAACTGTTGATAACAGAATTTCGTGGAAATACCATAAAGATAATACATGTAAAATCATTGGCATGATAAATAAACTAAAATTTCATTTTCCGACATTATCCTTGCTCATGCTTTATTTATCTTTATTTCCCCATATCTGAATTATGGGATACTTGCCTGGGGCAATACGCAGCAAACTCTACTAAATAGACTGTTATTATTACAAAAGATGTCTCTCCGTATTATTTTACAATTCTGCTATACTCTCACACACAGACCCGTTATTTGTTTATAGCAGACTATTAAAAACAAATGACCTGTATCTTTTTCACTTAGGACAATTTATGTATAAGTACAGTAAAAAAGACCCTTCCACATATATTTGATGCCATGTCCCCCCTAAATCGGTCATGTCATGATTACCCAACTAGACGGTCTAACAAGTTTTACCTACCACTATTGACAACTTTGTTAGCGAATATCTTTCATGTATGAAGGTCCTAAAATTTGGAATTTTCCAAGTAAAGGTATTAAGAATAGTCCATCCCTTAATTCTTTCAAGAAAAAAAAATATATATATATTTTTAGCTCAAACTTTATAGTAATATACAATAATAATCTGATAAAGGCTGATAAACATCTTAATTTTGTATTAATGTCTTCATCATCTGCTCGATTAATTTAATATTAATGTGGTCTTATGATCTTACTTTCCCAGAATCACCAATATAACTATATTCGTCTTTGAATATGATTTGTCCTCCTTCTTCCTTTTTCCTTCTTCCCCCTGTTTCCTTCTTCCTTTATCTGTTTTACTTCTACTTGTCGTTTCGTGGTTGTTTGTTGTTTCGTAATAAAGTCTTGCATTTTTTTTCAGGGGGATCCACAAACTACAAGCACTGATTTTGCAGTGAATTTCCCCATTTCCTCAGAAATAAAAAAATTCTTGTTATAATTGTATTATGTGCAAAGTGTATTTGTATAGTTACCAACAAACAATGTATAGTGTATGACAAAACTGTGTATGACAAAATACCTTTGTTCATCTTTCTGGTGGAGATGAAACAAATATGAATATGAATATATATGAATGAGGGCAGCATTTTTGTAACTCTTTAACATTTCATAATTGTCGATGCATAATAACGTTTCTTGTCTTTCTTTAATAAATTTATTTACTTTATTTCGGTATGAATTAACCTTTTTGCACTTCTATGAGATCTATTACAAATGAATTGTTTATACAATTTTTTTCTTCTTTTCGATACTCCTTAATAAATATTCAGTTACTAATGACTTACGTATATAAGTTCTATATATAAGTGTATATTTATCATAAAATCTACGTGACAATATAATTAATACATTAAATATTTGTTCTACATTGTGATACATATACAAATATGACCAATTTATATTATTCAACTCCGTTCTCAATGCATCGTGAGATTCTCTGGTGATTTTTACGAACATGGGATCGGGACGCGGTATTATTGTTAGATCATTTAAAGACAGGAATAAATAAATATCTCTATATATTGTGAGCCGATTCATACAATTCAATTTCACTGTACAGAGTACCCTAGATCTCCCTTCCTCTTCCTCCTACTTCTAATATCAAGTATATCTTGTTGGTGTTCCTCAAGGATAGATACTGTGTCCATTGTAGTATGTATAGGTTGATTATCAATTTAACGTATGGATATAATAAAATAAGAATAAATAACAAATTCATGACACCAATGCGTTCGGTTCCTCGCAACAATCAACTACTAATTTATTAGTCGTGGCGTGCGCCTGTAATCCGGCTAACAATGGAAATTACAAACTGATTCAGCCGAGGACGCAGGTTCGAAACTGAGTCACGTCTTTCGGATGGTGACGTTAAAAGTCGGTCCCCTGACGTAAATAATCATATTTCATTGATACACACACACGTTCGATTCCTCGCAGCAATCAACTACTAATTTATCATAACATATCTAAGAAAGAGATTATCATCCTCAACATTCCACGGTATCTAGATAATAAGGATATTGAACAGAATGTCTATTCAAGTTGGGTATAGTCTGAAAGTTATGATCTGCAGGTGCCCCCACCCCAACCACCACCACCATCACCACCTTGGACACGCCAGTAACTTCCATGTATCAGTGCACCAATTATTGTAAATCAACTTTGTTTGTTCGACACTGTGTTATCAAGGACCTAAACTCTTTTAGACGCCACCAGTACACCAGACTATTTAGAACATAACCCCCGTAGTATGCTACACTTGACATAATAACAATGCTGCAAAGAGCACTATAATATATGTACAGGAGAAGCCCTAGAATATAGAAAGATTTAGGGATCAATGTTGTTAAATACACTAGTGAAATTGTGAGAAAAACTGTCTCGTTTTCACGTTTTCTCTCCTACGAAAAAGCGACACCTGGAGGCCCTATAGAAATTGCTCTGTAGATGAAGACATAGCAGAGGCCTGTGAATAGGAGAGCTCCGATTTCAAATCCAAGAAATACTAAAAATAAATGTTGATCAAGGCCTCTCCAGTTGAAGGGCCCAATTAGGATTAATGGGAGTAGCCAGGTTAGGATGCAGGCGCCGATGATGCGGGGTGTGGTGATGATGTGGCGGGCACCGAAGGGGTCTACGCAGATATTGATGAACTGGTAGATGGCGGCGAGGAGGATGTTTATCAACGAGGAGAAGTCGATTGGTAGAAGTAGCGTCCGCACGATCTTGTTGAAAAGGCTGGTCTCCTGTTATTAAAAAGTTAAGGTAAAATTTATCCATGTTAAAACTTTCTGCAGTGCACACAGTACAGATAAGAATATTTCATATACAGTGTGTCTCAGCAAAATGTGACAAGAATATAATCGTCAGCAACATAAAAAGTACTGCATCGGCTATTATAATTGTTTTACTGACACATCCGGTATAGTCATCATGAAACATGATTTTGAAATATGAACATTTATTTATAAAGTTAAATCATTGTAAGGATGATTAAAAGAGACAGCTGACAATTAGTGTTGTTGCTTATCAAATATGGCCTTTCTGCACTTTAGTCACACACACACACACACGCACGCAACACACACGCGTGTGTGCGTGCGCGCGTGTGTGTGTGTGTGTGCGTAAGTTTTATGTTACAACTGATTTCACTTTTTTTTTCATCAATCGTACAATCTTTGTAATGAAAATGTTTTGAATACATGTCAAGATGAAAAACAACTGTATTTTATTTCTAAGATTGATTTCTATTGTTTGGAATCAATAAAAAAAAGAACTATTGAAATAAAAAGTGTGTGTGTGTGTGTAAGTGTATATATATGTGCATAAATATAAAGGTGCATATATATACATATATATATTTATATATAAATACATGTATATACATAAAATATATCTTTATTAAACGCATTAATGATTAAGGTCCATTTCCTTACCGCTGACGAATCCGCTGCAAGGAGATACGCGCTTAGGGCAACGACGAAGAAATCACAAAGAATGATATTGAAAGGTATTATGTTGTGCTGCTTCCTTAGCTTCTTGTGGATAAGGATGACAATGAGGGTCAAGGAGGGTGGAACTATTGCGATGGCATTCAAGACCACTATGGACATAACTTGACTACTAAAGTCGCAAACAGACTCAAAATCCTCGAAGCCTGAAGAATCGGACGACAGACTCGTGTTATAGGATGTCGAATTCATCTTCTCTCGTAAAGTGCCAAGTTTTTAACCTTCAAATTCTCAGACTGCAGGGCCATATCACATCATTAAAAACCAAATTCATTTCAGTTAATCAATAAAGTCTGGAAATCCGGTTTGAGAATCCATGTTTAATACCGATATGTCTGACAGAGTAGGTCCTTCACAGAAGAGCTTTCTTAACCGTGAAAAAAAAAAGACTCGCATAAGGTGTATATTTCACCTCAGAGAAAATCCGTCCTAGCAGACACGATCTTTGACGTATACGATCACAGGCAGTATTAGTCGAAGTTTATATTTTGTGAATTAATGCTGTCGACACCAATACAAACTGATTGTTAAAATTAAGTTGTTTAATTTCAGATGTCACTAGCTCAAGTAATTTTTGTTAGTGTTTGCAGAACGTTTTATAGTCACGATATACCAAAGAAATTCCCCTTGCAATGTTAACATTAAAGTGCCCCTCATGAGAGCACTCACAACTTAAACATAATTATATCTAGAAAGTCATTTATGTTAAAAAGCACTTTCTCTTTCTATGTAAGCAGAGTGAACTAGTCTTTATTGACTCCGTTCATTAAGAGCACTTGACATAAAGGTGTCGTGATTAACCCAAGCTATTGTATTTGTTTTTCCAGATCGTGGCACGAAATCTTTTCTGCTCAGATAATTCTTCTTCGTCAAAAACAATACATGCGTTGGTGATTAAGGTTTTCGATAAAAAGGACAGATAATTATTATGATACCCAACAACTAACTTATGTGACGAACTGGCAGTGTTTCGAAGAAATGTGATATTTTTCTTATATTTCCGTTATATCTTTTTAGCGAGGGATTTTTCGCTTTGGGGGTTGTTACAAATTTGTTAGACTGTAAAACGTACGGAGATCAGTTCTCGCTCCCTCTCTCTCTTCATATACCCTCTCGCACCCCCCCCCCCCTATCCCTCTCTCTAACTCGATACAAAGCAAATTTGTTTAGTTAAATAATTTTGCATTAACTTTATGTGCGATATCATTATCACAAGAAAAAGTAAAAGACCACGTCAGTCGCTGCCGCAAAAAATGTTTGTTTAAAGAAAGAAAGAAAGAAGTAAACGTTGCATAATTTTATGGGTATCGCCATTTGCCAATAGATTTTATCAATAGACGAAAATTGTCCATTACTAAAACCCCTAATGGCGAATCCTCCGAATTCATTGTTTGAATAAAATTATGCATGACCTAATTGGCAATTACAGGTTACGATTCTATTATTTGTTTCAAGTCCTGGAAACAAAGGGAAAATCGTTCAACCTGTTGAACGCATTTGCTGAGATTCGTAAAAGCTAAATCCGGATTGCTTTAAATAGTAATTGTTAACACGATTCCAGTTAAGTTTCTTCAAATCAAAGAAAATGCTAAAACGAATTTATCTATATTGTAACGAACCTTACATATTCATGTATGTTTATGTAATTTGGGCATGTGCAGATGACTGGATTAAAAAAGCTAATACCATATGCAAAGTTATCTTAATATTGTGTTTTAATAATACTGTTGTTACTGTTGTGTGGTTATGATTTTATGATATCATTTTGTTAATATATTTGTTGACAGAGTGCATCAGTAAGACACGATTATTTACGCCTTGCACGGACCTTTATCGTCTCAACCCGGAAGAAACGTGACTCGTACTGTTAATTCGACCTGGTGTCCATCTGACTTAGTTTGTAGGGTCTAGTCGAAGACAGAGAGCTGCCAGAGTAAAATCTATCGTTAGATTAACTCACATCTTCGTATAAACATATGATATAACTCATGTAGACATCATTCTGGGGGACGCGACTCGGCATCGAACCCTGACCCTTTTATTTGGCAGACAAGAGACTCAACCAGTAGGTCAATCCACATCTAGGTCTGGTCATGACTTCAACAATTCGTAATCTCAAGTAACCAGAGGCGGCGGAGCGACTTCCAAAGTGGGGGGGGGGGGGGGCACCAACAAAAAAGGGCACTTTCTGGGGAAAAAGGACACCTACAAAGGGAAATCTCAAAGCGAAAATAAACAATTTTTAGACATTGGTATATACCCTTAAAATTTGATTACATTATCAGGGATGATTTCAATATTTGTTTCTCTGTATACATCGTATAAAATATTGCTTTTTAAAGCATCATACCTTGCAGTTGGGTGTGATGGTCGAAAAAATTATTTGCGAGCGAGGAAAAATATAAAATTTGTGAGGTCACAGTGCGAAAACTACATCTTATAAAGAGGAAAAAACCAATCCTCATCGGGTTATAAATAAAAGCAAATTTTCATAACAGCAAACTGAAAAGACCTTTGATAAGTAACATAACTATAACATCTATAAATGTGAGCGAGCGTAGCGAGCGAGCTTTGGGAGATATTGCTCTTAGTCGCTTGAAATTAGGGGCACGTTTAATGATGAGAGGAAAGGGGGACACTTATTCCAAGGGATAAGACACTTATTAGAAAATAAAAGGAGCACGTGTCAAAGTACAAAGGGTTATTATCAGAGGTGAAAATGGGGCACTCATCAGGGATGAAAAGGCACTTATGAGAATGGAAATTGGGCATTTGTCGACGGAAAAGAGGCCACCATCAGATTTTGATAGGGGCATTTATGAAAATGGGATAGGTTCCTCATAAGAAAGGAAAAGGGGCACGTATCATTGTTAAAAAAGGTTAATTATCAGAGGTGAAAAGGGGCACTTATCGCACCTGAAAAGGGGCAAACACCATATATGAAAGAGGCACTTATGAGAATGAAAAAGGGGCACTAATAATAAAGGGAAATATGCATTTGTTGAAAGAAAAGGAGCACCGATAAGATTTTGATAGGGGCAATTATTGGAGGTGAAAGGGGGCTTTTATGAAAAGAGGAAATTATGAAGGAAAAAGAGCATTTATTAGGAAGGAAAAGGGGCACGTGTCGAAATAAAAGGGGGTGTTATTAGAGATGAAAGGAGCATTTATCAGGAGGAAAAGGGGGCACTTGTCAAAATAAAACGATTGTCTCTCAGTATTGAATAGGGTCATTTACCAGACATGAAAAGGAGCACTAGTAGGAGAATGAAAAAGGACTATTTTCATAGGTGAAAAGGGGCATTTATGAAAAGGCGAAGGGCTCTTTGTTAAATGGGGGCACTTATCATAAGGAAAAGGGGCACTTATTAGAAAGGAAAGGGGGCACATGTGAAAATATAAGGTGCGCTTATCCGAGTTAAAAAGAGGTAGTTATTAAAAGGGAAAGGGGCATTTCTTACAAAGGAAAAGGGGCAATTGTGAAAGTAAAAGGGGCACCTCTAAGATTTGAATAGGACAATTATCAGAGGTGAAGGAGGCGCTTAACAAAAGTGAAAAAGGGCGCTTTTTTTGTATCCGAAAAGAGGCAATTACTAGAGATTAAAAAGGGCACAAAGTATGAGAATGGAAAATAGACACTTATTGCAAAGGAAACTGGGAACTTGTCTGGGTAAAGAGGTACGTGTCAAAATAAAAGGGGCACATATCAGAGGTGGAAAGGAGAGGGGGCACTTTTAAAAATTAACAGGGGCACATATCAAAGTAATAGGGGCATTTTTTATGTAAAAAGGGGCGTTTCTTACAAAGTTAAAGGGGCACTTTTCCCATGGAAAAGGGGGCACTTTTCAGTGTAGCAGTTACCATATAGACTTTGCTTGTTATCCTCTTTAACAAGAAGCTAAGGAAGCAACTCAAAATCATACCTTCCATTATACAGTGCGTCCCCCCCCCCCCCCAAAAAAAAAAAAAAAAAAAAAAAAACGAAAACGAGAATAAGTGATGTTTTATCATAACTTACTCACAATTATAATTAATAAATAACACATATTTGTAAAGCTTAGATCCTTTTCTTTCATTTGATGTAACTCATATTATGCATATTTTACTAATGAGTGATTAATAACAATTTGAAGAGAGGAAACTAAAAAGTAATTTTTAGGGCGGTATCTGAATTTCAAAAAGAAAATTACATTTCCAGAAATGTAATTTTCTGCCCTTTCATATAACACCTCAATCAGAAGACACGAGCCAGGAATAACAAAGTTCTGTTGGTTTAAAGTAATGCTTGCATTTCCATAATTTGATTAAACGAATTCGTTCAGCCATGCATGAAGTGCTATCAATCAAACACAAATTGGCAACTTTGAAAAAAAGTTCAATCATATAATTATTACAAATATTTTTTTTCTACAACCCAGGCCTGTATGAAACTAAGTTTATGAAATATAACATTTATATAACCCTACTTGGTGTATTAACAGGACATCTATACAGTGCGTCCCAGCAAAAAAAAAACGTTTCGTGGACGATTAGCCATGCATGCAGTCTTTCGTCTTCTTAATGCGTGGCTGATCGTCAACGAAACGGAGTTAAGTCTTTTGTCAGTTCTGCTTGTTGCTACTGCAGACAGCCAGTTAAAACGAACTTTTTAAATCAAATTATGGAAATGCAAGCATCACTTTAAACAAACAGAACTTTGTTATTCCTGGCTCATTTTTTCCTGATTGAGGTGGCATATGAAAGGGTAGAAAATGAACTTTCTAGAATTGTGAGTTTCTCTCCAAATTTAAATACCGTTCACCAAATGACTTTTAGGTACCCTTTCTTCAAATTGTTTTAATCTTTCATGCTTGAAATATGCATCATTTAAGTTGCATAAAAATGAACGAAGGGATCTAAGCTTCACAGATATGTGTCAATTATTGATCATAAATGTGATTAAGTTATGATAAAGCATGATAATTCTTGGTTTCGTTTTTTCTGGGACGCACTGTATATAACCCTACATGGTACATTAACCGGATATCACCAAAACTGGTATATTACCCAAATCCTAACCCTAAATTCAAAACAATATAACTAATTAAACTAATGACTCATGATTAAACCTTTTGTATTTTGGAGGCCTTTATGTTTTCCTTGCCTGCAAACGTACGTAGAGGGCAGTACTCGTTTTTTCTAATCATTAACAGGACTCGAAAATGTCGTGCCAACGACCACTCATTTTGTTCAATACATATGTCCGTAGTATGACGCTGTATATCATACTGAAATTAGATTTGGTGTGCATTTATTTGTCTGCACATCATAATGTTTAATGTCCAATGTTTATATATATTTCATATAATATCATACTGAGCTTAATTTTTTGTGCATACTTCTACACATCTTAATGGTAAATGCGCAATGCATTTATATTCCATGTATATGATACTGAGATTGTATTTTTGTACATAAGCCTGCACATTACAATGGCGAGTGTCCATTGCATATGTCATGTGATATAATACTGAGATTGGATATTTGTACATAAGTCTGCACATCATAATGTTAAATGTCCAATGTATATATATATATATATATATATATCATATGATATCATACTGAGATTGATTGTTTGTATAAGTCTGAGCATTATAATGGTGAATGTCCACAGCACATATATGTTATAAGATATCATACTGAGATTGGATTTGTGTACATAAGTCTGAACATTATAATGGTAAATGTAAATCGCCTATATATTTCATGTAGTATTATAATAAAATTGAATGTTTGTGCATACGTCTGCACATTATAGTGTTAAATGTCCAATGTCTATATATATTTCATATAATATGATACTGAGATTAGATTTGTCATGCATTTATTTGTCTGCACATCATGATGTTTTATGTTGAATGCATATATATTTCTTATGATATCTTACTGAGCTTGGATTTGTGTGCATAAGTCTGCTCATTATAATGGTAACTGCGCAATGCATTTTTATTCCATGTAATATGATACTGAGATTGTATTTTGTGCATATAAGTCTGCACATTACAATGGTGAGTGTCCATTGCATATGTCATGTAATATAATACTGAGATTGAATTGTTGTGCATAAGTCTGCACATCATGATGTTTTATGTCAAATGCATATATATTTCATTTGATATCTTACTGAGCTTGGATTTTTGTGCATAAGTCTGCACATCATAACTTTAAATGTCCAATGTATATATATATATATATATTTCATATGATATCATGCTAAGATTGGATTTGTGTGCATAGGTCTGAGCATTATAATGGTGAATGTCCACTGCACAATGTCATCATTTATTTCTCCTGTACTTTATATTAGATTGATTATAAATATAGAATTGTACAGATTAAAAATGTCTGCACTAAACTATAAATGTTAATATCCATCTTGAATTGGATGTGACAGTGAATATGGGGCTGCACATGTTCAAGCAAAGGCTTTAATGTGAATACTCTTTGTTCTATACCATATCCACCTCTTGAAAATGTATATCCTGTTGTAAATGTATAATTCGACATCCTCAGTGTGGTCAAATCGGTATCAGTGACAAACGGAAAAACTCAAGAAATTTCAAAAATGAGCTGCTAGAATAATATCAAACAAAAATTACGAGACTCCATCGAGTGAATTGATTAGCAATCTGAAATGGATGCCTGTTGAGAAACGTTTTGAATTTCAGCGTGTTGAGATGATGTACAAATGCATACATAATTTGGCGTCATCCTATTTACAAGAAAGTTTAATTAACGTAAGTGACATTCATCAGTATAATACGAGGCAGGCAGATGAATATTTACTTTCTGTGCCCAAATATAAAACATAATGCTTTATGGTTATCTATGCACTTGCAGAACTCATGATAAAATGTGGTATTTAAATAGATCTTCATTGCTATGAAAATTTCACTTGATGCTTTTCATTTTTTGACTTTGTCAAGGATATGACATTTGTAATTCTCCTGCTTGCAAATAATGTTGGATTGTCTGTTTATTAGCCCTGAATGTAGGACGACATGAAACTGAAAGAATGATTTCATATAATTTATTATCAGTTATAAATATATTTGTATTTTAATGTTATTTAAGAGAGTACATTCAATGGCTATACTAGATTACATGCATTAGTATTGCATGTTATCCAGTAATTTACTATCCTGTTATATATATTTTCTTTGGTTGTAAATATGTTTATAACAATTTTGGTATCCCTAATGTCATTATTAACTCTGATTATGAACTCTCAAAAGTATATGTTGTCTTTTTCAAGTTTTAATACATACCTAAATATGCTAATAGTTACTTTTCGTCGGATTAAAAAACTAATTACCGTCTATAATATAATGTTACATTAAGATTTTATAAATATGCAACAACGTTTTCTTGAACAAAAAAGCAAACAAAAACAAAACTAATAAACCATTAATTCATTACGACGATACCAAATACTTGGTATATATTTGTATCCATGTTTTTACTTATTCCTTATTGCTGTTATGAATTCATGTTCATGAATTTGTTATTATCATTATTATTATTATATGTTTTAAAACTATTGTTCGTTATTATGTTTCACAGGGCCACATGGAAGACCACCATTATTGGTAATAATGAGTCGCCCTGTCTAAATATCAGAATTGAATTAAATGAATGAATAAATAAATGTAGGCCTTTATTTCAATTGGATGTGTCTCCATTATTCTGTACAAATTTATTTCTGAATGACGGAAAACTATTGTGTGTATAATCGGGATACTTATTTTTAGAATAACGCATGACTGCATATATGTAAGTCTTCGTATATATTTGACTTAACAGTTATTCGGATATTTTTAGTTTCGTTTCATGTGACGTAAACTGTAAAAGATTATCATACAAAGAGTTGTTGCAGAATACACAGGGCTGAGTATTTTGATGAAATATTGGCCAATTGTATAAGTTAATTATTGTTAAATGCAGCCATTTTGCCGTTGCCATTACGTGCCTTTAATCCGAATTTTGAAAATGCTATTTGTTCCGATCAATCTATATATTCAATAAATTGATTCCAGTGAATAATAAAAACATGCAATTATATGGTTCCTGTGACACATTTTTGTCATTACTTAGTGCATAGTGCCGATCTACATGTACATTTTACACTCATGTATAACTATTCAAAACTAAGAACATTCACCGCTTAAAGAGGATGAGTACTGGGAAAATTGAAACATAATTTGTGAGCCTTTTTATTGTTTTATGTCAGTGTGAAACAGTATTATAGAAGAAGAAAATGTCAAATAAAGAAGATTGCCCTTCAATTGTCCTCATTTCCGAAACATGACAAGTAAGACCGCAACTGTTATGCCATTTGTTTGTTCATTTGCAGTCATGTATATAAATTCCTGTGTACAGAATATGTGACTGGTCCAATTTCCTATCTTTTGATAATGTCAAAACCTCATAGTATACACAAATATTGATGTGCTACATGATCAACCTTTCAAAGTGAAATGAGCTGAACAGAAAAATAAACGTAACAACGGAATTCATGAACCGCTCTCTTGATTTAGTTTGTGTTGGTGGGGGGGTCTAATTGGTAGTCAATTGACGAGACAGCGTGTATTTTCAAGGACGCCCCTATTGTTTGGATGTCTATATTCCGAATTGCAGGTTGCTCGTCTCTTTTCCTTACCACATCACATTTCTCTCTCTTTCTCTCTCTCTTTCTCTCTCTGTCAATGCCCAATTTGCGAATTATGGACGACTGATAAATTTGAAGTGGACTATAATAATGAAAGAAAATAAAACCCCGAGGATATCCGATTTATATGTCTGCAAACAATAAGGAATACTTTGAATATGGATTAGTTTTTAATCATTTGCCCTAGCTCCACCGACCAACACTGTTAAGAATAATGAGATGATGCAATTTAAAGTTTGAAAAAATAAATAGAATTTTTAAATATCGTGAATTACAATCTTGTGTATTTTTGATTTTCTGGCAGCCCAGATAACATTTTTTTTTTTTAATGGGCAGGCCTCAATTCGAAAACATTGAGAAAATTCGCAATATTAACAAAAAATATGTTTTCAAGATAAATAATCAATTGGTTATTGGTACGGTACTCTCATTACTAATAATTTTTATTTTATCAATATAGTTATTATTTTTGCAAAATATGTTATATTTACTTGTAAAATGCAAAATCTTGTTGCACTATTTCGTTCTTTTTCTGCGAGCTTTTAACCATTTAGGAAATATGGAACGGACAATTGCTTTCAAGAAAAATGGCAAATATTTTGTTAAATAATATTTTGATGAGTAAACTAGTACATTATATTGTACTATATATTCTTTGTATATACCAACATGTCTTATTATGTATGAGAATTGCTTTAATAAATACTTTATATATCAAAGGTACTAAATATTTTGGATGGAAAAGTCAAATAGTGTATGATATGTGCGCATATGCGTAGGAGTATGTATGTATGTATGTCCGTCCAATTGGTTGGTTTGGTTGTTTTACCTTCTGAATTTGAATTTATTAACAACAACACAATGTTACAAAATGTATATACGTATCCATGTACATGGGTTATAAAGAAAAAGAAAATATCCATAGTTGAACCACAATGTACAAATTAAGTTTATCATATATCATGTCATGTCAAACCTGTGAATTAGCTATAACTTAATATTATACGTAGAGATTTGTGGCTGGAATTGAAATTCACAGAGTTCCAATAACGTAAAGTGATTCAAATAAAGGATATTTTTAAACTTAAAAATGTAAAATGT
The DNA here is from genome assembly GCA_035222895.1 of Strongylocentrotus droebachiensis. NCBI lineage: Eukaryota > Metazoa > Echinodermata > Echinoidea > Camarodonta > Strongylocentrotidae > Strongylocentrotus > Strongylocentrotus droebachiensis. The sequence goes on along the minus strand of JAVYIG010000342.1, from coordinate 150,487 downwards.
TGTTAAAGGGAGAACCAAAAGTTAGCACGAGTGTTAGTCGGGATTGTTTCTCCGAGTTTCTAAAACTGTATGCAAAGTCATATTAACATTTATTTTGTCTTAATATCATATTATTTGATCCTTATGATTCATCTCTGCTTAGGAGTTTAATTCTGAGATTTTGACGAAATGATGATCTTGTTTTTTCTTCTCTTATATTTATGGGCAAATTATTCCACAGCTTTGCTCCAATGAAAGAAGTTGAAAAGTCCCACGTGTCGTACTACATTTAGGTAATCGTAGCATTAAATGTTCTCTCCCTCTTGTTCTATACATGTGATTCATTAAACAAAGTAATCCATTAACGAGTGTTGGTAAATGTCCTTTCTGCAGGTCATATACAAATGTCGATACTGAATGCTCGAACATATTATGCACATCTATACATTTAGACTTACGAACAGTGCCTTTGAACTTGTTCTAAATGGGGAAAATGTTATCACACGCATGGTCATTTTTTGTGCCAATAGTATGCAATTTAAATGACTTCTATAGCAACTTCCCCAAACTTCAATACCATAAAGTATGTGCGGCTGGATAAAGGATTTATTCAAGAGCGTGGGAATGTGCTTAGGCACATAGTGCCTCAACTTACACAGCAGTCCAATCTTCCTCCGTATACACTTATTAATTTTCTGAATTTGCTCCTTCCACATCAAGGTTTCATCAATTTGAATTCCTACTAAAGATGTTACACTGACTCTATCTATCACTGTATCACTGAGTTTTAAAATACCCCTAATTTCACATGATTGCCTTTGTCCCTTAATGAGCATATAATTTGTTTTCTTTAAGTTTATTGTCAACTTGTTAAAGGTATTACAAAGTTTTGGTATGGGGCCATGAATTTGGTTCAAATTAATATATTGGAAGCATATGCGTTCCTACAATATTCATTGATCATTGTCCCGGTTGAAATCGAGTCTAAAGTTATGAAATTATAAATAATAAACTCTTTATGTTGTATAGCTCCCTCTCAAGGTCAAGATATCAATTTAGCTATGAAACAATGTTTCTTGACTAAAATCGACCGATGAGCTATTCCCGTTTGGAAATTGTATATCACAACTACATATTCTGAGATTTTCATGGTCGCAGCTACCACTTTACGCCCGTGGGCGCTATTTGAAATTTATCAAAATTTACCGGGAGTACCGGTAAATTGTTATATTCAATTTTTCTCGAAAACAGAAGTGTTTTAGGGGTTCGTTTTGTTAGTGTTTATAATACATCCACAGGGTCATCCAAATATATCAAAATTGTAAAGATTCACTATCCACCCAATTTTCAAAATTTCCCAAAACTTTGTATTACCTTTAACAAAACACCATTTTTGGACTTCCAAACATTTGATATTTACTTCATTCATATTTATTTATTTCTGTCTTTTATCAAAAGTATGAAATAGGTTTGAATCATCAGCAAATAATCTAAATTCTAAATATTTAGTAGAAGATGATAAATCATTAATATATAATTGCCTAGCTGTGATATCAAAGGAATTCAGAGAATCGGAGGTCTGTGGAGACTGTATGTAGAAAATCAGGACAAGAGAATCAAGATCATTACGAATGGACTGAATGTACGGAATGTAAACATTGCCGTGTACGACAAAAACCCATTTCTTAGAGATGGAAATGAAAATAGTCTTCGCCTTCTGATTAGGGACATACCACTATCTGCCCATGACTCCCTGATCATCGATGAACTCGAGAGACTAAAGTACAAGGTTTTGGGGACTGTTAGCTACCAACGCCTCCGCGTGGATGGGCGTTTGACAGATTGTCTAACAGGCGACAGAGTTGTGTATATTCAGCAACCATCAACCCCCCCTCCCCCGAATCATGAACTTTGGCCTTTTTAAAGGCAAGATCTTCCACTATGGCCAACTCCCGTCAACTACGAGACCTAAAGTTGTATGCTCGAAATGTCTGAGCGAAGGTCATCATCGCTCCCAGTGCAGTGGCCCTGTAGTGTGTCGCCGTTGCAATCAACCAGGACACATCCAGCAAGACTGCACCAGAGATGATACCTCAACAGCTCCATTACATGAAGATCCTACTAGTAAACCTGACACCCCAGCTATACCAGCAGCCGTAGCCGCAACTGCCCCACACGTTCTAGCCAGCATCGAGAAACTCGTCGCATCTGGAAGACAACAAGCGACAATTGAATCGTCTCACAACTACCCATCGCACCATGACTACCAGACGCGCGCTCAGTCAAAGATTACGCAATTTCTGCACGGAGATAGTAGAGAGACACCCCATGGAGCCGCTGAGGGAGTCGAAGTAAACAAACCGGATAATGTGTCATCCTCTTCCGCTAACAAGTTTGCTCCTCTCTCTAGCAATCCTGATTCCTACGTTTCGCCCTCACCTACAGATGCTTCAAGCAATGTCTCTTCATGCGATGTCGATGACGGCAGCGAAGAAGAAGCCTCCGAAATATCTTTGGAATCACCCGAGTTGCCAACACGCCGAGTGAAAGATGATACAGATAAGAGTAAAAAGAGGAAGCAAAAGTCGACGAAAAAACCACCGAAGAAAAAATGATAGATATGTCAAACAAACTTATTTCAATTTGATTTTTGTTATACAATCTTCCTTTTTCATGTAAATGTCGAATTGTCATTTCTTAAGTTTAAACGTTCGTGGTCCTAGAAATAAGGAAAAACGAAGTCAAATTTTCAGATGGTTTAGACATCAAAAGGGACACATATTCTTTGTACAAGAAACTTATTGGACAGCCGACATTGAAAATATTGTGAAAAGTGAGTGGCGTGGGCCGTGTTATTTTTCACACGGCACAAATCACTCTAAAGGAGTTGCTATATTATTTGATGAACACCTAGACATAGATGTCACTAGTATAGAGCAGAGTGATGATGGAAGAAAGTTGTTACTAAGAGTTAAAATGGGAACCTTTTTATTGACAATGGTAAACGTATATGCACCAACTAAGAAAAAGCAAAGAGAACGGTTTTTTAGAAATCTGAATACTTTCGTATCAAATTCTTGTGAAAAGTATGAAAAATTGTGTACTGAATGTCAAGAAAGACACTACACATGTTCAGGGAACAAACCGTTCCTATTACAAGAAACCGCTAAATTTTAGTAGATTGTTAAAGAAATACGAATTGTGTGATATCTGGAGGAAAATGAATGTTAATACTATTCAGTTTACCTGGAGAAATAAATATCTAAAACTTGCTTCAAGATTAGATTATTGGCTGGTCGATAAAAGTTTTTTAGGGAGAGTTGTAAACACAGATATCAGACCATCAATAAGAGCTGATCACAACGCAATTTCTTTAAAAATCAAAACAAAAACTGTTCAAAAGGGTCCAGGTTACTGGAAGCTGAACAGTCGTGTTCTGTCTGATGACTGTTATCATAAAATTATTTGTGATGTTATTAGTTCAATGAATTCTCAAAATATGAGTCCCCTACAGAAATGGGAACTTTTGAAAATAAAGATACGTGAATTTACACAAAAATATTGTAAACATAAAGTTGCAGATCAAAAAAATAGAAAAGGATTTTTAAAAATGAAGCTTAATGTATTACAAAAATGTATTGATAACCAAAGTGGAAATAATGATAATGAAAACGAATATAGGGTCATAAAAGAAGAGCTGGAAAATATATATAAAGTAGAATCTAAAGGAGCTGGTATCAGAGCTAAGGCAAGATGGATGGAAGAGGGAGAAAGAAGTACTAAATATTTTCTTAGCTTAGAAAAGAGAAATGCTAGCAGAAAAAACATAAATCAGCTGAAGACAGGAAACGGGAAAAGAATTATTGAAAAACAAGACGAAATATTGAAAGAAACCGTTGATTTTTACAGTAAGTTGTATACTAAAGAAGATATTGATGTTAAAAATGCAGAAGATTATATTTTGTCTCAAAATATTTCATCTCTCTCTGCCGATGAAAATAAAATATGTGAAGGTTTATTAACACACAGAGAATGTAAACAAGCTGTATTCGCAATGAAGAAAAACAAAACTCCAGGCTCTGACGGAATAACCGCGGAATTCTATCAGGTGTTCTGGAATGAGATCTGTGATATTTTAGTTGCCGCTCTTAACGAGTGTTATGCTAATGAGAAAATGTCGGATACTCAAAGGAAAGGAATAATTACTTTGATCTACAAGAAAGGGATCACCGAGAGTTGAAGAATTGGAGACCGATCACATTGCTGAATAGTGATTATAAAATAATTGCAACAGTACTTGCAAAACGTTTTCAAAAAGTAATTGGTAAAATTATCCATGAAAACCAGTCGGGTTACATAAGAGGTCGTCTGGCGGCTTGTAATGTAAGACTTACAAAAGATATTATCGAATACATGACAAGGAACGGTAAAAACGGTGCTCTTATGATGGTAGATTTTTCTAAAGCCTTTGATGTAATTGATGTAACTTTTATCAAAAAATGTCTGAGTAAATTTAATTTTGGACCTGTTTTCCAGAAGTGGGTAACAATTTTATACACAAATATTTCAAGTTCTGTAATCGTAAATGGTTGGTTATCTGAAACTTTTAGTGTTCTGAGAGGAATACGCCAAGGGTGTCCCCTCTCGGCCTTATTGTTTGTAATGGCCGCATAATTAATGGCAAATAAAGTGAGGGAAAATAAGGAAATCAAAGGTCTAGATATTGATGATAAAGGTATTGATCTGAAATTGCTGCAATATGCAGATGACACCTTATTTTATGTATCTGATATAAATTCTTTTGAAAATATTTTAATCGAAGTAGAGGTTTTTGGCAAAGTTGCAGGACCGAAGTTAAATAGAGAAAAGACTGTCTTGATTTGGATTGGAACAGCCTGTTAACGATGGTCGTTATCTTGTTTTGGCTTACATTGGACAGATGAGCCAGTAAAATACTTAGGACATCATATCGCACCTGATCTGCAGTGTGCTTTACAGATAGATTGGGAAAATAAATTAGAAAAAATGCAAAAACTGCTAGATAACTGGAGAAAAAGAAACCTGACTTTGTTTGGAAGACTGACTATTATTAAATCACTTGCAATTAGTCAAGTTATACATTTACTGATTGTTGATACAATACCGTCTACTTTTTTGATAAAACTTAATAGCCTGATTTTTAAATTTCTTTGGAAAAGTAAAATTGAAAAGGTAAAACGATGTATTGTTACTGAGGATTATTGTGAAGGAGGAATACGAATGATTGATGTTAAAAGGCAAATGTTTAGTTTTAGGCTGAAGTGGCTTGGGATTTTTGTAGATAATACAACAGGAAATTGGAAAGATATGTGTAAACATTGGTTTGACCGTTTGGGAGGGCTGCATCTACTGCTCAATTGCAATTATACTGATTATGCTTTAAATCTCTTAAAACTTAGAAATGTCCCACATTTTTACATAGAAATATTACATGCATGGTACCTCATAAACAAATACACATCAGCTGAATGTCAGACACAGAAACATGTCGACGAAAATATTTTATGGTATAATCAAGATATTGTTTTTGAAAAGAAAATGTTATTTTATGAAGACTGGTATAAAAGTGGTATTATATACTTAAATGATATCTTTAAAAATGGTACTTTTGTTTCAGTAAATGAATTATTTATCCGCCTTAAAACTAGAAGAAGTAAACAATTTTTGATTTTTGACTATACAAAGCTACAAAAATCAATTCCAAAAATTTGGATAAATGATAAGCATAGGGTACCTTTGGTTTTCAAAGACCATAATTTCTCTATCCCCGCTTTGTATTTGGAAAATCAGTTAATCCTGTTAGTCTTTTGAGTAGTAAACAGTGGTATAATATGATTAGTTTTGAACAAATTAAAATAAATAAATGTTGTTTGTATTGGGAAGATGTCTTGCAGAAGGACGTTAACTGGTCCTCTGTTTTTAATAGGAATTTGATTGGGATAAAAGATTTTCGTCTACGTGAATTTAATTTCAAGCTTTTATATAATATGTTACCAGTTCGTAACAATTTGTTCAAGTGGGGTCTCTCATACGATGACCTTTGTTTAAAATGCAAAAAGTCTGAAGATGTGCTTCATGCTTTCATTTCATGTAAGGCAAATGAAACCTTCTTTGAATATCTAAAGGACTTAGTTTTACGTGCTTTCAATCTTAGAATAGAGATAGATATTGTTTTATTACTCAAAATGAATTCGCAAACCGAAATCGATTTGATAATGACTATTGCTTTTTGGTCGATTTATAAAATGATTATTTTTCGTAATAAGTATGGGTATGATAATAGAGATTTGAGTTTGATTTACTTATTTAAGAGAGAAATGACTAACAGAATAGAAATAAACGAACATTTGAAAGTACAAAATATGAAATTTCCTGAGAATTTGCTTAGTTATATTTGAATAAATAACTTGTGTATTATTGATGTTCCATTGATTTGCTAAATTGTAAGCAAAATTATGTTACTGTTTGAATATTGAATAAACACCTCTAAGAGGCAAAGAGAAAAAAAAAATTAATATATAATTGAAACAAAGTGGGCCCGAGGACTGAACCTTGAGGGACACCACATGGTATCCTTCTCCTACTTGATATTATTTCCTGGTAGCATCAGACTTGCGATCGATTTGAAAGGTAACTTTGAAACCATTGCAATACTATGCCTCGTATACCGTAATTTTTTAACTTTCCTAAAAGGATTTCGTGATCAATAGTATCGAATGCTTTCTTAAAATCTATAAAAATACCTAGCGTTGGTTTACCTTTATCCATTGATTTTATAAGTGTATCTACAAGATGTATCAATTATAACTTCGTACTATATCGCTTGCGAAAACCGTACTGATGTTCATACAAAATCTTGTTAGATTCTAATAAATTCATTAGACGACCATTAGCTGTTTACTGTACCTGGTTCCACCTGTGCATCATAACTGTGATTTGATCAGCCACTCGGTTTCTTATTTTATTTTTTGTTAATTTCTATAGCAGCAATTTACATGTGCAGTGAAATCACAACAGATATCTAAACTGAAAAATTAAACTGCATTAACTCATAAATTGCTCTTATCGTTTTTAATCAACTACTAAGGTGTCCGGTTAACAATTGTATCTACACAGAAACATTATAACATATATTACATGCACAACATCAATGTGCATATAGTAAAACGCGTGTCTGAAGATCATGAAATACAATAGAAATTCATTGTCTATCTTACGAGTTGAAGGCATGATTTAAATTCATAGTAATAAAACATTTGCAAGAAATGTTGTATTAACAAATATAGTATGGATTAATTGATTTATTGTACATTACTCAATAAATGTCAGTCAATAAGGGATGTGGGTATTGTAAGCGTTGATCGTGTAGTAGGGTGCTGATTCAAATTCAAATTCAAATAATTTGATAAAATCACATCCTGGCATTTTAAGATGGGATTATCACCAAAGCAAACAAACAGAACAAAGCAGAACTAAATATGCTACACAGAGAAAAAAAATCAAAGAAACAAAGCAAATGTGTAATTAGACTATGTACATATGGTCGCAGGTCGCATTACATTCAATACAATTATTGATATCGCTATAATCACAATCGATACAAAACAATTAGGCAAACATAGTTTTTTTAAAAATTGTGTGTCAATCGACTTATTTGATGCTTTAACTAGACTCTGACATGAGTGATTAAGTAGATAGATTGAGCTTTATTTTTGTCAAACATGATATGAAATCAGAAGCCTTATTCCAAGTTTACTTTTTAAAAGTAAGTTCACGATGGTGGTCAATTTAACAGCTCCCTCAGATCGCGGCCACGTATGATCATTATACGCAACTCTTTTGTAATATCTATTACTTAATTACAACACTATTATAAATGTAAATGGTTATAGCGGCACCACAACTGAAACGTTACCACAACTTGATATAATACACAAATTACTGTATATCGTCCCATATACATTAGCATTGATACATCATAAATATATATTGAAGTATTGGTTCGGCAAGAGCATTGTTAACAAAATGCCTGAAAGCCATTGACAAATGTTGATTGAGTTCATAGGAATATACATGGGGTTTATTAATGTTTTATGTCTAGAAATCATATTTGATCAAAATGTATTTGTACAGGATTACACATTTGGTTTTAGTTCTGCTTTATACCTTGATAGTAGAACCTTGACAAAATCGACATTCTAAATATGTTAAAAGCTTTTGAAAATAATAATTTCAGCCGATGCAGTAATCAAAACAATAAAGCAAATACAAATGATTATAGATAATACAATGCATGTTGAATAGAAGAAGTACAAACGTGAACAGAATATACACTTATAAATATCGATTCTTTTGGAGACAAAAACCACCAAGGACCATATCAACCGGAATGAACTATTACAAGAAAAAGAATACAGATACAAATCATAACGGTATGCAATCTTGCTAACAAGCTGTATACAGTTGAAAAACACTTCACATACATGTGGTCATATGGGATATAACACATCTGCCATCAAAACCTTCAAATTTGTTGATATAATAACATTTTTATGAGCAGTCATCTTTAAGTAGCATCGCTTGATCTTACGATATTCTTCAGCCTATATAAGCTAAATTTAAAAAAAATCACAAATCAGAGTTAGCCTATACCACACGACTTAACCTTAATTGTTATTCATGTACAACGGAAACAGTTTTCATACAAACTTACATTAGCAAAAACATGTGTTGTTAATGTTGTTTTATATACATGATCGTTGTGGTAATACAACTGGAGAAGTGTGCATACAAACCTCATAGTCGTGAAAGTGAAGCGCGTGCACTTATCAACTCATGTACATGATCATTGCTGCAATAGAACTGAAAAGGTTTAAAAACAACCTTGCAATAAAGAAAATATCCTCTGAAATTACTAAGCTTATATACATGATTGTTGTAGCCATAGAACTATAACAGTTTTCATACAAGCTTATAAAAAAGCATATGTTCAAGTTATTACGTAATTTACATAATCATTATAGCAAAAGAACTGAAAGAGTATTCATGAAACATTGCAAGGAAGAAAATATATTTTGTAATTATTGTCTGACATGTATTTACATGACCATTTTAGCAATACAAACCTTATTTGAAAGCTTATATCTACCTAAATGTTTATCTTATGTAAATGATTATCGTAGCAAGAGAACTGAAATAATATTCACTCAACCATACAATAATGAAAATGTCTTATGTTATTATAATGTATATTAGTATTGTAAAAGTCTAAATGTAACAGCATTTATACAACCTTACAATCAAGAAAATATCTTATGTATTATAATGTACATCAATATTGTAGTAATAGAACTGAAACAGTATTCACAAAACTTTACAATAAAGAAAATATCTGATGTTATTATGTACATTAGTATTGTATAATATAACTGGAACAGCTTTCATGACAACCTTACAATTAAGAAAATATCTTACGTAACTATAATGAACATTAGTATTGTAGTAATAGAACTAAAACAGTATTCACACAACCTTACAATAAAGAAAAATATGTCACGTCATTATAATGTACATTAGTGTTGTAATAATATAACTAAAACAACATTTCTACAACCATACAATAATGAAAATATCTTAAGTAATTACATGTATAAAGTACATCAGTGTTGTAGTGATATAACTGAAACAGTATTAACACAACCTTAACATAAATAACATCACGTATTTACGGCGGTTATTACTTTATGCATAAAGTATTTGTATTAATAGAATCGAGACAATTTTGCAAAAAGGCAATACTTGTATTTATTGGGGTAATCAGTTGCTTCATGAAATTATGGTTTTAGCAAGTTAACTAAAACAGTTTTCATGCAACATTAATATAAGAAATATAATTTCTGTATGGTCTTTATGCTACACATATACTTATTGTGGCGATATAGAACTGAAACACGTTTTACACAAACTAGTCACAGCAAACACATTATTGTAGCCGTTCTGACAACTTAACCAAGATTGATACATCTTAAAGAGAGATGGGTATCGGTCATGACATTCTTTTGAAAAGGCAACTGTCTAGAGGTTATTGAGACTGTTTGACTGTCAGAACAGTTGTAAATTAAAGATTTGTATTCAATCGAAATAAGAATTGACTGGCTTCAATATCCATTCCAAATAAAACAAAATTGTAGTGAATATTTGTATTTACATGTATTGTATTTATTCATGGCAACTTTAAACATTCAGGGTAGGTCATTCAGTTAACAAAAACTGCTTTACAATTATGCCCTGCTGCAACATACAAAATATATGTAACAACAAAATAAAAGAAAAATGTTTAGAATGAAATAGTAGAAAATGTCAATGTACAAATATGAGTGACATATATAAACCACAAAATTGCGAGAGTTACAAAAGTCAGGACAAAACTAAACAAGTAAGATAAGATAACAACCATGTGAATATAACACATTTATAATTACTTTCAAATATTCATAAATTACTCATTTTCCTTCAATCTCTCACGAGTCTGCGTCTCTGGTTGTTCTGTTTGTGTAAAGATTAGTTTAATATCAAGGTTGGATATCCCTTCAATCATTAAGGAAAATTAAACAGAAATCATTCTCATATGTAGCTTAAATACATCACTCCCAACATCATTGGCTAGGGAAAAAAACTGCACTTCGAGAGTCGGGCTTCTCAGCTCAATGCGTAAATCAAGTGAATCCCTTTTCGGTCGTTGGATGATGATAAACATTGCAAGGACATGGTTGTCTATTTCTTTGCTGACTCCCATTTTTCTCTGACTTGTGAAAAGCGCCTCTTGGAGGTGATACTCACTGAAAGGAAATTGTGAAGGAGATGACAGAAAATTCAATAGTTTTTGGAATTGTACTGTAACTTACTGATGGTTCACATAAAAAACAACATAATATTTGTAGCTGCTGTAGTTTTACGATGCCAGAAAGAGTTGAAAGTACTTACGTCCATGAATGATGACCTCAGCGGTGTTGCCTAACCCAGCATTTTGTAATGCCAGATGAAGGTCATCCATCTGCTCACTAGGTCGAACCTTCCGTCTCCAGTCACGTAGCATCTCACCAAAGCCTGACCTTGAGACACTATCAAAGGACACGTCTGCTGGGTCGTTGTATGTCTCCATAGATGAAGAAGAGAAGCCAAGCTGGTAGCCAAGTGACTTTAATTCCTTTGGTGTATGGATCACATCGACCAGGCTCTCGAGAAGATCGTTGGAAACATACTGCAACCCCCCCTCCCTGCATGAAAATAAATTATTCGACGGGAAATCATATTTTAAAATCGAAATGCCATAGTGTATTACTGTTAATGTGAGTAGTTGCGTCGTAATGTCCATCTCTTAGTCTTAATATTGGAAAAACTTGCAAAAAAGAAAGAAGAATATGAATAAATAAAATACAAGCTTGATTTGAATTGATTTGGTGTGGATTTCGATATACATCAACATATTTACATTTCCAGTCTTATAAATTAATTTAGATATATGATATTATGATATAGTTCATTCAACTGAAGTCCTCTGGAAAATGAAATAAGGAAGAAACTAGAAAAAAGGCATAGAAAGAGAATGGACAGAGAGTAATGGGAAGGGAGAGAAAGTCACCTTCATAATAGTATCGGGAGAAATACATTAAATATACCAAGTTAGTTGTGCATGTAATATCAATCACTTGATTTTGACTGTTTTGACGGCTACTGTTCATGACAATATGTCAATATGTAGATAGCTATGCCTATATGGTGATAGAGGGTTGGTACATTACTTTGTAAAATATTGACAGGAATACTTGACCTTTGATAAACCACTCTTATATACAGATCAAGATGCAGAGACAATATGCAGTAGCCATAATAATTACAGGTAATTATAACATTAAAGTGACGGCCGCGTGATATGGTATTAAAATGCTTAGTGTAATGTCCATTCTCAAAAAATATCATGATTATGATCTACTGTATATTTATGCCGTGATTCTGAATCAGAGTTTAAAAAGTAATTTCCTTTTGGAAATGGTTATAATAAACGTATGTTAAATTTTGTTTAAAATTATTGTTACAAGAATGAACGATACATTCATGGGTGATGAAATCCGTTTACTTACGAATATGTGTGATCGATTGCATAATCTGGTTCATCTGCATCAAACGGAATAAAGAAATACAATAGAACTAAGGCGTTTGTCTTCTTCAATATATTCTAAGTTGTTATGTCTTTAATTAATGGATATGTCTGGAGAGAAAAAGTAATCATAATTCAATGGTTTTGTTTATTAAGATTTGAAGAGAGTCACAAATTGCAATGATCCCCATGCCAGAAGATACGAAAAGAAAAGGAATTTGTTAAAAACAGATTTCAGGTCCGAACAGGTGTACCCAAAAGCTAGCTACTTTTCATATCTTAAACTAGGAAGGAGTATTTTTTACATTTACTGTACATGTATTTTGTAACACAATCCTCTATCCCTTTCCTCTTATTGTCCAAAAAGGGCATTAAAGATGAACTTGAGTTCTGATAAATATAGAAAATAGATTCTCACAGAATCCAACGAAACTTACACTGAATATTCAAGATTACAAATAAATAACATTTGCCAAACAATTTTGGTAGAAAATGTATAGTGGCTGAGTAATGTGCTTAAAAAGATAAGGAAATCCGGGTATGCCCGACACCTTGTACTTAGCACAGGTCTAAGTGCGAACGAGAGTTGTGGTTTTTATTGAAGTTGATGCCCAGTAAGTTTGTGTGGGTTTGTTTTTATTTCACTGGTTCAAACAACCAATCTACTGCAGGTTAACCAGCCAGAATAAATCATAGCAATTTTCTCTCAAAATAGGATTCACATACCAGAGCTCAAGATAAGCATTAAGTATGCGCCAAATTTAAACCTAATTTAAACAATTTTAATTGAATGAGGAGAAAACATGGATACATTGAAGTTACTGACATTACAATTCGTAATTTCCGTTGAGGTAGCAAGTTACAAAAATAACTTATGTATGGGCCTGTGGGGCAACTAGTTACAGAAATGACTTATGCAAGGTCTTTGTGGTAATAAGTAACAGAAATGACTTATGTAGGGGCTCTGAAGTATTTAAATTAGTTAAAATAAATTACTTATGTAGGGTCTTTGAGATAATTCGTTTAAGATATGACTTATATCGAGTCTTTGGGGTGACTAGTTGCAATTGATTATTTTTAAGTTGTTGTTGCTAGTTTTCCATTCCTTGTATGACTCTGCTCCTTCCTACAATATCAAGTTGATTGTTAAGTATAAGCCTACAAGACATCTTCGTTCATCTCAATCCTCCTTATTAGTTGTCCCTAAGACGCGCAGTTCCTGGGGGGATAGAGCATTTTCTCATTCTGGTCCGTCCCTTTGGAATAAGCTGCCACTTAGTATTCGTAATTTAACTGTCCTTCATGACTTCAAAGTCGCTCTAAAAACCCATCTCTTTCTAAACAGTGCTATTTAATCATGTCAATGTAGCGTAATAATGTGTGTTGTTTTAGTTTACTTTATTTTAGTTAAGAAAGTTATATTTTTGTGATAGTAATACATGTATGCACAGCGCCATGAGCGTCAGAGCCTGGCGGATACCGGCACTATATAAATATCCATATTATTATTATTACTTATGTAGGGGCTTTGATGTAACTCATTTAAGATATGACTTATATAGAGTCTTTGGGGTGACTAATTGCAATTGATTACTTACGTAGGGGCTTTGAGGTAACTAGTTACATAAATGACTTATGCAGGGGCTTTGAGGTAACTAGTTACATAAAAGACTTATGTAGGGTCTTAAAGGTAACTCGTTTAAGTTACAAACATGACCTATGTAGGGGCTTTTGGGTGACTTGTTACGATAAATTACGATCTTTGAGGTAACTAATTGCAATGAATTACTCATGTCGGATCTTTGAGATAACTCGTTACAGAAATGGCTGAAGTAGGGTCTTTGGGGTAATTAGTTGCAATAAATTACTTGTGTAAGGTCTCTGAGGTAACTCGTTACAGAAATGACTAACGTCAGGTCTTTGAAGTACCTGACTACATTCGATGAAGTGAAAGACACACACTATCCTACCATATGACAATTTAGGCTTACCTTCTATCGAAATGTTATACTCTCTTTCTGCAAGCTTTGTTGACCCTTGAAGTATGTCGATATGGACGTTCTTCTTTCCTTTCTCTTCAGGAGAGAACTCAAGCTCGAAGTTCAGAGGGTTGCACTTTCCACTTAGTGTACTCTTGATGAGCATCTAAATGGATCGAATTTCATGGGAATTATAATAACGAGGATGATGATAATAACAATAATGATAATGATGATAATAATAATAACAACAGCAAGAACAATATCAACAACAATAAGAACACCAATAATGATACTTTGATTACAATAATAATGATATGTAGGCGTAATACTGATAATGAAAATAACAATCACAATATTATGTTCGCATGCGTTTATGTGCGGGAGAAAAAGGCCGAGAGAGGGAATATATTTTATTTGATGAGATCCTCAAATTTTGAAATAAGGAAGAGATTTAATTATTCTGTGACTGTAAACAAAACAAACCTCGAGGTAGCTGATTGCTGAATTCAATTTAAAAAGATCATGTCAAGATATCACTTTTTTTGAAAAGTACATTAACAAATCACCTTCTAGAGTGTACATCCATGGAGTTTAATTCTTGATAATTGGTACATCTCAAAATTCCATATCGACCACTATTCGTTAAGATACCTTATGGAATAACATTCGGGCATATTTACCGCTCTTTCGTTTCTTTTCGTCCCGTCGTCGAACAAAATCTTTAGGTCCATTGCTTTTAACTCTATGGAGAACCTGAATTCCTTCGGGACTTGGCAGTAGGGTACAGGCGAACATTTCTCCTTATTCGTTATATCCTGCAATATGACAAGAACGACCCAAATCTTAAAACTGCAAAATAATAATATAATCTCATGCAAATTATAATACAACAACTATTAAAGACCTGTTCAAGTAAGAGCATTTGCTTCGTTCTAAATTAAGCAACATGTTCATTTTACGTTTGTCGTTAATGTTTATTACATATCCAGATTAAAAGTAAGTTTCATTTGTTTTGTAGAGCGCTTAAACACTGTAGGCGTATACCAGCACTATATCATTTTATATATAATTAAATTATTATTATTATTTCTGAAAACGTCAAAAACTATTTAAACGGTAGGAACAAAGAATTTAATGAACAATCACAAAATTACTGAGTAGCCTTAATGAGGAGTTCGTTTCAAACTGATGCTACATGCTTGTTTCACATTTTTGGACTGATCTTCTATTAACCAAATAAGTAGCTACAAAGGACTATAAATTGTAGGAACAAAGTATTTAATAAACAATCACAAAATTAGTAGCATTAATGAGGAGTTCGTTTCGAACGGATGTTACATGCTTGTTTCACAAATATGGATTAATCTTCTAATATCATCAGAAGATAATCAATAAAATGCACCAATATAGTTCATCCATTGACCTTATACTAAAACCATCTATTGCTGTAGTCTGTCAGTCAGCAGTGGTTTACCAAGAGAGATACCGTTTTACCTTGGCAATGAAACTAGTATTAGAACACTCTGAGAAAAAAAATCATCGTTTTCTCGGGGCCCAAATTTGCTTCAATGGTAAAACATCTGAAAATGGTAAAACATCTGAAGTTTCCCAATACGTCTACAGTGAAAGAATAGACCGATCATTGGTAAGACCTGAATCTAAGGTGGCTATATATACTAGATATATGCAACCATTATGTTCGCTTCTTCTGACAGTTCATTCCCTCCACACTCGGAGCAACTTAGACGAACTTGACATTCTATCTAGACGGTTCGTCAAAAATTGGCTGGGAATCCCATCCCAAGGAATGAATATACCACAGACGTCCTATTTATATTGGTAGAGCCACACTCTAGCACGATCTAGAGTCAAAGGGGACTCCTTGGTGAACCACGCACTGCATTGTACTCTCGAAAGAGAATCACGATGGTCACAGAAGATCTAGTCTATTGTTCAATGTCACCTAAATCTTAATAGAGTAGAGGATACGGTAGATGTTAGTAATAGTTCATGGAAGGTGGTGAAGAAGAGTGTCAAAAACGTGTTAGAAGATGATGCATCAACGTACTGGGAAAAACCATTGAACCATTGCCTTACCAAGACCAGTTTGTGAAACTACTGGCTCTTGACGATGAAAATCTCACATGGAAATCCATAATTTACGATTTACACAGGAGGGTATTAAGCTTCGTAACTAACTCATCACTCATGTATTGACTCTTTGCCATCATACGCAAATCTTTACAGGTGGGGGAAAAGACTAACAAATAACTGCCCCTTTTGCCCACTTACAACTGGCACCCTTGCCCACATTCTTGCAAACTGTTCAACATTTCTTGAAAGATACGAATGGAGGCACAATAATATTCTTAGGTATATTTATCGAACTGTGAAAGAGTCCCTCCCTCAAGGCCCGGTCACACAGAGAGGACGCATGCGGGACGCACGGCCGGCGCATGGAAAATTTCCAATTTTGGCCAGTGCGTTGTCGTTCGCTAGGCGTGCGTCATCACTCGTTACTCGTTCGTCGAGCGCGCTGGACCAACGCTGGACCAGCGCTATGCATTCGTCGTCATTCGCTGTGTGCGTCGGGATTTTTTGAGCATGCTCAAAAGTGTGCGCGGAGCTCGGCGCATGAATGTACACGCCAAAGGCACGCCAGACGTGCGTTGAGCGCGCTAGACCAGCGCCAGACATACGCGGGGCACACGCCCTGTATACGCACAGCGCGCTAGCTACACGCTGTGCATTTTGTGTCAGCTCGCTAGCTTTTCCAAAATCATGACAACAGTTAGGCACACGACCTTTTCCGATTTCCAATGCGCTGGCCGTGCGTCGTAGAACGCGGTGCATGCGTGGACCATTCGTCCAGCGCGCTAGCAATACGCTGTGCATTCGTGGAAGTTGTTATCATGTGCGCTCTGGGTACGGTCTGTATGCGTACTGTATGCGCCCTGTATGCGCTCAGCGCGCTAGCAACACGCTATGCATTTGGTGTCAAAAGTTGGGCGCACGACAACGCACTGGCCAAAATTGCAAATTTCCCATGCGCTGGCCGTGCGTTCCCCATGCGTCCTCTCTGTGTGACCGGGCCTTTACGAACAAGTTTATGCCGATATTCAGGGTTTCACCGTTGCGGGCGGAACTATCCCATCCCACATTTTGGTAATTTCTCAACGCCCAGATCTCGTCGTTATTTGGAAAATGAATGAAACACATGCTATTGATCGAATTTACAGTGCCCTTTGAGACAAATACCAATGATGCTCACGAGAGAAAGCTAGACCGGTACAAAGAACTTGTGCCCGAAGTAAGAAACAATGGTTATACTGTGCATTTGAGATAGGGGCAAGGGTAGGAAATAAATAAGGACAACACAAATCGGCTGAAGGGGGTGCTCAGGAAATGTTCAGTCCCTCTTCGCCCGAATAGTTTCTTTCAGAAAATAAGTAGGTACGCAGTTGTGTCATCCTTTGTCATATTCTATGCAAGAAAAGAATCACAATGGACGGATGTAAAATACCTTGACCTTTAATCAGCACTTCATTGTCCTCAATATTTATTTTCTTTTTCTTCTTCCTCTTCTTCCTTGCCTTATTTCGTCTTCTTCTTTGTCTTATCTTCTTCTTCTTTTTCTTCTTCTTCGTCCCCCTCTTCTTCTCCCCCCTCTCTCATTCTTCCTCAAATTTTCCTCCTCGCCTACCTCTCCATCTTCCTCCTCTTTTACTTCATCTGCTTGTTCTTTCATTCCTCTTCTTTCTTTCTCTTCTTCCTATTTTCTCCCTTTATTCCACTCATGTATTCAAAGTAGAATGGCTTGTTTACACTTGTTTACACTTTATTTCCAACCTATAATGTACCCTTTACTTTTTCATCTCTTTCACATTTTCTTACATCATTTCCTACTCCCAGCCTTTACCCACACGCTCAAAAATCACAATCTCCTTTCTTTTTCCTTTTTTGGCCAAACTATGAATGATTAATGCATGCACGATCAAAATAATCTTCGTCTGAATTTAGTTTTCCCCCTCCTGCGCGAAGAAATCATTAAAGAGAGAAGACGATTCGTTGTTTCGTTATCGACTCTTAATCTTCGTCTAAATTTAGTTCCCCCCGGCCCCCCCCCCCCCTCCCGCGCGAAGCGCGGAAGCTTTTACGTTTCATTAAATCATTAGAGAAAAAAGACGTTTCGTTGTACCGTTCTCGACTCTTAATCCTTGTCTGAATTTAGTTTTCCCCCTCCCGCGCGAAGCGCGGAAGCTTTTACGTTTCATTAAATCATAAGCGAAAGAAGACGATTCGTTGAACCGTTCTCGACTCTTAATCCTTGTCTAAATTCAGTCCCCCCCCCCCCCTCCCACGCGAAGCTTCGACGTTTCATTAAATTATTAGAGAAAGAAGACGATTCGTTGTACCGCTCTCGAAAATAATCCTGGTCTGAAGTTTTTTGATGGGGGGGGGGGGGGTGGGAGGCAACAGCCTAGGAGGCAAGTCCTTTTGCTCCCCCCCCCCCCCCCGATCTCCTTCTTCCCTCTTTTCTTTTCTTCTTCCTCATCTTTTTTCCCCTTTCTCTCCTTTTTCCCTTTCCTTTATCTCCTATTTTCCATTCTTCTTTCTCTTTCCTTCCTTCTCTTTTATTTTTTGATGGTTTCCACAAAACCTGGATATTGACAAGATTATATAAATACCTTTACATAGTTTCTATAAGGATGAAGTATGTAAACACGTAGAGTTGGTTTCTCTGCATGAGTCATGAAAAGAGGCTGGAAGACTACACATTTCAGCTGGATTCCTTGAAGATTGGTCGATGACAGAGCCCAGGCTTGAAGATGACGTGTAAGAAACTCGATCTTATCTTTTGAGATTTGTGATATGCGCGGAGTCAGGTTCTTACGACCGGAGGTCACTTTGAATTAATAAAAAGAAAGATTCAAACATGAACAAATAGTCATTATTAGAAGGGTAGGTATAGATTTCGACACAGTTCATGTTTTGATATTTGACTAGAATATTTTGTTATTTAGCGGGTATATTCATACGGCATAACGGTACATTCTCTATATTATTTATAAATCATTCAACATCAATTTTTATCAGCTTATTCTAAAAATGGACTCTCATGACGAGAAAATTATGATACTTTTGATTTGAAATCATTCATTTACCTCATTTGTAAAATGATTAGGAATCAAATTTCAAATGATGATGTTTTCTATTTTAATTTCAAGAGAACAGAAACAAAATATGTTGATAACTTTGTACCTGGTCCTGTTTTTGTGTACAGGGTTACAGAAGAGTCATCTTTACGTTCATGGTGATTGGTACAGTGTGGTAGTACCACCGTTGCAGGCTTGATCAGTTCTTGAGTGAGAGAACACTCTACGGCTGGAGTAATGACTACCTCACCCTCCCGTACAGGAAGCCTAGGAGTATCATGAGTTGGGACGCGAAGAGTTACAACGGATCTCATCCCTTTAGGTATAGCTCCTTCAGGGATAGATACGGTAATACCAAGTTCACCGAGGGTCAGTTCTCCACCCTTGTGATCAATGATGCCATGCGAGATGAAAGGCATTTCGCTTGGTTGGTATTCCATGGCTAAGGAGGATAGTAAGTAAATACATCATCAACAATCTCCATAAGAAACATGAACGAAATTAAGTGAAGTGAAAAACATTAATTTGTACCAAATTCTCTTTACAGTTATATCCAGGGCAGTTCCTTAATTGTGAGTGCTTGAAATATAAAGCAATCGGTAAACAAGAGTATAATAACACTTGTTTGAAGGGGGATTACAATTTTACAATCATATAGTGAGTCATGATGTGATTCCATTAAGAAATCATAAAAGAGATGTGTAACACTGTGGAGTTGTGAAATGTCAGTACCTTCTACTATGTTGACTGCGGAACTGAGCCTGAGCAACTTCCAGAAGCCTCTCTCTAGTCCCACCTTGATGTACCCATTCTTTAAGCATCTTCAGAGCACTACCGTAGAGACGGTGGATGATGTGTGAGGGAAAGGTTACAGATGTGCACATGATCTGAAGGACGCCAGCGGGTTTGATATTCAGGCGATGACCCAAGTCAAGCAGGCCTTTCTTGGATCTAATGGCCTTTGAGATTTCTTCACGGCCTGTCGACACTGAAAAAATGCATAATGTAAATCTGAAGGAAAATATCCAGGTAAATGCAAACATCATAATTATGGTGATGAATGAGGACATTGGCCGTGTCTAGAATAATGAAATACAATGTAAAATATTGATGGATGTAAGAGCAAGTAAATAAAACAGAGATAGTGTATATGATTTGTAGATACAAATCTTTACCTACTAAACAATATTATGTACTTCTGTACATTCTTTTGCCTTTTCGCAAATAATTTTTTTACATGGAATGTGAAAAAGAATTTAAATGGAAATTAAAATTTGAAAATTTTCTTTTAAAGGGTATAAAGGGTTTAAAGTTATACTTTCATATCAATACTATTACGATTCAACTCATCCTTGTGATTTCAACGAACCTGTTTTGACATCTGGACTTCTGTACTCCGAGAGAAGCTTAGCAAATTGGCCTTCTCTTTCTTCCAGTTGTAAACCATTCAACCAACCGTCTACGAGCTCTCGTGCGATCGTATGGAGTATTGACGAACTGGGTAGATCGATGAATCTAAATATGAGGTCATCATTTAGACGAAGAGCTTTCCCAAGTGAACGAGCTAATTGAAGACTTTTCACTCGACGAGCGACGAGGGACAGCTCTTCTGTGTCAGGAACTCCACCATGTCGGTCGAGGTTCTGAAGAGACTCCGCACATTCTTCCGAAGTTCCACTGGGAACATCATCTTAGATGAAATTTGAATTGTTAAATAAAAATACAATATTTTCAGAACACTTTATTTACTGAAAATTTTCTCTTTTGGGGGGGTTGATGCTTTTGTTAGACTTTCTATAACCTGATTTTGGTTTGAAACATAAACATCGGATGACCTTTATTTGGTATTGCACTAAATGTTAAAGGAAGATTATCACCTGCATTATTTTAACACAGTCCCCAAAAGCACTGTAATGATGACATTACTATAGTACATGGAGGCCGAAGACATTCATGATGGCACAATCATGAACCTCTTTATTGTGCGTCTACTTACCAACATTTCGAGTTCTAATGATTTCCATATATTCAGGCTCAGTAGGTTCACTTGGTTTTGTCTTTTCTGCAGGAGTTTGCTTTATTTCACAAGAACTACCTTCGTCTGAAAGAAAACACGTCATTACCTAAACGTATAAATATGGTTTAAAATGCGTCGCTTTAAAAACACTATTGAACTTCATGTAAAGGGCTTTTATAGTCTTAAACTCATAAAACGAAGTGGAATACGTAAACATCTGAGTTATTTCTGCACATCTTGAGAAATATATTGTCCAAAAAAATAGTGTCGACAGTGACTTCCACATGCTCAAGAGAGTGAACAGTAGCATTTTCGCATTCATTTTATAAGCTGTTTTTTTTTCTTCTGGTAGTAGTCCAATAACAAATGGTACTTTCGACCTTAAATAATGCATTCGAAGATTTAATAAACGGACATCGTGTTCTTCTACATATAATACCATGCATGATTCGTCTTATCGCGTAAACATTTTCCTTCACCAAGTCCTGTTTGAATAAAATAAACAATGTAAGTCGTTTTACATAATATTAAGAAACGGTATTTACCCATATCTTCTAGGTTCTCCATCTTTGGTACTGCTTGGACAGACTCCCAAACAAGTTTTAAAGTCTGAGTTGATTCTTCCCATGATGTTTGAGATGCTTTCCATTTGAAAAGCATTTGGATGTTAGCATCTTTCCTGTTAAACAGTGTCCGGTGTTGTATATGCTCAAGCTCAGTCTTTTCTAGACCCAGCTTTCCGCCAATCTCGAAGAACTGCTCTGCTTTGATCTTCCGGGAGATTGCAAGAAGTGTCTTGTCCGGGACTTCACTGCTGGATGAAACAAATATAATTTGAACCAAGAGGAGGAAATTGGTATTGGTTATATACCAATGTGTGTGTGCGTACACATGTATACAACATATATTCTGTTTCTTTTTCGTTTTCTCCCCCTTATCTTCCTTTCCTGCTTTATTCATTCTTCTCCTTTTTATTCAGTCTCATTCTGACGATTGTAATTTTCTAGTTCATGCAATACTGCGGTAAACTCGCCATATTCCTTTGATTAATACATATAATAATGTATACAAGCTCTACATGCATTCAGTTTAAAGGGATTGAATCGTATAATGTACTTGGATAAAAATATTTCAAAAAACATAAGGAGACAGTAGCATGCGAATTATAGACTTACCCAGTAGAACCCATGTCTGATGCACGTAAATCAAATGAAAGGAGACGATGTACATGTAAGGATATAAGGAAACAAAGAGAATACTATTTTAACTCGAAAGCTGATAGCAAGGCTGGTTTGAAGTTGCTCTCTTTCTTTCTACATTTTGTGTCTATCTACTCCACCATGATTTCTTAAGTGTTACATATGATTCAAAAGTGACATGACGAAAACTCGTCATTTAAAATTGAAACCCCCATTTGACTTTCACCACTACATGTACTAGAGCAGAGATTGTGATAAGTCCTAAGTAAACACTAGCGTTGTAATCCACCCCCACCGAGACCTTGATGAGGTGATAGAGAGAGAGATAAGCATGACAGGGGAAAAGCATGGATGGGGAAAGGAAGGGAGTAGGGAGAAAGAGACACATGCAGGGGTTCGCTGCCAGAGTTAAAATTGTTGTTATATCGCCAATTATGGGTCATTTTGCTTCGTTTGAGCTTTCATTTTGGTCTTCATCTAACTTATTAGTGATTTTTTGACATGAAAATATCTTAAAACAAGTAAAATACTTATTTCCTACTTCTCATTTCCTTTCAGGCAGAGCCCCAGTAAGAGTTTGTTTACACTAGTATTACGTAAGATGATGAAGAGTCCAGCTGCAATCCAATATCATAATCTCTCACGCAGAGCCTCAAGGCTCTGTCCAAGTTTTTAACGAGAGAAACGAAATTGGGGTAGTCCAACCCCACCAGATTCCCATTGGTGCCTGTGTAATAGTAGTAGCTCTCTCAAAGTTTTAACGAGAGAAACGAAATTGGGGTAGTCCAACCCCACCAGATTCCCATTGACTGCTGTGCTATAGTGGTGGGGTATAGTTTTAACGAGAGCTTTTCGTAATGATAATTCGTTCGTTCGAGTGAGTAAAAACACATCTATTTTATATCGTATTTCTTTGAACATATTGCAATTGGAAAAATTGACACAAACTGCAAATTCTTGACGTTCTGCCCTTTTCTGCTGCAACTGTGCATTATATTTTGTTTGCGACACAAGGCTTTGAAATGATGTGAAACAAACTACATTTGTAAACGAGATAGTAAACGAGATATGTTAAGAGATCACCACGCATTCAAAAAATTAGAGGAATGATTTGAACACTAAAGCTTTTATAATTGTTTCATCTTTCTGGTAGACATTTGCTTCGGTTTTGTTTACACTTTTGGAATATATTCATATAACTGCACCCCTGTTCTCCCTTTATTTGTTTATAAATTATATTAAATTTTAATCTTCTTAATATAATCCTATCGAAAAACATAATCAAAACCGTTCATTAGGTTATAAAATAAAGTTGAAAGAAAGGGAGATAATCAAGGGCAAACCTGTAATGTCCATCTCTTCAGCAGGTGAGTCTAAAGATGTCATGAGTGAAAGTAAGGTTTCCTTTGCTTGTTGACCAGATGCTTGTGCCTGTCGCCATGTTACCAGCATGTCATAGGTAGCCAGCTGTCTGTCTCTGAATCTCCTGTATTCTATGACATCTAACTGCGGAATTCGGAAACCGAGAGCTACCCCCAGATCATAGAACTGATCCACCGTCATCTTTTCAGCAATGGAGTGGACATCAATATCCTTGTCACTCCTTGAGACTTCATCAACTACCCTGAAACGCAAGGTAGAGGTATCGCAGTAAATTAGTTTTGAAAATAATAATAACAATAATCCCCCCCCCCGTGACACAGTTCTTTTTCCTATGAAATTTCTTTTAAAAATTCATGTCAGCTGCTGTATAAAACTCGCTCAGTGGATAAGTGAGAATGGGATGGTTAATTGTGAAGAAAGTCGTTTTAAATTTCAGACAGAAATCACCCTTCCTACACCGAACCCAGTCACACCCCACCCCCAATACTACCATTGATAACAAAATCAATATGAAACTCGAATTCTTTTCATTTGCGAAAACAAACAATTTTCAATCAAACAAATTGAGAAGTAAACAAATTGTTCCAAATGAAAGCTTACCAAGCGAAAGAAGCGGGTTCCAAAAAAGGTTCATACTTCAGTTCATCTGAGATCGAAAGAAATTGGGAAATGATAGCAATCGGTGTTTTTTATGTGTACTGTCTAAATAAGTGTCCTTATCATTGTCTAAGCTTTCGTTTGTCAAAGGTATTTACAGAATCCTGCAAAATATTCTGGTATGTAGGCGATTATGTATTTTAGACGAGTGTTTACTTTAAGTGGCAATATTTAAAAATGTACTCGGAGGTCAGATATATAGCAGCGACCCTCCAAATATACACATCCATAATGTGGCTATGATACTGCTCAACCTATGATATTAACATGGCTATGTAATAATGCATATATAAGTTACGCTGATGTCATTTCTTATTTCAATAGGTGACGCACAACGCCATTGAAATTAATTTAGTTGGAGCATGGACCCTACCACAAATGGTTTGGGTATTTGAAAATCTTTAGATAATCTTTAGATAATGCTTTGGATTCATACAGCACTAGTAAGTTATAATTGGTCTTCATTACATCATATCACAATTCCCATGAAAAATAGATGGTATACATGTACATACCTGAACATCTGATGACGAAAGCAACAGATATTGAAACTTCGACCTTTCCAGCCTGTGCAATCGTGATAGTAACTGGGAAGTCTGTATCCTCCTCGCGCGAAGTCACTGTTAGGACAATTTTGTGTTTCATTTTGCTTTGAACATCTTTCAGAGGGAGTACCTGTGGTCCATAATAATGATAACAATAATAATGATGAAAATGTATTTTCCTTATTATCATAATAATAATTATGATGAAAATAGTAATCAGGATACTAATAATACTAATTTTAAACATAAAAATAATAATGATAATTGTATTAAAAAATAACACAGACAGCAATAATAGTCATAGTGGCATTTAACGAGAAATATTCCACAATGTATACAGTGCTTAATTTCATAACCATAATATGGATAAAGAAAAAATAGATGCACAGCATATATACCACTAAAGATAGATTTATATAAGGAACGAGAGCTATTTTAAATGCGTGCAGTCAAAAAATATTTCCGCCGTCCGTGTAATGCTCACTTCAGCACATTTTACAAGAAGCTCAATTACTTATTAATTGTTTTATCTTTATTTATTTGAACATATTTCATAAGGACAACAAGTTCAGAAAGGACTGGTTTACATCCTGGTCCATATATGGAAACGTTTGCTTGTATTTGTCTCATAAAAGAAGTTGACCACAAATTGACTCCCACACGGTGTTGAGTGCTCATGGGTCACAGGCCACTCGCTTCATCGGGCAGGTAGTTCCATTATGTGAATGGGTAAATTAACTATTACAAAATGAGGGGACATATTACATTGTACAATAGGGACACACATTGTTTTTATTGTGCAGAACATACTCTTTTATTGACTTACTTATTGCATGAAACTATAAAACCCAAATGCATTTAGTATTCTAACAATTGGAGTACAAAGAATAATAACAGGTGAATGAAATGCATAAACACCACAAACACCTGGGGAGGAAGCATTCATAAATTTGAATACATATACATGTAGTTGATAAACGACTCCGATGAAACTATAAAACCAAAATGAAATTTGCGTTCTGGCAATTGGAGTACAAAGAATGATAGCAGGTGTATGAAATGCTTCAACAGCAACAGAAACACCTGGGAAGCTAGGAAGCATCCATACATTTGAATAATTTAGTTGATAAACGACTCCGCATGTGGACGTTTGTTGGAGCAGAAAGCAGTGGATTCTCAACAACACGAACCCATTTAACAGAATGTCGGAACGTAAATTAAATTTGGCGCGGTTGGAAAATGCATCTTTTTACCCTACGACATTAATGGTACGATCCAGGAAATTAAAACAGTAAATGGCTCTTATTTTAAAATTACTCATTAAATAAAACCCAAAACTTTAGTGATATCAGAAAAATAATGCTATATCTTACTAATAATTAAAAAAAGATGTATAGACATTGTGAAAGTGTCGCATTTTACGATAAAAGACACCGATTTAGCGAAGATGACGTCATTAGTGCGCTTGCATCAGGGAATTCAAGGTCAAAAGGTCAATTCAGACGCTGATAAGTTATTGGTCGAGCCTTTTTGTTTCCTTTATTCCGACAAAATTATACAATCAATCAAAACAAGTTTAATACCAGAAGAAAGCTAACGATTAGTATTTTCATTAACCGCTTGCCCAAAACTCGCTTGACCACAGTGAAACGAGTGAGAGCTTGCGAGAGCGGCCAAAGTGTGATTGAAACTCGCTATTTGCTCTTCTCCAACGCAAAAAGAGACAACATTGTGCTCGATAAATGTATTTTTTCCGACAAAAGTACAGAAAATTTGCATATGGTCTTTTTATATTATACTTTATGGAATGTTACCCGAGTGAATTCCGGGCGCCCCAATGCTGGAAAAAACGCACATTTTAGAAAACTTCACTTTTCATGGAAAAATGCTTATT
Source organism: Strongylocentrotus droebachiensis (assembly GCA_035222895.1). Classification (NCBI taxonomy): domain Eukaryota; kingdom Metazoa; phylum Echinodermata; class Echinoidea; order Camarodonta; family Strongylocentrotidae; genus Strongylocentrotus; species Strongylocentrotus droebachiensis. Next base: position 123,479 of record JAVYIG010000342.1, on the reverse strand, counting down.
TGTTCTATGCACGCAAGTAAGATTGAGCGGATGATACAACGTTTCCATATGCTAAACATTGAAAGCTTACACTAAAACATACAAATAAATTAATCATACATATATAATAAAAATTGTTAAAATACTCATGAAATCATGATAACAATATTTAGCGACCACAATCTTGAGTAAAAACGAAGTAAAGATTACATGATATTCCAGTAAATATATAAAACAAAACAATAATGGAATGAAATAGTCAACTTATCTATTTAAAATCAAATTCTGTTACACTACAAAATAACCTTATATCATGTAGTACCAAACTAAACTTAAAGCAGAAATAGCAGAAAAACAGTAATATTCATAATTTTCAGAAATAGGTTTTCCTATACATGTTTTTAAAACAGTAAATGGATTGTTCTTTTTGTAGATTAGAGGGTAAGTTATTCCATACTTTGCCGCCTGCGTAACCTAGACTTTTCTTAAATTTCAATATTAGGCTTGGGAAGGACAACACTCATTGAGTTAGCCCATCTCATATTTATTGGATGCCGATCAATTACCATGTCAATAGCATTGCACAAACGTAATTGAGCGTATAGCCATGGATACGATTATACAAGCAAGAACATACTTACGTCTTTCTTCTAAAAGTTTCCATTTCAATCTTTAACAATATCAAGACCACTTTCATTAAAATCAGAATTCCTTTTATCTATTCTATTTGTAATCTAAGGATAATATTCTTCTTTATATACAGAACAACTCCCCCATATCGAACATGTGTAATCTAATATAGATTGGATTGTACATTTATAAATTTTCTTCAAAACATTTTAAAGAAAATATATTTTGAGTTAACGATTTACTGAGCTTCTTTACATAAACATTCCAGGTTAGGTTTTCGTCAATTTCAATTCCTAGATACCTAATGTCTTTTTGGGGGGTCATTTTATTGCCATCCAAAGAAATATTTATATCATGAATAGTTTGTGAGTTGCGTTTCAATAACATACTGTAAGTTTTTTCAGTATTAACTTTTAGTTTCCTTTTTTTGTTATTTACCACTTCCTAGTTTCCTCTAGATCAGACTGCAGCGTAGCTTTAATAACTTCGATATTTTTACCAGAAATATATATTACAACGTCATCAGCATATATATTGCATGAACATGATCTTAAACATTCACTTATAGCATTATTAAACACAAGAAAAGGTCAAGGACCCATTGCACTGCCCTTGGGTATTCCCATAGACAGACTCTTAAAATTAGACAATTTCTCATCACGATAAATAGTTTGTTTTCTACCAGACAAGCAGTTAGTAAGGCATATCAACTCATTATTCTGAACACCATATCTTTCCAATTTTTGCAGTAATAAATTACTATAAGTGATGTGAATATGTACGAATTCATTGACTTTTGACCTTTGACCTACTTTCTCTAAATTCGAATGAGATCGTTTTCCTATGGTGATACACACTTTCACCTGGTTTGAAGCTCATACCTCTACTTGTTCTTCAAATATTGCGATAACGAGGCTAAAACCTGTATTATCAGACACCCACCTCGATGACCTTTCTTTTTTGACCTACTTTCCCCACAATCTTAAAGTGGCGTTTTCCTAGGGTGATGCACATTATCACCAGGTTTGAAGATCATAACTATAGTCGTTTTCCAGATACCGCTTCGATAAGGTTAATACCTGTACTTTCATAAACTGACTTATATAACCTTTGACCTGTGACCTGCTTACCCCCAAGATCTAATCAGATCGTATTCCTATGGTAATACACCCTATTACCAGGTTTGAAGCCAATACCTCTAATATTTCTTGAGATATCGCGATAAAGAAGCTTACATCTGTAATTATCATAAATTTGCCACTATGACAATGACCTTTCACCTACCTACTCCAAAAATATAATTAGGATCGTCTTTTACTGGTAATAAATCCTATCACCAGATTTTAAATTCATATTTGAAGTGGTTCTTGAGATACCGCGTTAACAATAAAACAGGACGGACGGACAACACGAAAACATAAAAATGTAGTTTCAACTTAATTACCTTCCTTTGCTCAATCTCACACTGGCGATAGCATGTGACCTGAACGTCATCGGACTTTGTTGCGATACTGATCGGAACCGATGAATGAACTTTGTGGTATGACTGCTTCTTCTCCTCCTCTTGAATCTCCTGTGCGAAAATAGTAGTAACTGTTTTGAATAAACGTCAGAACGTAAATCTAATTCACGTATAAAGTAATATCTAAATTAAATGAAAGAACACCTACATTTGGAGAAACAGAGCATCCAGAATTTACCATATAAATTGAAAGTTTGACGAAATCGTAATGGAGGCTAAACGACATGGCATCTTATTACAGTTGTGAGTATTTAGATGAAATGCCTGAGTGTGTTGATACAATGGGACAGAACAAAGAAGGGCATATAGCGAGTAGAAGAGCAAAAGGATGACTCCATCCTCCCTACAGCCTTGCCTCACTCTATGATCTAGTTCATTCGTATTTCTTCTACAATTGCATCTAATATAATTGTCGGTTCCCCCGCCAATGATGCCTGTGCCAATAAATGCTTAACCTAATCTACTCCGGTAGAAATTGCTTTTTTATTTGATGCTGTCATTGATTTGTGCTTACCGCGTCCATCCCAGGAAGGTTCGCATGGACTTGAAGATGAACTGCTGTCTCTTTGCCTCTTTCTATCGTATCTGGGATGTATGGAGTGCACATAAGTTGGTGTCGGATCACCTGATGTTCAAGAGGAATAAGAACCCACCACTCAGCACAGTGACCAATGTACAGCTCAAGATGTCTCTTGTACACTCTGCAGTATGGTGGTTCGTCTGGTGAGCTGGATGATATCATTCTGGTTGTTCTTGGTAGATCTATTATCAGGGGGTAACAAAACAAACTGCCTTTTTTGTTTAAAGTGTTATTTCGCAATAGAGCCGATTTGTCCTTTTAAACTGTTGTGCCTCTATATAGTATCACAAAATATTTCTATCACTGATGGTGTCCTTGTGGAGAATAATTACTTCTAATGGTTTTAAGTTTAGTAAGCCATCCTAACAAGCACCAACTCTCTCCTTTCACCCGTTTCCCCTTATTAAAAATTTCAACAGAAAATAGGAGTTACAAATTGTTTCTCACGACGTTATGGCGATGTGATGACGACGATACCTAGAACTAAAACTTCTAACCCCGAGATTACTTAGAAAGCGTTCTAAGTCCACAATCAGAAATCAGGATTTAAGTTTTAGTAAATCATATTATAGTCTATTTTGCTTCCTATAAATACCTGCAATGAAAACGTAGAACATAACAGGGCATAGTTTACTGAGAATGTATTTGTTATTATTTTATTTTGCTTTGTTATTTTACCCGACTGCTAGGAAATCAGTATACTTGTTTAAAAACAACATGGAGACATACATATTTAAGTCCTCTTAAGTCCACTTGGTAATGAATGACTTACCAAAGGGCACTAGCACATCGATTTGGTTCCGAACCTGAAACCACCCGGTTACGAGACCAATCTCTACCACTTAGCCGAAAGAGCATTGCCTGGTTTGCTGAAAAGGGATCTAAGGGCATCAATTTCCATTTAATCCAGCATAAAAAACGGGTTAGTTCAGCATCTGACCGAACGGACTTACCGTTTACAGAATCCCATACATGGCAAACGATATATGGTTTCACTTGACCAGGATTGATGGCCAAGGTAGAGTGTGGTATCCTGATCTTCACAGGTTGGTGGAAGATTATGTCTGGAGGGTCACATCTGATCCCGTAGCAGGCCACCGATTCGTCATCTTGGATGTCGACACTTGGAAGGTCTTGTAAGAGAGTTAAGGTGATCTTGCACGGGTCACTCTGATGAAAAGCCTCAGGAGGAATAAACATTGATATGCGATGGCCTTCTAATTCAATTTCCTGGCTGGTATTCCTTTCGACTTCAACAGAGATGATGGCAGGTATCGCTGGTTCCTCTTTTGTTTATTTAAAACATAAGGAAATGACACGATAATAAGAGCAGAAATAAATTACTAAGAATGTCTTTTCATTTCAATCTTTATTACCATTTCCAGGGGGTTGTGTTAATCACCGAACTTTGATATTCAATACCAGTTTGTATAAATATTTCAATTAGGGCCTATGATGAATCAATAATGTATTCTTCACTTTACTTCTATATTTATATGTATCGTTTTAATATCTTAATTTTTCATTTGGGGACTAATTAAGCGTTTATCTTTCTTATTTGGACAATTAATGTAAACATTTGAGGTGGATCTAAAAACAGGAATACAAATGAAGTGTTTGTAAGGGGTTAGTGGAAGAGTTGTTTTGCGCAAGTAAATTACCCAGACAATTAATTATTAAGTTCCTTCTTCTTCCAGATGGGAAACCAATAATACCACGTTTTATTCATCGATAGACTTTAAACCGTGACTTAACGGATAAGAAAAATACATTTTAGAAGCACTTATTGAGCTCTTATGCTGAAAAATGCTGTTTGTGTTTGAAGGATGTTCTTACCTCGATAGGACTTGATCTCCTCTAAAGAATGTAACCTGAAATTATTCATAAATAAAAAGCGGTTAAGTCATTTCTATGCAATTTAGGCACTTTAGGACACCTATCGAGAACAATTAGTCCTTTTAAAATAAGGCTCTAATCCTAGCATTAGGTATTCAAAGAAGACAATAATACATACCTTTGCACCTGGTAATGCCGTAAAATATATAAAGAAACGAACGTGGTAGAAAATATGCATCGTTTGCCTTCTCTATCTCTCCCCTTTCCCTTTGGACCCTTACCAACTCTCCCTATATTTCTCTCTTTTATCAGTCCTTCGAGCTTGAGCTCTCTTTTCCTTTCTCTTCCTGCTCGTATTTCGATTGTGATGCTGCTCCTATGCTCCTATTTTACTTTCATATTCACATCTATATTTATACCTGAATGTATTCATGATGTGATTAAGAATTGTATTTAAAATTCTTGCTATGTATAAGTCATATAACTGTCTTTTCATGTTTTGTGCTGAAAGCCCGAGGACCGTACCTGCTCATAGACTTTTTCTTATAGAGTCTTGACGCCCGTCTTGCTTTCACCACACGACACCATGTTTTTGTCTTATGTTTTATGTATTACATGTTATACCAATGGAAAACAAATTTCTGTATTATATTATGGACAATAAAGTCTTGAATCGTGATAGAGTAATCGACCTTGTAGGCCTGAATCAGAAGCCCCGAACAAATTCAGAGTCACAATCGTCACTTAGAATGTACAATCTCATTGTCCCACTAACATATCTTCTGTAAACTAAACCATCAAAGTTTAGAATAAAGCCATTGGATTTGCTATTTAAAAAATAGTATTTCAAATCTCAAGAAAGTAAGATCTTTTTCCAATCTTTTGCCTGAAGATTGACGGGTACTTAGATATTCCTTATGATTTGAAAGAATCACCTCGACAAAATCATCTGTTTGACCACTTCTTCCTTGGCATATTGGATTGGTAGATTGCCTCTCTCATCTTTTACATCTAACGTGGCTCCATTCTTTAGGAGATAAAACACCAAGGCCCTCTCAGGAGATAGTTCGCCCCTGTAATACTCATCAGAGATCTAAAACAAGAAAAAACAAATATAATTTCTTAGCACAGTATCGTCCATCAATAGTCAAGGTGGATGAGCATCACAAGCATGGTTTTACGCTGTCTCTTGGATTCACAATAGTGCAAATCCCTATACTTTTGTTTTTTGTAAACTTCCCCAAACACACAAACGCACGCACACACACGGCGTTAACATTTGCTTGGATCAAACGCGGATATCATATTCTAGGATTCACTAAAGAATTAGAGGAGCGGCTCTCGTCGGTCTTGTGTCGGTCTCGTTATTTGCACTCACCTTCCTTAGTGTGTCAGTATCTTGCACAATTGTCTCGCTGTTATAGCAGAGTTTGATGGCCTTATGGAGACACGTCTGTCCGTCAGCTGACTGGATATTGAGATCAGCTCCCTCAGAAACTAACTTCTCAATGGTAGAGGTATGACCGCGTTGTATGGCAAGATGGATATCAGTTAAATCATTCTGGACGAGCTGTATATATGAAAATGCGCAGCAAGAAAACTTGAGAATTAAGAAGAAAAATAGTATTGACAGGTGATCAAGTAAATGAAATGATTCGAGTACTTGCAACTTGTCGATCAATTTCATGAAACCGCAATAAGGTCTAACTTGAATTATGTATAAATATTTTTATAAGATGGGTAGAAGAATCCCTGCAATCTGATTGGTCAATTACCATGTATTTATTTTTACTGGATGCACGCGATATCGGCGATATATTAACCACCGATATATATTTTTTTTATTATAATTCTCTTCTTTTTTTCTTTTTTTAATGATTTTTTTAAATATTTTTTTATAATTTTTTTTTTTAATGATTTTTTTGATAATTATAATCTTTTTTTTCTTCTTTTTTTAAGTCTACAGTTTAATGTGCACTGAGATTTTTTTTTTTTTTTTTTAATTTCATGATAAGTTAAAAATCATGCGTCCGGTAAACAAAATCATGCGTCCGGTAATTACCGGACGCATTTTGCCATGCATCCCGTAAATCTGTAAAATAATAACATTTTGTATTTTTGACAATTTTTGGGGCCTCATCTTATAAAACAGATGGTGCACAGGTTTAATTCGTGGGTCGGTGGAATTGTGTGCACGCGGTACCTTTGAATTAACCATTCAAAGGTACCTTGTGCACACAATCCCTACCGACGCACTCAAACCTGTGCATCATTTATATAATGGCGACACATAGGCAGTAAGTCAGACTTTAGCTGGTCAGTCTGAAACATTAATAAAGAAAGTTAGCCACTGCTCTAAATTGAATGTCCGTACTTGTAACTTATTTACACGCATGTATTGAAAACATCAAGGTAAATGAATTTGACATAATGAGTTTTTTTTTAATGTTTACCTTGGAATTGGAACGGCCCATGAAAAGATCAGCAATTCTTTCGTACCCGAGGATCAAGGACATATGTAGAGGTGTCTGGCCGTGAATGTCTCCGATGTCAAAACGTGCTCCTCCTGCCATAAGAACTTTAACAACATCAAGGTTACCATTCTGAACAGCATGGTGTAATGCAGTCCTACCATCATTATCTTCCTCATTTACCTCAGCTCTTTGACTGATGAGATGTTTGGTGACATCAAGATGACCTTCCTGAGCAGCACTGTGTAATGCTGTCCTACCATTATTATCTCCCCTATTCGCCTCAGCTCCTTGACTGATGAGATATTTGGTGATATCAAGATAACCTTCCTGAGCAGCACTGTGCAATGCAGTCCAACCATTATTATCTTCCTCATTCACCTCAGCTCTTTGACTGATGAGATGTTTGGTGACACCGAGATGACCTTCCTGAGCAGCACTGTGTAATGCAGTCCTACCATCTTTATCTCCCCTATTCGCCTCAGCTCCTTGACTGATGAGATATTTGGTGATATCAAGATGACCTTCCTGAGCAGCACTGTGCAATGCAGTCCAACCCTCATTATCTCCCTTATTCACCTCTGCTCTTTGACTGATGAGATGTTTGGTGACATAAAGATGACCTTCCTGAGCAGCACTGTGTAATGCAGTCCTACCATCATTATCTCCCCTATTCGCCTCAGCTCCTTGACTGATGAGATATTTTGTGCTATCAAGATGACCTTCCTGAGCAGCAAGGTGTACTGCAGTCTTACCATATTTGTCCCCCTTCTTCACCTCAACTCCTTGACTGATGAGATATTTGGTGACAACAAGATGACCCTCCTGAGCAGCAAGGTGTAATGCAGTTTTGCCGGCCTTATCTCCTTTATTCACTTCAGCTCCTTGACTGACGAAATATCTGGTGACCTCAAGATGACCCCTGAAAGCAGCAAAGTGTAAAGCAGACGCACTGTCATTACCTCCTATATTCACCTCTGCTCCTTGACTGATCAGATATTTTGTAACATCAAGATGACCCTTGATTGCAGCAAAGTGTAGTGCAGGCTTGCCGTTATTATCTCCCTTATTCACCTCAGCTCCTTGACCGATGAGATATTCGGTGACCTCAAGATGACCCTTAATTGCAGCAAAGTGTAATGCAGTTCTCCCGTTTTTATCTTCTTTTCTCACCTCAAGTTCTTGACTATTGAGATATTTGGTGACATCAAGGTGACCCTCCTGAGCAGCAAGGTGTAGTGGAGTTTTACCATCCATATCTCCATTATTCACCTCAGCTCCTTGGCTGATCAGATATTTAGTGACATCAAGATGACCTTTGATAGCTGCACAGTGTAATGCAGTCGCACAGATGTTAACTCCCCTATTTACCTCTACTCCTTGACTGATGAGATATGTTGTGACATCCAGATGACCATTGAAAGCAGCACTATGTAATGCAGTCCAACCGTAATTATCTCCCCTATTCACCTCAGCTCCTTGAATGATGAGACAATTTGGGACATCAAGGTGACCCTCCTGAGCAGCAAGGTGTAATGCAGTTTTGCCTCCCTTGTCTCCCTTATTCACCTCAGCTCCTTGACTTATAAGATATTTTATAACATCAAGATGATCCGTGCTTGCGTCAAGGTGTAATGCAGTCTTGCCGTCATTATCCCCCTTATTCACTTTAACTCCCTGACTGATGAGATATTTGGTGACATCACGATGACCATTGTTCGTTGCAGCAAAGTGTAATGCAGTCCTGCCGTCCTTATCTTCATTATTCACCTCTGCTCCTTGGCTGATCAGATATTTGGTGACATCAAGATGACCATTAATTGCGGCAAGGTGCAATGCAGTCTTCCCGCCATTATGTTCCTTATTTACCTCGGCTCCTTGACTGATAAGACATTTGGTGACAACAAGATGTCCCTTCTTGGCAGCAAGGTGTAATGCAGTTTTGCCGTCTTTTTCTTCCTTTCTCACCTCAGCTCCTTGACTGATGAGATATTCGGTGACATCAAGATGACCACTGAATGCAGCAAGGTGCAATGCAGTCCTCCCGCCATTATGTTCCTTATTTACCTCGGCTCCTTGACTGATGAGACATTTGGTGACAACAAGATGTCCCTTCTTGGCAGCAAGGTGTAATGCAGTTTTGCCGTCTTTTTCTTCCTTTCTCACCTCAGCTCCTTGACTGATGAGATATTCGGTGACATCAAGATGACCACTGAATGCAGCAAAGTGTAATGCAGTCTTCCCGCCATTATGTTCCTTATTTACCTCAGCTCCTTGACTGATGATATATTCGGTGACGTCAAGGTGACCCCCCTGAACAGCAAGGTGTAATGCAGTTTTGCTATTCTTATCTCCAGTATTCATCTCAGTTCCTTGGCTAATCAGATATTTGGTGACATCGAGATGATCCGTGCTTGCGGCAAGGTGTAATGCAGTCTTCCCGTCATTATCTACCTTATTCACCTCAGCTCCTTGCCTGATCAGATATTTCGTGATACCAAGATGACCTTCCTGAGCAGCACAGTGCAATGCAGTCCTACCATCATTATCTCCCCGATTCGCCTCAGCTCCTTGACTGATGAGATATTTGGTGACATTACGATGACCATTGTTCGTTGCAGCAAAGTGTAATGCAGTCCTGCCGTCCTTATCTTCATTATTCACGTTAGCTCCTTGGCTGATCAGATATTTGGTAACATCAAGATGATCATTAATTGCGGCAAGGTGCAATGTAGTCTTGCCGTCATTGTCTTCATTATTTACGTTAGCTCCTTGGCTGATCAGATATTTTGTGACATCAAGATGACCATTATTTGCGGCAAGGTGCAATGCAGTCTTCCCGCCATTATGTTCCTTATTGACCTCGGCTCGTTGACTGATGAGATATCTGGTGACAACAAGATGTCCCTTTTTGGCAGCAAGGTGTAATGCAGTTTTGCCGTCTTTTTCTTCCTTTGTCACCTCAGCTCCTTGACTGATGAGATATTCGGTGACATCAAGATGACCACTGAATGCAGCAAAGTGCAATGCAGTCCCACCGTCTATATCTTCCTCTCTCACCTCAGCTCCTTGACTGATGAGATATTCGGTTACATCAAGATGACCCCCCTGAACAGCAAGGTGTAATGCATTTTTGCCATTCCTATCTCCAGTATTCACCTCAACTCCTTGCCTGATCAGATATTTCGTGACACCAAGATGACCCTCCTGAGCAGCACTGTGTAATGCAGTTCTACCATCATCATCTCCTCTATTCGCCTCAGCTCCTTGACTGATGAGATATTTGGTGACATCAAGATGACCTTCTTGAGCAGCACTGTGTAATGCAGTCTTACCCTCATTATCTCCCCGATTCGCCTCAGCTCCTCGACTAATGAGGTATTGGGTGACATCAAGATGACCACTGAATGCAGCGAAGTGTAATGCAGTCCCACCGTCTTTATCTTCCTCTCTCACCTCAGCCCCTTGGCTGATGAGATATTCGGTGACATTAAGATGACCATTGCAAGCAGCAACTTGTAATGCAGTCACCTCAGCTTTAACACTAGTGACCAAACCGTATCTTCCTTTGATGTAGAAGCCTTCAGTATTACCCTGAGTGAATTTTGCCCCATTCGTAATCAAGAATCGTACGACATCGAGATGACCATATATTATAGCGTTATATAATGCCGAGCAGCCGCATGTGTCTTTTATGTGCATACTAGCTCCATGACTGAGTATAACGTTCGTTTCTTTAAGACGTCCGAGTGATGCAGCAAGATGTAAGGGTGTTTGGCCATCTGGAGTCGTCTTTTCCACATCAGCTCCGTGATTTATCAGATACTCGATGAGATTCTCATGGCCGTCCACGATCGCAATGTGTAAGGGTGTATTTCCATCTTGGTCTGTCTGGTTTATGTCGGCACCCTTTTTTAGCAGTTTTTTTACGCTTTTGATTTTACCCCTCCTTGCTGCCTCACGAAGCTGTTGATTTATGTCCTCCATACTTGAAGAACCACCGGTTTATCGGACATCCTAATCTAACATAGTTTCTTGTAATGATCTTCTTCTCTCTTAACGCTCGACTTCGAAATGTTACGATTAAGAATCTAAATCTTTTGTGTATGTCACAAGCATTAGTACACACTACACTGATTTTCTTTTCCAAATTTATAACCGAATGTCATGTTTTGTCGTTCTCAATAAGTTCCAAAGTCCTGTGCAGTGAACTAAATCGTAATGCAAACATTCAACGCAATTCAAATATCAGTCTTTCCTATTCCATTATAAGGCTTAAATCTTTCTCTAAAATAATACTGTTCGTCTTTTAATGGAGACAACATTCACATTAAACTACGTAGAAACATCTTCAATGAGTAGAAAAACCTTGCCCAAAGAAGTAGAACCAGTTCACGTTTTACATGTTTTATGACACGATTCGTATTAAAGAAGCATAAATTTCCCCTTTACCACTAAAATCTTACTACAAAATAATCAATATAATAACTATGCGTGGAGGACGCTGTTTCCCCATCCTTTTAATTGAAAAACTCAAAAAGAACAAATATATTAACGCTGATAATGGCACTAAGTATGGTGATGATAATGCGACCAAGATTGGGACGAAAATCCAACTGAAGATACTCGTAATTGTGATAACAACGAGGGCGACGACGACGACAACGATGATCAGCACAGTATTCCAACGATTTTGGCGATCACGGTAATGGAGGCGAAGATGGTGATATTTCTAGTCAACAGTATTATTCCGTTTCATTGCAGTCCATGGAAATCACATGTCTTAACAAAATACACTTTTACGGAGTCTTCTTTTAGGCCTGTTGAAAAGAAGTCAACGTGGTGTAGTGCCCTTGGGTTAGACATTAAGTCATAGTCCTAGCCACGTCTACTGGGTAGGCCTAGGTCGCCCCGTGCATTTTCCTTGCATGTTAAATCTGCTTCGTTGGAATGAGGCACACATACATTTCTCAATGTTTTTGTAATATTCACCTCGGTGCATAGTTAAACATCGAATCGAGAAAGCAAGGACAGAGACAGAATTGTATAACAAATATAATTCCTATAAAGAATGAAAACGCCCCCCGCCTTCAGTGGGAAAGGTCAATAGACTTGTTTGGAAATTTTGTATTTAGTGCGAAGATCCCGGTTACAGCCAAACTCATAAACGGATTTCTTGTTTACACATGGACCATAGAATAGCCTGACCTTTTAAACACTTCAACTTTATACGGCGTTTGGGGTACACGATTAAATATATTACTTTGGAAAAAGTATATTCATTACTTTACTGAACATGTGTTTTCGATCATAAATGAATTTAATTCGATTACCTAAATTCCTTATGAGATGGCACTGAGGATATCACGGCATTGCCTCGATTAAAAATTGAATGCTTGCAATACATATATTATAATAATAATAATAATAATATTTCCGCTTTTATATAGCGCTTAATACATCTATGATGTCTCTAATACCCCCTTCACATACACGGATTTTTCTTACGAGTCCTTACGGATCGCCAACTCGTAGTCAATCGCAAGCATCCGTAAATAACTCGCTGGTATCCGTAAATAACTCGTCACAACTCGCAACAACTCGTAGACACTCTTAAGGATCCGTGAAAGGAGAGGCAAATTTTTTGACACGTCAAAAATCTTCTTACGATTGTCCACGGATTGATTTGTCCGTAAATAGCTCGTAAATAGCTCGTAACAATCCGTAACCATCCGTAAACCGCTCGCAACAACACGTAACCATCCGTTAACCGCTCGCAAGTATCCGTAAATGACTTGTAACAGATTTTTGTAACGATTCGTTAAGGATAGTTTACGATTTGTTTACGGATTACTTACGGATTATTGCGAGCAGTTTGCGGATGGTTACGTGTGCTTACGTGTTGTTTACGATTTTATTCGGGTCATTTTACGATGGCTTTACGGATTGATACGGGTTATTACGAGCATTTTACGTGTAGTTACGAGTTATTTACGAATAGATATGTATACTTTACGTATGCTTACGAACATTTTACGATTTGGGGAAAGGTATAAAAGCTGCAAATTCGAACACTTCGTTTTCAGTTGTTATTTTTGGGCTAAAATTCGTAAGGACTCGTAAATACTCGTAACTTACTCGTAACTATTTGTAAAAACACGTAAACAGGTCGTAAGTAAAGCAGGGCTCCCACTTATGGGGCTTTCACATATACACTCCGGGGCCCGTACGGCGAGTAAAATCAGACAATTTGGGGATTTCCGGCCGGTGTCCGGCCGGCTGCCGTCAAGTTCCTACGGGCGCCGGGACAGTTTTCTAAGCCGTACGGGCCCCGTGGTGCTGAGTTGGCTGCTCCCAATTCTCCCGGCGTTTTTAACTGACCGTTAGCCCGTAGAAAACCCGTAAAGGGCCCGTGGGGCACCTTACGGGTCCCGTGCGGGCTCCGGTCGGTGCCCGGACGGGCCCCTTACTAATTTTGTCTTCAATTTTCATACAAAATATTTACGGGCGCCTTGCGGTGCTCAAGGGTTCCGTACGTGTACCCTACGGCGCCCTCACGGGCCCCTCAAGAGCCCCGGGTGATATGCACCACAACATGCGTCTGCCGTCCGGGGGCCATTTAAAATGAATATTGCCCGTGCGGGTCCCTCACGGCGGCATCTCGAAATGTACAACGCAGTTTTAAATACAGGAAGTGCGGATACCACAGGACACATACAGAGTGAGTCAGAAAAAATGTCCCACTTTTTAAAAGTTGTATTGTTTGAAGTATGAATATTTAATCATGAGTTTTATGATATGTCTTGATAGAGTTATCCTCCCAGTACATTTAGGTACCATTCATTTGAATCTCTGCATGCATGACTGAACACCAGACAATCTTTACAAGACTGACAGATCTCACTTGTGCCAAGTTGCTAGGTGAGGAACAAAATAATGTTTTGAACAAAGACAGCCATTTTTTTTCAATTAGCCAATTAGCCAGACAGACAAAAACACACAAACACACGCACACGCATACATGCACACACAAACACATACACACAATATATACGAACATGCACAGGCACACGCCCACAAATGAGCATTCCATTCCCGACAAGGCCCACCCAATCTGTTACTTTTTGTCGGGAATTCTTCTTATCGTACGAAAAGTTGAGTGGCCGCTGTCCTCTTGGTGCGTATTGGCGGATGTTGTGCTTGATGATGATGATGATGATGATGATAATGATGATGATGATGATGATGAAGATTAAGATGATGAAAATGATGACATGATGGTGGTAGTGAATGTGTTCAAAAGGGAAAGATTTTTAGTTTAGGGTTATGCCACTTAAACATTCAGCGATCTTGATAAAAATCAATGCTCAATCAGAAAAGGGGCAATTATGAAACAATTGTCACCGTGTGTGTTGTGTGTGTTGTGTGTGTGCGTGTGTGGGTGTGTGCACGTGTCTGACTGTCTTTGTTCAATGTACTGTTTTATTCCTCACCCAGTAACTTGGCGCAAGTGAGATCTGGCAGTGTTTGATATTCAGTGATGCATGCAGGGATTCAAATGAAAATGGTACCTTAATGTACTGGGAGGATAACTCTTTCAAGATATATCATGAAACCCATGATTAAATATTCATACTTCAGACAATACAACTTTTAAAAAGTGCGACATTTTTTCTGACTCACTCTGTAGTTCAGTGCACCGCACGGCACCCGGCCGGGCGCCTTGAGGACCCCGACCGGGCCCCGGCAGGGTACCTTCCGGGAGCCATCGGTACACCTGCTCATCGGACAGAGCCCGTAAGGTGACCGGCCGGGACCCTGCCGGCACCCTGCCGGCACCCTTACGGGCGCCTTGTATTTCACTCGACCAATTTTCTCCGGGCACCTCCCGGGCGCCGCAGAATATGTGACCACACATGCCGTAGAAATGAAAATCGGACGGTTCCCGTACGGTCTCTAAATCCACGGCAAGCCGCCGGGTAGGGAAAATCGTACGGGGCCCGGTTTATATGTGACCTAGGCATTAGCCGAGTTGGAACCTCGAGTTGTGGCGAGCTGGCGCGATTTTATGGCAAGCAGTTTATCATTAAAACATATTTCTTGATATAAAGAATTCAATTCTTGATATCACGAAATCAAATTCCTGACATCACGAAATTGAATTCTTGATATCAAGAATTACCGTTGCTTTACAACATAGAATTATTTCTTGATAACAAGAATTGATTTATTGATATCATTCAATAATAATATGGCTTGCCATAAGATCGCGCCAGCTCGCCACAACTCAAGGTTCCAACTCGGCTAAGTGGGAGCCCTGCTTTAAAGGCCCACTGCACTACTTGTAGCTACTTGCGCCCTTTTTATAACAAACAATGCCTAATCGGTGACCATTGGTCCCCCATGATCCTCTTTTTCTTATGTTAACTGAGAGCTGAGTTGATGAGATAACCACCTGTCCAGTGACCTTGCAGGGCAGTCTAATCCCTCCTGTAAACTACGGCAGATAAGCGTTAACACATTAGTTGCTCTTAGTTATCCGTGACAACTCGTAATAATCCGTAATAAACCGCAAACAGCTCGTAATAACTCTCAAACCGGTCGTAAAAGTGGCCAAATCGTAAGGATCCGTGAAAGATCCGTGAATTTGTGCGATCCGTAAGGACTCGTAAGAAAATTCCGTGTATGTGAAGGGGGTATAAGGGCCATCTTCTTTTTACACGTGCCTTGTTGTCTTTCTAATAAGAGTCCTTCTCTATTAAAGATGGATGACCCTACGTGGTATGAGTATCTGCGATATGGTGTAATATTGAAGCCCCCCAAAAAATGCGCTTCAAAATTATTATGAAGTGCCTCAAAAAAGTAAAAACCTTCGATTGACTGGTTTTATCATGCTCATTTTACTCAATGGACTGAATTGTTAGGAAAACCGTTAGGAAAACATAAAATTTCAATTTCAATTTCCAATCATAAATATTTCGATAACCAGACAGGCGATCGGCTTATAAAAGTCATGGGATTCCAGGCTGACCTAAAGGCTTATAACTATAGAATCTGAGGCAATGTTACCGAGTCACATTAAACAACAAGAACCACCCCCCCCCCCCCCCACCAAAAAAAAAAGGAATAATACAGAAAAGACTTGGCTAGCAAAATTACCTCGGTGTGACCATGTTCATTTCTTCTGACAAGGTTCCACAGTAATTTGCAAATCATCAGCGGAAGATGGTAGAAGTTGAAATAAAAAGTAAGAAGAGGAAGGAAAGGCATTTTGGAGGTAAGTGCAACCAATGCTAGAGAGATGACTACATATTGGATTGGAGAGAAAGATCGAAGGAGAAAAACTGATGATGTGGAAGAGAGCAGGGAGAAGAAATTGAAAGAAAGGGAAAATTACATACTGAAGCCTCCTCTGTACTATTCTCAATCTTCTTTCATTCAATATTTTTCCCTCTCCAGTCGGTACTTTCCTTGCTCTATAGGTCATCCTCATCTAGTTATTTCAATATTTCGATCTTCTTCCTTATCATGGTTACTCTTCCCCCTTTCAAACTACATTTTCTCTCTCTGTTCTTCAGTGGCCCCTCCCCGTGAGCCGTTGCTCCTGTATTTACATGAACTATCTCATTACTCAACCTCTTTCGTTCCATTTCTCAGGCTCTACCTCTTCCCCTCTCTCTATCTCTATCTCTATCTCTCTCTTACTCCCCCTCTCTCTCTTTCTCTCTCTCTCTCTCTTTCTCTCCCTGTCTGCTTTTATTCTTTCATTACATTTACCAATCATTCTTTCGTGAAATGTCAACACATATTTAAAGTGAAAATGAAACTGCAATTGTCCATGAAGGGCTTTTATTGTTTTGAATTAACTACCAACCGTGTTTGATTCAGTGGCGTACGCAGGATTTGTTCAAGGGGGGGGGGGGGTTAAAATCGGGCCCCAAATTTCGCAACGACTCAGCTTTATTATTTTGCTCCCGAAAATTTGAAAATCGCGCCGGCCGAAAAGTCGGGGGGTAAGCGGACCCTTTTTTTTTTGTGGAGTCCAAAAAAAAATCGCAACGACTCAGTCAGCCAAAAAGTCGCTCAGTGGGGGGGGGGGGGGGGGGGGTAAGAGGGCACTTTTTTATTTTTTTTGGGGGGGGGGGTCTCGAAATTTGAAAATTTGACATTTTCTTA
Source organism: Strongylocentrotus droebachiensis (assembly GCA_035222895.1). Lineage (NCBI taxonomy): Eukaryota > Metazoa > Echinodermata > Echinoidea > Camarodonta > Strongylocentrotidae > Strongylocentrotus > Strongylocentrotus droebachiensis. Next base: position 106,285 of record JAVYIG010000342.1, on the reverse strand, counting down.
CGTTAGGGGGGGGGGTAAGGTCACCTTTTTTAGGTCAGCCATTGGCATATATATTTTTTTTTAAACGCAAAGGGGGGGGGGGGGGGGTTTACACAAACAACATACACAAAACATACACATACAAAAAACTCATACTACATGTATTTTCAAAAAAAGTATTGTTCCTATTAAACTAAATCAGAGCAGATATTATACAAAAACCTTCATGAACTATAAAACTAATAAGACAGATAAATTTGGCTTTTCTTTCAAAACGAGATTCAACTTCATTTTTACGATTTTCCTTGTTTGGATCCGGCATTACGTTGCCAGGGCATTTAAACGTTTATTGGAGGTTCGAAGTCTTAAAAACTGTTGCAATATCTATTACACCAGTATTAATGGTTAGATTTAGATTAGATTTAGATTTTATTTATTTCCGTTTCAAAACAAACAAAATATAAACAGACATAATATAATACAGTCAAATATAATATAAACAAAGTAAATTCAGTATTATGTAGAACAAAATCGTCTTATGTACATGATCTTTGACTTAACACTCCCAAAACGTCTTTTTTACAACCTTAATATGGCTTAATACAAATACATCCTCAGATAATTCTGTATAATCAGTTGTTGCAGATATTCACCATAAGCAAACATTGATACATCATAAATATAAATCGAAGTATTGGTTCGGCAAGAGCATTGTTAACAAAATGTCTGGAAGCCATTGGAAAATGTACAGGAGAACACGATTGGTGTTGTTACTGCTATATATATCTGATAGTAGAACCTTTTCAAAATCGGCTTTCAAAACATGTTAAAAAATTCAAAAACCAAATATATGCAGCCAATGCAGAAAACAAAATAGTGAAACAAATAAAAATGAATATAGATAATACAAGGTATGTTGAAAAGAAGAAATAAAAACTTAAGCAAAATATATACTAATATCGATTCATTTTGGAGACTAGATCCATCAAGGACCATATCAACCGGAACGAACTATTAAAGGAAACGAATACAGATACAAATCATAAATATATGCAATCTTGCTAACAGCTGTAGGCCGATACAGTCGAAAAACACTGCATACGCAGGTGGTCATATGGGATATAACACATGTGCCATCAAAACATTCAACAACTGAAGCTACTTTATAGTACATATAATTTGAATATAATAGCATTTTTATGAGCAGTCATCTTAAAGTGGCATTAATGGCGGAAGCCAGTATAAAATTAATACAAATCAAAGTTATCCTTTACCACATTCATATGACTTGTAGCAATACAACAGAAACAGTTTTCATACAAACTTTATTTAACAAAAATATGTGCTGTTATTTTTGTTATATATATTACTTGACCATTGTAGCAATACAAACCAAATACTAGTCACACAAAGTTATAGTAATTATAATCATCTGTAATTATTGTATATACATACATACATGAATATTCTAGCAATACGAATTGAAATATTTTTTTATATGATTATAACCAACCATATGTTTATTTTGTTTAAATTTTTCAAAGGAAGCATCAAATTTATTTAAACAAAAAATATGTTTCTTGTATTTACATGTTTTACCGGTACCTTATGTGTACTATCCTTGTTCAATAGAACTTAAAAATCAGAAATTTAGAACTTAAAAAGTATTCATACAACAAAGAAAAAGTATTATGTTAATATTATCTTTTGTACATGAATATTGTAGCAGTGAAACATGATATATTTTGTTCATACAAACAAATATTTGAAAGCTAATACCTACCTCAAAGGTACTATGTCCCATTTGCAGGCCACAACAATGAAAAGGTTAAAGATAAAGACCAGTTATGGTCATGCGATTATATTGTGAAAGAAACGTTGTGGAATCGAAAAGGTTAATCATTTATAGCATATTGGTGTGTACTGCAAGGTTCTAGAATCATCAAAATGAAAAAAAAAGATATTTGGCCAAGTCTTGTTAAAGTACACAGAAAGATATATACGGGACACGTGCGCGACACGTGCGTTATATCTATCAGGTCCAAATAAATACAATAATTTACCAAATATATCAATTAGTAGGCGGTTTCTCGGCAAAATTTGTATGATCACGTATTAGTCAAAACATATTCTTTCACATGATTGGTAATAAGAGCTTCCATTTCATTTTTGGAGAGGTGGGTGGGGGGGGGGGGGGCGTTTCCAAAACTGATTTTTACCTTTAACTACATCACTTCCAGCAGCATTGGCTATAGTCCAGAATCTGCACGGGCCTTTATAATTTCCCTACACACTTCATTCAAGCCGTCGAAGATGGCGTTATCAACAAACTCATAATTATGCTCACCATTTCGCCGGGCGTCCTAGTTTATTGATCACGCCATCATCGGCTGGTAGCAGAGAAGTAGGGAGAGGTAGCGTTGGGGTGGTGGAGATCAAAATTAAATAGGTCAGATTCTGGACTACATTGGCTAAAGAAGAAAAATGCACTTAAATGGTCAGGCTGATGATCATGCAGACTTCCATGTTTCTCGTCGAGACGTAGGCTTCTCAGCTGAATGCATTATCAAGTGAACCCTTTCTCGGTCGTGGGATGAGGATAAACACTGAAGGACAGGGGTGTCTTTTTCTTGGGCTCCCATGCTTCTCTGACTTGTGGAAAGCGCCTTTTGGAGATAATCGATAATCACTAAAGGGAACAGTTAAGGAGATGACAGATAAATTAAATAATGTTAGTACTTGGACACGTTATTTACTGATAGTTCACATACAAATTGGGGGGGGGGGGGATAAAAGAAAGGAAATTAAATAAGTGGAATATCTGGAAATACCACTTACTGATTGTTCACATAATAAAAAATAACATTATTTTGTAGCTGATGTCGCTAAAAAAAGTTACAGCCACGGATTAAAGATAAACTCCAGTTCTGGTAAAAAAAAAAAAAAAAAAATTCTCACAGAATCAAACGAAACTTACAGTTAATGTTCAAGATTACAAATAAATGACATGTGCCAAACAATTCTGGAAGAAAATTTATACCGGCTGAGTAATGAGCACAGAAAGACAAGAACATCAAGGTAGTACTAGCCCCGACACCATATATGTTGTCCCATGTATAGCTTTCTGTGTACATTGATTGTTACTTTACCAAGACACGGCCAAATTTATTATGATTTTGATGACTCCAGAACCTTGCAGTGCACACCAATACTTACATGCTACATGATCAACTGTTTCTGATCCATTCCACACCTTTTCTTTCACAATGCAATCGCATTACCAGAACTGGAGTTTATCGTTAAGGTAGCGCTCCCAGGGAGTTGGGAGCATTGTGGTACATCGGTGACTCTGGACTAAGCAACGCCAAAAGGGCAATCAAAGCCTTGGTGTTCCATATACTAGCTAGGCTACCATAGGAGAGGTCTTAGGTTATATCCTTGATGTGTTCTAACTGAATAAACATAATTTCTGTGAACACAATTTTTGACTTGTTATCAAATTAAATGCATTAATTCGAATATATTTCTGGTACTCGTTGTAACAAAAGAGAGTCTATTAAACATGACTGTGTTTTCAGTTCAGTTCTTGCATTTATGAACTATATACATAAATTGTGTATTTAAAACAATTACCTTGGAATTGGAACGGTCGGGGAATAGATCAGCGACGCTCCGGTGGCGAAGCATTACAGAGAGTTGTAGAGGTGTCTATCCACCTTATTCACCCAAGCTCCTTGACACATGAGATATTTCGCTACATCAAGTTTTCCACATTCTGCTGCAATAAGTAAAGGAGTCGTGCCTTTTCTATTGGCCTGATTGAATTTTGCTCCCTGACTGATGAGATATCGTACTACATCAAAATGACCATTCTTTACAACGCTTCCTAATACCGAGTAGCCTTCCATGTTTTCTTTGTCCATACTAGCTCCATGACTGAGTATAACCTCCGTTGCTTTAAGACGTCCGAGTGATGCAGCCAGATGTAAGGGTGTAATTTGTTCATCTGGAGTCGCCTTCTCCATATCAGCTCCATGATTTGAGAGATACTCGATGACATTATCCTGGCCATTGTGGACCGCCATGTGTCAGAGTGTGTTTCCATCTCACCATCTGTGTCCGTCTGGTTAATGTTACAACTCTGTTTTAGCAGTCTTTCTACGCTTTTGAATTCACCACTCAATACTGCATCTTGGATCTCTTGATTCACTTCATCCATATTTGTTGATGTATCGCGGCTTCACTAGATCAGAAAGTTGTTTGGTCGAAGAGAATTAAGTTGAAGATTCCTTCCCTGTGATCATCTGTCAAGCTGGCATTACTTTACACCATTGTGTAACAAGAGAATGCCTATAGAGTAAAATTAGATTTGTTTGAATCTACGTCTGTCTTGCTCTATGCACGAACGTTTCAAGCAAATAACAAGTTAATAATGAACACGTAAAGTTACTTATAATGAATGACATATTCACATAAAAGTAATTAACGAATTGATCTTTAGATTCATAAGTCTTTGCAAATATAAATATTAACCGAGACACTATACCTATAAATATTATTTGTTTAAACCATGGAACCTACGTTTGATACATGCACTGGCGTAGTGATAGGGAGGGGGAGGGTGGGGTTACGGGGCAGTTGCCCTCCCTCCCCCCCAAAAAAAATGCAAACGTTTTTTTTTTCTATTTCGATGACAGCGATTTACAAATGTTGCGCTTAAATGACCTGATTTTCTGTGTTTTTCTCACTTTTTTGTATTATACATTTGTATGCGTTCGTTCGAAATTGACAAATCCCCCAATTTATAGTCAGGCAAAAATAAATGCTTATTTACTAGCCTACATGTAACATGTAAGAGGGGGAAGCAGGATCGTCATCAAGCAACTGCCGCTAAAAGCGTTTTATATACGTAAGCCATTGATAAACGTATTTTCACTTTACAGAGTACCCTAGATCTCCCTTCCTGATAATATCAATTATAAAATTATCTTGATGGTGTTCCTTCAAGGATCGATACTGTGTCTATTGTAATTTGTATACGTTCATTATTAATTTAACGTATGGATATAATAAAATAAGAATAAATAACACATGCATGACACCAATGCGTTCGGTTCCTCGCAACAATCAACTACTAATTTATCATAACATATCTAAGAAAGTGATTATCATCCTCAACATTCCACGGTATCTAGATAATAAGGAGATCGAACAGAATGTCTATTCAAGTTGGGTATAGTCTGAAATTTAGGATCTGCAGGTGCACCCACCCCCACCACCACCACCACCACCACCACCACCACCTTGGACCCGCCAGTAACTTCCATGTATCAGTGCACCAATTATTGTAAATCAACTTTATTTGTTCGACACTGTGTTATCAAAGATCTAAACTCTTTTAGGCGCCACCAGTACACCAGACTATTTAGAACACAATTCCCGTTGTATGCAACACCTGTCATAATTACAATGGAGCAGAGAGCACCATAAATATGTGCAGGGGAATCCCGAGAAGATAGAAAGATTTAGGGATCAATGTTTTTAAATACACTAGTGAAATTGTGAGAAAAACTGTTTCGTTTTCGCGTTTTCTCTCCTCCGAAAAAGCGACACCTCGAGGACCTGTAGAAATTGCTCTGTAGATGAAGACATAGGAGAGGCCTGTGAATAGGAGAGCTCCGAACTCAAATCCAAGAAATACCGACAATAAATTTTGATCAAGGCCTCTCCAATTGAAGGGCCCAATTAGGATTAATGGGAGTAGCCAGGTTAGGATGTAGGCGCCGATGATGCGGGGTGTGGTGATGATGTGGCGGGCACCGAATGGGTCTACGCATATGTTGATGAACTGGTAGATGGCGACGAGGAGGATGTTTATCAACGAGGAGAAGTTGATTGGTAGAAGTAGCGTCCGCACGAACTTGTAGAAATGGCTGGTATCCTGTTATTGAAAATTCAGGTAAGATTAATCGATGTTAAAACTTTCTGCAGTGCACACAGTACAGATAAGAATATTTCATATACAGTGTGTCTCAGCAAAATGCAACAAGAATATAATTATCAGCAACTTATAAAGTACTGCATTGTCTATTGGAATTGTTTTACTGACACATCCTGTATAGTCATCATGAAACATGATTTTGAAATATGAACATTTACTTATAAAGTAAAATCATTGTAAGGATGATTAAACGAGACAACTGACAAGTGCCGTTTGCTAGTCGAGTTTGCTAGTCAAGAATGGCCTTTTCTCCACTTTAGTCACACACACACACACACACGCACGCACACGCAAACAATATACTAAATGATACACATATGTGTGTGCGTGTGTGTGTGTGTGTTTGTAATTTGCTTATGATAAGTGATATTTATGATGCAATACCCAGGTTATGGAAGGATGATTCAGGGTTAATACAATTACTTGAGGTTGATGTCATAAGCTATAATATTTACATACTTTAGGTTAAAAAAATACAGTTTTTGGATGTGGGTTCAAGAACAATTTATAATTATTTTTAGATAAAGAATTATAAGAAATATTTGATAGATCAAGAATTACTATACTCATTAGAAAACAACGAGAACTTCAATTTAAATTATTGCATGGAGCCATATATATTAATGAGCATCTTCATAGATTTGGTTTTGTTGGTGATAATTTATGTTCGTTTTGTAAACAGGAAAAAGAAACATACAAACATTTATTTTTATCCTGCGGGAGCGTTCAAAGGATATGACAGGCACTCACTCTAGTACAACTTTTTGAGTTAGATGAAATTAAGTTGAGTTGAGAATGTTAGCAGACATCCACTGAGTGAGTAGTGTGTGTGGGGTGTGGGTGGGTGAGTGTGTTTGTATGAGGGAGGGGGCAGGGAAGAATTGAATTGAATTGAACTTTATTTCATTCATCATAAAACACATCATAACAAACATATAAAATACAAAACATAGCGTACAAGTTAAAGAGAAACATTTACAATACAATACAACAACAAAAATATATATGAATGTGGAGACAGCTAGAAAAGCCAAAGGCTTTATTGGTGCTGCCACCGAAACAGTAATAAAGTATAATACAGTAATATATTGTTGTTTGAGAGGGTGATTAAAACAAAAGAAGCCTACTAGAGGGGGGGGGAAACAAAAACAAACCAAAAACCAAAAACCAAAAAACCAGACCGTGTACATAATCAATCTTTATTTATTTTGTTGGATTAAGGTTTAGTATGAGCAAAATAATCGGCATGTAAAACTAAACGAATGGCTCTTTTCTGTAAGCATAATAATCTTCTCATTGCATGATCAGTTGAGGATCCCCAGGCAAGGTTACAATAATTGAAATAAGGAGATATAATGGCATTATAAATCATAATCAAAATATTTGAAGGAAAATGTTTAATTTTATTTAAAATACCTATACCTTTAGAAATATTCGTGCAGATAACATCAATGTGCTCCTTCCAAGATAATTTACTGTCAATTGTTACACCTAACAATTTCAGGGAGCTACAACAATTAATAACATTATCATTTAAGGAAACAACTAAGGTGTCACGATCAATAAACATATTAGAAAATATCATATAATGAGTTTTTCTAGTATTTACAATTAATTTATTGGAGATCAACCATGAATTTATTTTCAATAATTCATCATTAAAATCACGAATCAAATTATCAATATTGTTATCGGATAAAAAGACACTGGTATCATCGGCATATAAAATATATTCCAACTTTTGAGATGATGCACAAATATCGTTCATATAAATGAGAAATAAAAGTGGACCAAGAATGGATCCCTGGGGCACTCCACATCCTACAGCACTCAAATAAGACTCATTACCATTGACAACTACATATTGTTTACGATTAGTTAAATAATTTTGAAATAAATCTAAAAGAATACCACGAATACCATAATTTTCTAATGTATGAAAAAGAATTGAATGGTCTAGAGTATCAAAAGCCTTACTTAAATCAAGAAACAAACCAATTAAAATTTTCTTTTTATCAAGAGCATTAGTAACTTTATAAATCAGATCAACTATAGCAGAGGATGTAGAGTACCCTGGACGAAATCCATACTGGCTTTCTGTTAATAAATTGCACTGATCAACAAATTTTAGAAGTCGATTAAAAAGACATTTTTCAAAAATTTTAGAAAATATAGGCAGTACAGATATAGGTCGATAATTATTTAAACAATCAGACAATCCATTTTTAAAAACTGGTATCACTTTTGCTATTTTTAACCCGTCTGGGAAAATACCCATACTCATTGAAAAATTAAAAATATCACATAGTGGATAACAAATTAAATGAATCACTCGTTTCGTAATCGATACATCGATTTCATCAAAACCAGTACTTGATCGATTCTTTAAGTTACAAACGATATCAATAATTTCTTTCGCTGATATTGGAGTGAAAAAGGCAGATTTAGGATTCCTAGTCAAATATTGCACATTGTTATTCTTACTACAAAACTGAGGATCATGTATATTTTGTGTCAATGAAGGACCAATATTCACAAAAAAATCATTAAATTCGTTAGCCATATCATTACCAAGAGTAACAGACCGATTATTAACAGTAATTTGTTCAATATTATTTCGTTTCGTTTTTGTACCCATAGCCTTATTTATACATTTCCAAGTTTGTCTCATATCATTTTTCACATTTATAAACATATCACGATAATATTTATTCTTTGCCTTTTTTACTTCACTGTTACATTTATTTCTCAAAGTTTTATATGAGATTTCATTATTAAGAGTTGGCTCATGAATAAACCTTTTATATAGGCGACATTTTTTAATACATATTTTACGTAATTGTTCATTAAACCAAGATTTATCTTTCTTCTTTTTACAGGATCTACGTACAATAGGAAAGCATTCATCATACAAAGATTTGAATTGGAATAAAAAACAATCATAATTTACATTGGGATTAACATTGTCTATGCGCCAAGATATAGTTTCAAGTTTACAAATAAATTGACAAATATTATTTTCACACCTGTCGCGTTTAGTATATACAAGTTCACAATTATTTTCAATTGAATCATTATGAATACAAAATATAGGAAAATGATCACTTATATCAACAAATAAAATCCCGCTACTTATATTTTCAATATCATTAGTGAATATATTATCAATTAATGTCGCAGAATTGATTGTTACCCTAGTTGGGTAGTGAATCACAGTGAAAACATAGAATTAACCATAAAGACATCCAAAAAATAATTTATTTGTTGGCAAGAACTGTCATTCAATAAGTTGATATTATAATCTCCTGCAAAATATATCAATTTATTTTCTTTATTTACTATGTTTAATATTAAATTCAAAGACTCTAAGAATGATGGAAAGCATGTATTAGGTGGTCTATATATAGTTCCAAATATAATACTTTTCTTATCTGTTTTAATTTCAATAAAGACAGATTCAAAATCATTATTATTTATGTCTAAATCAAGCCTACGATTATAATTAAAATCGTTACGCACATAGATACCCACTCCACCACCATTGCGATCTTGTCGTTCATTTCCAACAGGGCCCCTTGGAAGAGCAATACTCGTTATTGAAAGGGCCACCCTGTATAAAGAAGACTTGAATAAATAAATAAAATAAATAAATAAAACAAATTCATAACCATCAAGATTGTAAACGGGATCATTTGGTTTCAACCAAGTCTCTGATAATCCTACTGCACAGAAATTATGATCAATTGTATTTACAAGAGAGACAAGATTATCATAATTCTTTTTAATGCTTCTACAATTAATATGAAGACAGGTAAATATTTTATTCAAATTATGTGTATTAGCAAAATCATTAAATTTATCAGGTAATAAACAACTTTGATTCGGACCATATAGAGTATTTTCCTCATAGGAGATAACCTTTCGGAGAGTGGTGTAAAATATAAATTATTTAAAAATTGTTGGTACAAATTTCGGTCAGGCATTACAATTAAACTTAACAATAAACAACAGTAAAACAAAAATGGGGGGAAAAAAATCAACGAAATTGGTTATGAAAAGAGATCATATACCACCGGAAACAGGTAATACGAGAAGATGATAAAATATAATAAATAACAAATAACAACATGAAAAAAGAAGGTGTAAAACCTACAGGTCGGAAATCTTCGTAATGTGCCTTCTCATCTCATGTCCTTCTGTAGTTTTGACCAGTGCGTAGACGCGACCATCGAGAGACCATGATGCCTTAAAGGGATCCGGTAACTTTGTCTCAGATTCTGAAACAAAATTCTGGATTTAGCTAACGATGCAATGATAATTATAAACCTTTAGGTCAGTCAGGAACCCCATGACTTTTACAAGCCGATCGCCTGTCTGATTATCAAGATACTTATGATTGGAATTACACATTTTGAAAACCGTTCGCCTGACGGTTTTCATAACACTACAGTCTATTGGGGTAAACGAGTATGGTAAAACCGGTCACTCAAAGATTTTTACTTTTTTGAGGCACTTCTTGATCATTTTGAAGCGCGATTTTTGTAGGGCTTCAATATTTCACCATATCACGTAGGGTCGTGTATCTCAGATTTAACATTGTTAAACGATCCCTTTAACGTTTGCTTTTCTTGAAGTTTGAAAAAGAAGATTTTCATTCTTCCTTGTTAGGTCCTCGACAACGACAATGCCGGAGCCTTTCAGCTTTCTTCTGTTCTTTATCATCTGGAACTTCGGTTGGTATGAGGTGAATTTAACAATAATCGGCTGAGGAGCGGTGTTGCCAGTACGAGTTGCGTTGGCGTAAGATCCCTGAGACCTTTCTGGAGTGTTACCCGGTCTGTGAAGGCGATGCGAGCGATCAATGTCTCCGGCGCTGATGGTGATGCCGATCCGGTGGGCGACATCACGCACGATGTCATCCGTATTCTCACCGGGCGTCGTCTTCACTCCTAGGATGCGAATATTATTGCGTCGTGAATATTGCTCTAGATGGTCAAGTCGATTTGTGAGGTTATTGACCTCGGTCGAGTTAGCAGAGACGGAACTTTCAACATCATTGAGTTTTTGCAATTTGCTGTCGATGGCCACTTCTAAATCATGTAAATACGAGAGCTTTTGATCCAAAATTTCTCGCACATTGTTCTCGAGCTTCTGCATGTCACTACATAGCTTAAGTCGTTCGCGTTCCATCGCCTTGGTGACGGCCTCTTGCACAATCGTGTCGAGACGGTCAAGATAATCGGGGCTTTGTACTTGCTTGCTCAGTGGAGCAGAAGAGGGAGGGGTGCGTAGTTCAACATAATGCAAACGGTCCCTTGATCTGAGGTTGAGCTTCTTTGAGTTTGACATTCTTTCAAACAATGTTATGTAACAGAACAAAGAAAGCAATTACTTTTCCACTAGCCGGTTCCAACACAGCAAAGCAAAGCAAAACCCAGAAAGGATTGGGCAACTCAAAAATGTTCAAGTGGGACTACAGCAGTGTATACTCACAAACTCAATGAAGATGAAGTATCTCGATAAAATGTCAAAATGTTAATAAAAATGCATTCCGGTGGTTTGATAGGAGTCTTGTAATTGAACGTTTACATTATCACATACTGAATCCTCATAACAGACCTCGAAACAGGGTAATTATCCAATTACAGCAAGAAACATGTCAGAAAATGTCAGAACGTGTCCGAACGTGCTTTGCTTGACACTGTTCCCACAAATAACCTCCTGATTTTTTTTATCTTGTTTTTATATAATTGAATAACATTTACAATTGACATAAATATTAGGTTTAGGTATAAGTTTACTTTGTTGCTAAGTTATATATACTTGAAATAATTGTTTGTTTCATTATGTTTATGTATGATCAATTAATATTGAAAAAAAAGATTTTATTCAATTGTATGTTAATGTTTGTATTACACATTTTGGAGAAATAATACAATTTTTCTTTAAGTGTGTGTGTGTCTGTGTGTAGGGAGGGGGTGCACGTCACGTCATTGATCCACCATGTTCTTTTTGTTTCGGGTAGATCAGAAACCAGGTATATTTCAGGCCAAAAGAAATACAGAGAAATGGCAAGGCAATAGTTACGTAGTGCTACTATACACTGTACATTAACGTAGTCAGACTTCTGAAGCCAAATATGGATATGATTGCAAAGTCCAATTTATGGAATGCTTTCATATAATCACGCTTGATTGCTCCTTAGAATACTCCAAATGCATAACACTACTAAAGGGTACGGGCCAAGTCACACAGTAGTTCATTGCCACATGACAATAACTAACATGGTGTATGGAGAGCACGGTAATATCATGATGCGAAAAACGTTGTGGGTGTGAATTACGTTTAACATGGCGCTGTTTTCAGCAGCAGCGAAAGGAGACGTCCTGAAGATACAATCATTAATCGACTCAGAAGACAAGTCAAAGGATTCGCGAGGAGTTTATATAAACTGCTCGGATACGTCTGGCAAGACGGCCCTCCACATTGCTTCAGAAAACGGACATTTGCAAACGGTTAAATGCCTTACCCATCGTGGCGCAAACGTGAATGTGGTCGATTTTAACCGACAGACATCAGTTCATTTATGCTCAAAGAAAGGTCATATTCATGTTGTAGAGCTGTTAGTAAACGAAGGAGCAGATATTGATGTTGGTGACAAAGATGGGTTTACAGCTCTTCATATGGCATTAATTGAGGGTCATTTCGATATTGTAAAATACCTTGTTAGTAAAGGGGCGGAGCTGGAGAGACTTGCTAATGATTACTGGACCCCTCTACACCTTGCTTTAGACGGTGACCATCTTGACATTGCAGAGTACCTTTTAACAGAAGGAGCTAACATTAACACGTGTGGTAAAGGTGGATTTACAGCTCTATATGCTGCATCACAAACTGGTAATATTGATGGAGTGAAATATCTAACCAGTAAAGGAGCAGAGCTGGATAGGAGCACTGACGATGGCTGGACCGCACTTAGTTTGGCTTCATTTGGGGGACACCTTGACATTGTCAAAGTTCTTGTTAACGAAGGGGCACATATTGACAAATGTGACAATAACGACAGGACACCCTTGTATTGTGCTTCCCAAGAAGGCCATCTTGAAGTTGTCGAGTTTATCGTGAACAAAGGAGCAGGCATTGAAATTGGAAATAAAGATGAGTTGACAGCTCTTCACGTAGCATCATCGAACGGTCATCTTGACATTGTCAAATACCTTGTTAGGAAGGGGGCACAGCTTGACAAATGTGACAAAAACGACAGGACACCCTTGTATTGTGCTTCTCAAAAAGGCCACCTTGAAGTCGTGGAGTATATCGTGAGCAAAGGAGCAGGCATTGGAATTGGAAATAAAGATGAGTTGACAGCTCTTCACGTAGCATCATTGAACGGTCATCTTGACATTGTCAAATACCTTGTTAGGAAGGGGGCACAGCTTGACAAATGTGACAATAACGACAGGACACCCTTGTCTTGTGCTTCACAAGAAGGCCACCTTAAAGTCGTCGAGTATATCGTGAGCAAAGGAGCAGGCATTGATAATGTTGATAAAGATGGGATTACAGCTCTTCATATAGCATCATTCAAGGGTCATCTAGATATTGTCAACTACCTTGTTAGGAAAGGGGCACAGCTTGACAAATGTGACAAAAACGACAGGACACCATTGTATTGTGCTTCCCAAGAAGGCCACCTTGAAGTCGTGGAGTATATCGTGAACAAAGGAGCAGGCATTGGAATTGGTGATAAAGATGGGTTTACAGCTCTTCACATAGCATCACTCAAGGGTAATCTTGATATTGTAAAATACCTTGTTAGTAAAGGGGCACAGCTTGACAAATGTGACAAAAACTACAGAACACCCTTGTCTTGGGCTTCACAAGAAGGCCACTTTGAAGTCTTTGAGTATATCGTGAACAAAGGAGCAGGCATTGAAATTGGTGATAAAGATGGGTATACAGCTCTTCACGTAGCATCATTTAAGGGCCATCTAGATATTGTGAAATCCCTTGTTAGTCAAGGGGCACAGCTTGACAAATGTGACAATAACGACAGGACACCCTTGTCATGTGCTTCTCAAAAAGGCCACCTTGAAGTCGTGGAGTATATCGTGAGCAAAGGAGCAGGCATTGAAATTGGTAGTAAAGATGGGTTGACAGCTCTTCACATAGCATCATTGAACGGTCACCTTGACATTGTCAAATACCTTGTTAGTAAAGGGGCACAGCTTGACAAATGTGACAAAAACGACAGGACACCATTGTCTTGTGCTTCTCAAGAAGGCCATTTTGAAGTCGTCGAGTATATCGTGAACAAAGGAGCAGGCATTGATATTGGTGATAAAGATGGGTTGACAGCTCTTCACATAGCATCATTGAACGGTCATCTTGACATTGTCAAATACCTTGTTAGAAATGGGGCACAGCTTGACAAATGTGACAAAAACTACAGAACACCCTTGTCTTGGGCTTCGCAAGAAGGCCATTTTGAAGTCTTTGAGTATATCGTGAACAAAGGAGCAGGCATCGAAATTGGTGATGAAAATGGGTTTACAGCTCTTCACATAGCATCATTGAATGGTCATCTTGACATTGTCAAATACCTTGTTACTAAAGGGGCACAGCTTGACAAATGTGACAATAACGACAGGACACCCTTGTCCTATGCTTCTCGAAAAGGCCACCTTGAAGTCGTCGAGTATATTGTGAACAAAGGAGCAGGCATTGAAATTGTCGATAAAGATGGGTTTACAGCTCTTCACATTGCATCATTCGAGGGTCATCTAGATATTGTCAAATCCCTTGTTAGTAAAGGGGCACAGCTTGACAAATGTGACAAAAACGACAGGACACCCTTGTCATGTGCTTCTCAAAAAGGCCACCTTGAAGTCGTAAAGTATATCGTGAGCAAAGGAGCAGGCATTGAAATTGGTGATAAAGATGGGTTGACAGCTCTTCACATAGCATCATTGAACGGTCATCTTGACATTGTCAAATACCTTGTTAGAAATGGGGCACAGCTTGACAAATGTGACAAAAACTACAGAACACCCTTGTCTTGGGCTTCGCAAGAAGGCCATTTTGAAGTCTTTGAGTATATCGTGAACAAAGGAGCAGGCATCGAAATTGGTGATGAAAATGGGTTTACAGCTCTTCACATAGCATCATTGAATGGTCATCTTGACATTGTGAAATACCTTGTTAGTAAAGGGGCACAGCTTGACAAATGTGACAATAACGACAGGACACCCTTGTCCTATGCTTCTCGAAAAGGCCACCTTGAAGTCGTCGAGTATATTGTGAACAAAGGAGCAGGCATTGAAATTGTCGATAAAGATGGGTTTACAGCTCTTCACATAGCATCATTTAAGGGTCATCTAGATATTGTCAAATCCCTTGTTAGTAAAGGGGCACAGCTTGACATATGTGATAAAAACGACAGGACACCCTTATTTTGTGCTTCTCAAGAAGGCCATCTTGAAGTCGTCGAGTATATCGTGAACAAAGGAGCAGGCATTGAAATTGGTGATAAAGAT
Organism: Strongylocentrotus droebachiensis; assembly: GCA_035222895.1. NCBI lineage: Eukaryota > Metazoa > Echinodermata > Echinoidea > Camarodonta > Strongylocentrotidae > Strongylocentrotus > Strongylocentrotus droebachiensis. The sequence goes on along the minus strand of JAVYIG010000342.1, from coordinate 90,769 downwards.
GGGTTTACAGCTCTTCACCTAGCATCATTCAAGGGTCAACTAGATATCGTAAAATACCTTGTTAGTCAAGGTGCAGACCCGGATAAACTTGCTAATGATTACTGGACACCTTCACGCCTTGCTTTTAAAGTCGGCCATCTCGGTACACATGACTATCTTTTACAAAGAGAAGCAACACAGACCATTAAGCCGTTCGTTGGGTTGGAAGAAGACACCTTTGACTACCTTCGCAGTACTTTTGGTGGTAGGGCTTTCCCTAGCTTCAAGCCGCCGTACTCTCGACCATACGATCCATATCTTACCAGTCCACGAGACATCTCTCGCTCCTCGAGGAAGAGCATCACAGAAGAGACAATGACTATAAGTCTCGACGAGTGCAGCATCAAGGTTCCACTTTCACCAGACAATCTGGACAGAGCCAAATATATCACTGCAGAAGCATTGACGAGCATTCCACCTGACTTAAACCTGGAAATAGACGAAGTAATCATCTCAGTTGGGCTTAAGCTATCCCCTCCTGGTCTTCAGTTTAACACTCCGGTGGAAGTCACGGTCTTGCATAGCGCTATTTTCAGCAACCCAGACGAGGCAGAAATTGTGCTCTACACCCGAAGGACTGGTAAGATCTTCCTGTTACCATAGATTCCATAATTCAATATAAATTCCTTTCCCTTCCGTTCTTTTTTTTCTCCCTCTCTTTGTCCAATCTTCTTTGATTCACTCCAGGGGCGGATCTAGCTTTCTGCAAAGGGGGGGGGGTTTGACCAAAATAATGACGATGCAGAGCATCGTCCACGAGCCGCGAAGCGGCGAGCCGATTTTTTTTGGGGGTGTTTATTTGAACCCCGTAAGTGATGTTTTCCTGGCATCTATTAACACAATGGAGACCATAAAAAGCAGTGCATGATAACGTCTTTTTAAATCAAGTAACAGTTTAATACATAGTTATATCCAGAGTTATCATGTGTTTGGTTAAGTTACCAGATGAGTTTGAATATCTTCCCACAATATTTGCACTTGAAAGGGTTTCTCTCCAGCGTGCGTTCTTTTTTCTTTCTTTTTTTCTTTCTTTTTTTCTTTTTTTTTCCTTTTTTTTTTTTTTTTTTTTTTGTTGGGCCGCCCAAGGGGGGGGGGGGGTTGCAACCCCCCCAACCCCCCCCCCCCCCCCCCTGGATCCGCCACTGCACTCTTAGATGTAATATATTGAATTGAAGGCGTAAAGATATACACGAGACAAGCTTATGCTAAAAGTTTCCTTCTTCTTTGTATCAAAACTGTTGAGATGTGGTGGTCTAGCTCGTGGATACGCCGCCGGACTGCGGATTAAAAAAGTCACGTTCGGCGGCACCAAGGCAAGACAAATTGACTTGCCACTCTCCACCAAAGTGTTTTATGGGTACCCGGCAAAGGTACATACCACGGTACGTTCCCATCATTATCCCATATGTAATTAAATGCATTACATTGCGTTCCAACTTTGAACGCAACGAGATATGAGTAGATTAAGAATACTGCACTGACAGAGCTTGAGTAGTGCTGCACACGAATTTCAGAGCTGCTGTACAAAAATAGTACAGCCTGGCGCGATGGAAAATAATTAAAGCATGAACACCTGACTTGAATACAGGTTTGTCATTGGCTACATTCTTGAACCCGTCTTATAGTATAGATTATTGAAATTGCCCCTGAGTTGATTTCTCGAAGGCCGTTGTGATTGTGTTTGATAAGAAAATACATTTTGACACTAACAGTTTCAAATCTGATGTCCGTTTTGAATAACGGACAAAAATCACAATGTTAAACACCAATTACACATTTCTGCATAAGAGTACATCGTCACTTTCGAACATGCAGTCGTACAGCTTTTAACAGATCACAAAATTGTGTGCCTACATCATCATCGGCAATTTTCAGGATCATCATCATCATAATATCCATCACCACCTTAAAGGGATAGTTATGATGGAGAGGGCGCTACACATTAAAAAAAATTGTGAAATAATGAAAAACTGAGTGTCAAATTTGAAAGAATATACAATTTAAATGACAAAATCAACTTTGTTTGATCAAAATCGGTTCAAATATCCATAAATATAACCATTTTTAATATTTGTGGTGCCCCACAAATATTCGGTAATTTTTAACCAGCCGTTGAAAACGGAGATAGCGCCTAATACGTTTTTATCCACCCAATGCCAATATTGGCTTTTTGTTGGCTTGTTTGTGTTGGTTATAATACGCACAACCAGCCGGCCCGTGTATTGTTATTATTAATTAATTAATTAATTAATGACAGTCACCGTATTTTGGGAAAGTGGAATTGAATCGGTATGATCGTATTCAATTAATTTCACACACTTTGGGGTTTAAAATTACCTTCATATCAATTTTAGGTTCTAAATGGGCACTAGAAATTACATAAATAAGAATGAGAGCAATAACAATGCACTTTGAAGGCATTTGCGGTCTTAAATATGAACTCAACTATCCCTTTGACATATGTTTACAAAATCAGACGATGAAAATGTTTGGCAGTATCAATAATCTTTTTTATTAACTTTCGGGCGCTGGGGCTGGCTAGCATTAGAAAGCTAAGGAGAGAGATAGTTTTCTGTTTAGTAGTCTAGATCATAAGTAAGTTTAATCTGGACCTGGATCACTATATCTTTACACTCAGTCAGAGCAGTAGGTCCATGGTCAGAGTCCTAATGGCACTACTGCCCTAGTGGAGCAATTGTCCGTTAGGTTAGAGGTCTCCAACATAAACACTAGAGAGGCATTGTGTTATCCAGGGATGGGGGGGGGAGAGGGGCATAGGAGCATTTACCCTATAAAATCCACATTTGGTCAACTTCCGCATTGAAATTACACGATGATCTTTCTTAACTAATTTTTTTTTTTCCTTTTTAATTAGACTCAAGCAAATGTCAATGAGAACTTTGCTCACAGTGCAGTCTCTGTAACAGGTCCATATCTACCACTGATTATTGTCGTTAATCAAGCTTTGAACTGAACTTTCAAAGTGCGAGAGGTATCGCGATGAAATGATCTAGTGTACATTTCTCATTGTATTCAAACATATAACAGTCGACTGATTAAATTACAGTGTATTCAATCAGTTAATGTTCTTTGGTCAGACAAACAAAATGAGATGGGATAGGGGAAATATGTTGTGACAATGCAGATAGCCCATGACTGCAACGACGAACACATCACAATTATGACAGAGATCTTCACACAAAATCAATCTTTTCCTCCATTTCTTGGTATCATATGGCCCACTTCAATTTTGATGTTCATCTGAAAATGTTCTACTTCACTGAGTTTCACTTGAGAAACTTCTATTAGAATAGAAATTCACTTAAAAGAAAATGTTTCAGTCTTTGTGTTTGAATAACTTATAAGTAACCAAATAGCAAATAAAATTTATCTCGTTAATGCTCATGTATAAACAACGACCCTCCAACAAGGCTCACCACCAAACCCGCTAATCTTACATAATATATTTGTATTTCTTTTTTTGTGAAAGTAAATCTCATACCATTGACAGTTCACTGCTTAACAATATTAACACGGTCCCCCTCTTGTTTATGTTCTAAGAGTCTGACGAATTCTCAAGGATAGTTCCTGCTTCTGACAAAGCTGCTCGGTGTGTAGTCGCAAAGAATCACCTTACTCTGTACATAGACCATTTCTCAGAATGGTGGGTTATCTCCTCTATCAGGAGATACTACATGAGATACTTCATCGGTAAACGGCTCATCTGTACGCCATACGTTCCCCTGTCAACATCCAGTGACGTCAGGAACTGCATCTTGCTCGTCATTAAAGACGACTTCTACGGCACGAAAGAGGTATTTCCATTATGAATTAACAGTACGGTATATTTATGGCCCATGTTATGGTTAATGATTTTTTTTCCTCTCATTTCGTCACGAAACTTTTCAATCTAGTACATGTCATAGTCAATTTCGCTTTGTCAGACTTTGTCCAATCGATTTCATCCTTTTGCATCTAGTTCCTTCAAAGTCAAATCAAGTTCGTCATCCTTGGCTGCCAACGTACAATTGCATGAATCAATAGGGACTTTTAGAAATGCACGTCAAGAGCTTTGACTGCAACGTGTGACGTCATTTTAAGGCACTGCGCCTGCGTCACGTGGTCTCAGTCGGCGATCGAGAATGCGTCAACCTTGATTTTCCTAAATCTAGTACATGCAATACATACATACATATTGACATTTATAAAGCGCCTTTACATGCTGAAATGTGTAGAACAGGTGTCACATGCACCTGTTCTACACATATTTACATATTAGCAGTGAAGGGATGTTCTTTTGTTGAGGGTAGAATGAGGAATGTCCTCTTTCTTTGTCCGTGATGTTTATTGTGTTACTTCCTGCATGCATATCGTCGAGTGCAATCTAAAAGATTTCTAATTGTAGCCAACATGGGCAGTTAAGTACGTTGACACGCATGATCAGTCGGCGTTCGTCGTGTTCTCGTTCACTCATTCTAAAAGTCCCTAATGTTGTCAGTTTGCAACCAAATCCGTCAAAGCAATCATTCGAATACATCCCTCGTTCGCTATAAGGTCTTGTCTCCGCGACAAATTTGAGTGAAATTATGTTGAAATTTATCGCACAAAGACAAATTTAGACCGTACTGTGAGACGAATTCGAATGAAATCTGACGAAAATAAATGGACAAGCGTTGATAATGAGTGACCATTGGCTAATCTGGAAGACATAATGACTAAAATCAACTTTGACATTTGCATGATCCCGGATTCCCAGGCTAAAATTTAAGTGCACAAAGATGAATTTGAATTAATTAAATGTTATAATGGACAGAAATCATATAGTAAGTCATTGCAACTTACACTGTATTTTTGTTTGTCAGGCAAACACCGGTAAAGGGATCCAAATTTGTATACCTTATTCATTGAGATAATTTGTTTTTGTCCCCGGTCTTCCGTTGGTTACGATGTCAATACTTTATTGTATAACTTTTTCTGAGAAGAGTGGTCCGTGCACGAAGGGGGTTCGGGGGGGGGGGGGGGTCACAACAAATTCAAACCAGATAAACGTTTCGCACCTTGCAGTAAATAATCAGTTCGAGACTCACACAAGATTCATCACCCGCTTTCGTGGAGGTGTCGTGGTATAGTCGTCATTCACTCCACTTGACGCTGAATCAAAGGATTGAGGGTTCGAATGCCAGCCAGGCGCTAACGTGCTTTGGCAAGACATTAGTCAATATGTGTCACCCAGGTGTATCTGAGTTCCTGACAATTGCTAGAGCATAGCGCAGTGCCCTCTGAAGAACAGCATTATTGCAATTATTATTGTTATTAGTATTATTGTTATTATCATTCTGTCAATATGGATTCATATAATGTTCAACCTTTTGCAGGATACCATACAAGACTACAAGGTAGCCTTTCCTGGAGAGCAGTACTGTGTTTATTGGGGAAAAGGACCTCTTTACGTCAGACATCTGGAAAACGAAGAGGAAGTGTCAAAAGATGTAAGAATCTCAATATAATTTGTACTGATGAACTTTCTGCTATAGCGTACTGTTACTTGCACAGCGCCACTTCATGGTCAACTTACCAACAAGTCAATGGCTTGTGTTTCCGCTTTGCAGACAGAGGGTTCGAAGCGATAACCATCATCGCAACGAGTTACGGGACCGTTACCGCTGTGCTTCTAGTACACTCTGGACTTTAATACACGTCAGACGGACCAATAAATAGAATTAGTTTGCAGGTTACTTGGTTCTCGTTATAATATAATGTTGGGAAACTTGATTCAAATTTGGCCATAATTCATGTTGTCACTTTTAAATGAGAAAAAAACCATGTCACAATTCCTAAATTAAACTTCGAAGGGTGTTAATTGATGGTTATCTCTGATTTTCTTAGGAACTTGAAGAATGTGCTTTCTTTGACATGACGACCCATCGGATGCCCTTCAATCTTCAGCCACGTGAACAAATAGTATCCAGAGTTCTCGTCACTTTCATCTTGAAGCAAAAAATCACGAAGAAGATCACCTTCCCAGTACAGTACAAGGGTAATATCAAGAGCATGAATTCCTTTCGGTGGGGGTGGGGGGGGGGGGGATAGGTTAAAAACTTCCACTTGCAGTGCTGGCAAAGAAGTTTGAGGCATGGTTATTCGCCTGAGCTTCGGGCAAGCTGTAATAAAACGTCAGATTTAACACAAACAAAATATTCCACGAACATTATTTCTTTCTTTTCAGGCGTTTTAATGACTTGTGTAAGAAAGACATGATATTATACGAATTCTGAAAAACTGATTTTTTTTTTTTTTTTTTTTATCCTGGACAAAATGCTCCAGAAAACAAAAAATCATTTTTTTACCGGCTTTGTCCAATACTGGTATCATTTTTTTCATGTGAAAAGATTCTACTACTGCTGGTACCAGTGAATTCGACCCACATCATTGAATTGTATTGGGCCACCCTGTATTATATATATATATATATATATATATTATATGCACATTATCTTTTACGTACAATGCTATACAGTTCATTTAGTGTAGCAAAAGCACCATGGCAAGTGACTCCAATTTCGAAAAAGTATCATTTTAGGCTAATCGCTTCTCCTCACTTTGATATTATGTATTCACAATTTAGATGCGCCGCATGAGAATCCAAGTGCCCAATCAACTCCGGAAGGATCTACATCGACCAAAGACAAAGCTGAACCCACTGATGTTGGACGGGGAACATCAACATGTAAGATTAAAAAACACACAAACTTTTCGATATGCAGGGCATCGTTTTACGAGATCGTCATGGGTAAAAGTGAAGAAATGTGTGCAAGAAAATGAACACGCTTTCAATGGGATTTCGGCGAGCTTGTTATATGAAACAATTTCCTTATTTTGTAAAGAGACAATTTTAACAAAATCGAGAGAAAAAAATTGTATATGTGCTGAATTGCTGATTTGATTTTGATTGAATATTGCATTTTCAGCATCTCAGCTCTCCGAAGAGCTGACGAGAAGCGAGCATCATCTTGAGACGATAGGTTCAACATCACCTGACCCTGCAGACACAAAGGGTAAGACTATGTCCTATCAGGAGCGGTCTTGGAGGAATACATGTATAAAAAGTTTTTTTTTTAATTTTTTTTCTTGGGGGGGGGGGGCGCAGGAGGACGCAGGAGGTGGGGTTTCCTAGCATTCGTTTTCTGCATGTGCTTCTTTGGGAGGCTACTGCGGCCTATATTCTTGAAATTGGCCTTTGTTTTAACTATCCTGTACTGTATTAGCATTGTATTTTTATACCGTATAATATTTACTCTTTAAATTGAACAATTTCATCTCTTCGCTACAAGAGTCGACGTGCGAAAGATAACGGATCAGTCAGAGTTCTCTACAGCACAGGTCGGAGTCTGGTTTTAATTATTTTCTAAAAGCTTTTTTTTACGTTTCCTTTTTTCAGACGGAGGTAGTCCTACTGAACTCCTTACAAGACCTAGGCCGTTGACTCCACCATCGATAGAGTCACCGTCATATGAACATGCCTACCAAGTCACACATGATTTGGTGACAGAGACAGGGGCAGTTGGTAAGGAGTCAATTGCGACAAAGTCAATTGTATCTCACAAAAAATTATCTCATCTCCTCAATCAATCGTAACTTTGAGGTGAATAGTTACTGACATTTGATTTTATGTTACATATAGTAACGAACGAAATCCTTTGGTAAAAAAATATTTGTTATAATTATGCTACACTCGATCCATGTGTAATAAGTGGGCGGGCTACCTTAAACGGTTGCTGGAACTTAACCGGGGTAATAATATCTTAAGCCCTTTAAAAGCGTATACTTTGTGATAAACGATTATTTCCTTCACATGCTCTACTGAAAGTTGAAAGATGTAATTGATTTACGTCATATCATTTTTTTGTTCTTTTTGTTTTAAGCTCCGACATCATCGACAGTGTCCGTCCATTCATTAGAGTCTGCAGCAGAGGGGACAATGGGAGTCTTAGCCCAATCAGCAATTGTGGAGAACATTGTCCAAGAATTCGTTCCAGGACTTTCAGCAGACCAAAATATGCACCAGCGTTCTGGGAACGTCAATATCTACGTCCAAGAGATGGTCATCCACAATCCCCAAGGGAATAATCCTCAAGGAAATACTGCTGCCCCTGTTCCAATCGCTTCCATAGTACCTCCTATGCTACAGCATGAGCTGCGTTGCCGCTTGAACAGAGATAGCCCAGTCTTTGGTGACTGGAGGGGTCTAGCCATTCAGCTGGGACTTGACGACTATATACAATCACTGGAGCAGTGCAAGAATCCGACTGAAGAACTGCTAGTTCTTGCGGAGAGTCAAAAGAAGATTCAGAACCTTGGGGACTTGGCCAAGGCGTTCGAACGCATGCATCGTGGGGATTGCCAAGAGCTCTGCGAGAACTATGCGTTTGAGAGAACAAAGTCAACTGATCCTCGGAAGGATCAAATGGAAGATGACGACACAGACATCAGTGATTAGAGAACTAGCTCAATCTGTTCCATATCACCCTTTAATCCAGGGTCTATGCCTCGTTATTCAGACAACCTATGAAAACAGCATTATCATTATGATTGTTGTAATCCACCAAGTACCTGTCATTTGGTTTTAACAAATCAAATCATTATATTTGCTCGAAACATAAAGGTATCCTGTAAGGTTCGTATTCTCTTGTCCTATCCAGGGTCTAAAATCATGCATGAAAGAAAACTTAGATCTCAGCCCAATTTTCTTTTTTAAATCACATTTTTAAATCACAAAGGTCTAAATCCAGAGTCGGGTTTAAATACTAAAACAATTCGGCCCTATAAAATTGACCAAACATTGGTTAAAGAAATGTTTGTTAGGTACATCATTACTACCCAATATTGCATAAACCTTATTCAATTTTGAGTAATTCTACCCATTAGAGTGTAAACTTTTACCCTCTTATAATATGCTTTGCTGCATCAAGATTATTACATTGGTTGCTTTTACAGGAACGGAAAAGTGAGATTCACTCTTGGCATATTTATCGATTTTAAGAAAGCAAGTTTGACACCATTAATCTATACTACTAGCAAAACTCTCTAATCATGGCAATCGAGCTTAACCTTTTGCATGGTTTAAGGACTATCTTAGTAACAGATCCATATTGTTCAATGTGATTAAACGTTATATATAAGATATACGATAAGATGTGGTGTTCCACAGGGATCAATACTAGGGCCAACTCTGTTTTTATCTATATCATTGATTTGCCATCAGTAACTGGTTATTTCAATTTGCGGCTGTTTGCCGATGATTCTAACATAACTCATACTTTTCCATCTGACCAGGGCCAAATGTATGTGGATGAAGTAATTAACAACACACGGGAAAGTGGTGCATTGCTAACAAACTTACAATTGATTCAATGAAAACGTTTGTCATGTTAATAAGTAGTAGGAGTAGAAATAGGTATAAATGGTAAACTAAAAATAGTTGGAGAGGAAATCCAAGAGGTTGATGTTGCCATTCATGATAGAAATATGCCATGGAATAGTCATATTCGTTATGTAAATCAGTGTATCAGGATTGCGATATTTTGTTCCTAGGCGTACTTTGACATTATCCATCATCATATAAAACGTGGATAAAACCACACAGGTGTAAGGAAGCAATATAAGGTTAGCCTATTAAGAAGCATATTGTATTCACAGAAAATGGTAGTTCGTGCTTTTTTTTGCATTTAGAGAGTGAAGAACTTATACAGCTTCATTACTTTCATGTTTGATCTGTTTCATAAAATTTTGCCTCATCTTTTGATAGATTACTGTGATATTCTAGAGTAAATTAGCTACTCCACAATGCAAACAGAAAGTGAACAATTACGTCTGCCAACATTTAGAAAGACACATGGTCGATTTTCATTGTCTCTTGTGGCTAGTTACTTGATTACCTATTAATGTCAGATTCCGTCACAACACATTTGTTAAACAAATCATGAATGAATAGTCCATGCAAATAGTCTGTATGTGTATACAATTATATTTCACGACATCAGTTTGTATCTTGTAAGACATTGTTAAAATTATCTATTTTTATATCATTGATTGCAATGGTAAATTAATTTCTTTGTTTTTGTTTTGTTTTCTGAAGGTTACTTGTACAAAATACATTGTTTAGCTGTAAGGCGTTAGGATCGACTAGCACATTATGCCATTATCCGGCCCATTTTACCAACCAATATTTTCTTATTCTTGAACATGTAAATATCGTTGAATGAAATGCATGGTATTTATTTGCTGTTGGTAAATGAATGAATCAAATAAAAAATCTGATAAAAAATTCTAAACATTGACAGGATTGTAACTATAAAACTGATGTACATGTATATGAAAATAAATTAACATCAACTAAAATCACATATAATGAGATGAATTTAAAATTTGAAAGTATTTAGAAATGGCTCATTTTTCCTGATTGAGTTGTCATATGAGAGGGCAGAAATTGAACTTTCTAGATATGTGATTGTCTCCTTGAAATTCAGATACCGCCCGCCAAATGACTTTTTGGTTTCCTCTCTTCAAATTGCTTTTAATCACTCATGCGTGAAATATGCAGCATATGAGTTGCATCTAATAAAAGAAGAGGATCTAATCTTTACAAATATGTGTCAATTATCAATTATAATTGTAATTAAGTTATGATGAAACATCAATAATTCTCGGTTTCGTTTTTTTCTGGGACGCCCTGTATAACCATAACCGTATCAGGACACCTTCCCCCTGGACATCCACCCCGGATAACCACCCCAAGTAAACTACCCCCTAGTACAACTAGCCCTTAGGACAACTACCCCCCGGACAACTACCCCCTAGGACAGGCGCAGTTTGGGATTGGGGGGGGCAAACATTCCAGGGGGCTCACATTCCAGGGGCAGTGACGTAATGAGAAAAAAAGTTCGGAAGGGGGGGGGGGGGGCAGACGAAAAATCTGCATCACCACCAGTCTTACACGTTACATGCAGGTCCCGCGAAACGTTTTTCAAAGTGGAGTATTATCGATCAGGTAGAGCGTAAATTGGCGTGGGGTCCAGGGCATAACCCCCGGAAGCTCAGGGGTTTTAGGTATTTAAATACGGTCAGATGAGCATACAGGGGCACGCCTTAGGGCCCTTGGTGGGGTCCAGGGGGCAGAGCCCCCGGAAGCTCAGGGGTTTGAGGTATTTAATTACGGTCAGATGAGCATCGAGGGGCCCGCCTTAGAGCCCTTGTTGGGGTCCGGGGGCGGAGCCCCCGTTAGCTCTTGGGTTTAAAGCATTTAATTACGGTCAGATGAGCATTTTTTTATACCTTATTTGTGACATTAGCAGGTCACTTATTTTTTTCTCCTTTTTTTTTTTTCCCTTTCTCTTTAACATACTTTTTCAAAAAGGAGGGGGGGAGGGGGGGGGGGGGGGGCTCGAGCACAACCACTTTGCAGACCATGACATAAAGGCTTCTAAATAAGCGTATTGCGCCTGACTGTAATTTGGGAATTTCTTATTTTCCAACAAACGCATAAAAAGGTATGACTTACAAAAAAAATGTACGGTCAGATGAGCATCCATGGGCCGTCTTAGGTCCCTTGGTGTGGTCCAGGGGGCAGAGCCCCGGAAGCTCAGGGGTTTGAGGTATTTAATGACGGTCAGATGAGCATCCAGGGGCCCGCCTCAGGGCCCTTGGTTGGGTCCAGGGGGCAGAGCTTCCGGAAGCTCAGGGGTTTTAGGTATTTAATTACGGTCAGACGAGCATCCAGGGGCCCGCCTTAGGTCTCTTGGTGGGGTTCGGGGGCGGAGCCCCCGTTAGCTCTTGTTTTTAAGCATTTAATTACGGTCAGATGAGCATTTTTTTATACCTTATTTGTGACATTTGCAGGTCACTTATTTTTTTCTCCGTCTTTCTTTCTTTTTCTCTTTAACATACTTTTTCAAAAAGGAGGGGGGGGGGGGTAAGGGGGGGGGGGGGGGGGCTCGAGCCCAACCACTTTGCAGACCATTACATAAAGGCTTCTAAATAAGCGTATTTCGCCTGACTGTAATTTGGGAATTTCTTATTTTCCAACAAACGCATAAAAAGGTATGACTTACAAAAAAAATGGAGAAAAAATGCCGGAAAATCATGTCACAACATCAACATTTGTAAATCACTTGTTTCGAATAAGAAATACATCACCCCCCCCCCCCCCCCCCCCATCAGTACGCCTGCATTCAGGGGCTCATGTCTTCTCACCCCTATAACAAAAAAACTGACACGCTTTCCCATTCTCGCACAATATGTCCACGATATGCGCGTATCGCTATTATAGAGACCTCCATTGATAAATACCGTATAGGTGGCATGCGCAATGTTTATGAAATTTAATTCCTGTGAACTTTCCTTTTTTCTTTGAATGGAATTATATATGTGATTTAATTCAGGTTTTCATAATTGTTCTTTTGGATTAAAAATAGACACCATGTTTACTCCTTTACTGTTTTGTTTTTTTGTGGAGGGGGGTGGCGTTTTTTTTTTTTTTTTGGGGGGGGGGCAAAAATGCGTTTTGCCCCCCACTTTTTTGACTGGGGGGGGCAACTGCCCCCCTGCCCCCCCCCCCACACTTCCGGCGCCTATGCCCTAGGACAATAATCCCATAGGACAACTACCCCCGGACAACTACCCCCGGACAACTACCCCCTACGATAGTTGTCCCGGGGGTAGTTGTCCTAAAGGATGGTTGTCGTAGGGGGTAGTTGTCTGGGGGTAGTTGTCCGGGGGTTGTTGTCCTAGGGGATGGTTGTCCAGGGGGTAGTTATCCTAGGGGGTAGTTGTCCTAGGTGTAAGTTGTCTGGGGAGTAGTTGTTTGAGGGTAGTCGTCCTAGAGGGTGGTTGCCCTAGGTGGAAGTTATCCGGGGATGGATGTCCAGGGGGTAGGTGTCCTAGAACTATACATAACATTACTAAACGCATTAATGATTAAGGTCCATCTCCTTACTGCTGACGCTGAACCCCCTGAATCCGCTGCAAGGAGACACGCGCTTAAGGCAACGACGAAGAAACAGGGTGACATTATATTAAAAACATCATATCAAATCATAACCACACAACAGTAACGGTAAATAAAAACAATTATAAACCTCACTTAATAAATCCAGCCATCTGATTGGTCAAAATTGTAGTCGTGATTTTAGCCATTCCCGTAAAGAAACGAAAAATGCCCAAACCATTTAATACGTTCCACCCTCCTTGACCCTCATTATCATCCTTATCCACAAGAAGCTAAGGAAGCAGCACACCATCACACCTTTCAATATCATTCTTTGTGATTTCTTCATCGTTGCCCTAAACTTGTACTATATTGCAGAGGGTTTAGTGTCAGCGGTAAGGAAACGGACCTTAATCAATAATGCGTTTAATAAAGAAACATGCTACGTATACGTATAAATTATATTTAAAAGTATGATTGATATAGTTGGCCGATCATTAATCAATAGCGTACTTAAGTCCATATCTCCGTTGAGGAAAATTAGTATGGCGGCAACCAAAGTCCTGTAGGATCGTTACAAAATGACTTTTTAAACATTTTATTTTACAAAAAATGATGAACCAGATTTTGGATTTCTTTAGAGATTTCAAATGACTGAAATTATACTTTTCGAATGCGCAATTATTATTTTTTGACTTTTATTCTCCTTTAAATCTGTGTTAAATCATTTGTAATATACCTTTCTGTCTGCAAGCATACACAATATAAATGAGAGTGATCAGAGGTCTCTTTAGAGGCCTGTATTCATCGCTTAGACTAACAATAGTTTAGATTTCGTACCTTGTGTCATTCATTTGTTATTCCTGCGGAAACCTAAAGCTTAATCCTGTATCGGCGAATCGCCATATGGGACTGAGGAATGATCAAAATATAGATGTATCTTAAAATTTGGTTAAAAACCTGATTTATTTTTAAAGAACAGTTACAGATCTTTCAAATGATTAAGATTCGCATGATGAATGCTCTCGTCACACTTACACTGAATTTAATTTAAATATATTAAATAATAACATCAACCTCATTGTTATACATTTGAATGCCCGTAGTCTCTCTAGAAACTTTTTTTTTGGATACACTTTCACTTTAATTCTCTGTTATTGCTATATCACAAACTTGGAATTGTGTTACCCCTTTTGTTCCTTTTCATTTAGAAGGTTATACTTTTAAACATTCATATAGAGTTATCGGTAGAGAAGTTGGTACTGCATTATTTGTAAAGGAAGATTTTTTATTTGTAATGATCACAATGATTTATTTGATTCTTATGATGATTCCATATGTGGATATTTATTTGTAGATCTATGTTTGAACTTACCTGTAAATATACAATGGGTGTTATTAATAGAAAACCTAACTCTGTTAATGAGAATTTTGTACAGTTTTATAATGATGCACTTGGTACTTTATCGCATGGAAATGTTGTTATAGCTGGTGGTTTGAATATAAATCTTCATAAATGTAATAATGCTCAAGTGATTAATACTGACGCTAGTAAATTTGTAAATATAAATGCCTCTTTGGGCTTCATAATTGAACTACATTCCAACTCGTATTACAGGTATTAGTGTTACACTAATTGATGATATATTTACTAATATTACAAATTTCAAATGCAAGAGTGGAACAATATGTAGGGCTTACTGACATTACTGATTACTTACCTATATTTCCGTCTTTTGAGTTAGTTAAATAATAAAACACAAATATCGTTTTACCGATCTCATGCTCATAACATCACCAAGGCATCTGTCAATGCATTGAGAAGGGAGTTAAATAATAAAGAATTGTCATTTTTGTATATGAAGAACAAAAGTAAAACGTATTTATTATTTTGCTAAGTAGATTGTATGATAAATAATTACCTCTTGTACCTAATTAATCTAAAAGAACTAAAATACGTCACCCATGGGTAACTTAATATTTATTAAGGAGTATTAAGAAGACAAATAAAGCTATGAAAGAAAAACAATTACTCAAGCAATCGGCAAAGCTCTATTAGACAAATAAAATAATCCTTCCATCAAGGATTTAACAACAGTTACAATTTTGTTCATTCGTTGATTTATTTGTTCAAAATACAAACAATACAAATCATTAAATAGATATCATGTATAAACATAAACAAATCGTAAAATTTGAGGGAAAAAAAATTAACTATGGGAAAACCTGTATAAGGCTTTATAGTTTACAGTTATCGTAGTTTTAAATAATACATTTTAGGAGTGCTCAAACTACACATAACAAAGGATGATGAAAAAGAAAAAAGAGAGAAAGAGAAAACTACTGGGAACAAGAATAAAGAATATAATACAGGTGAGTATTATATAACAAACATATTTAGAATAAATGTTATATTTTAGCTGTTTTTTTAAACAGTAAAGGTTTTTATACAGACGGGTGCACTGTGATAAATTATTCCAAATGAAAGGTAATGCATTACTAACTGAGTTTGGGGCATGAGTTGTTTTTACCTTCCGTAAATGAAATAATTTACAAAATTTAGTAATATAAGCATGATTTTCATTATTATTTGAAAACAATGCAGCTTTCATTTATGGAAGCAATTTAAGAAAATAAGTGAAGTCAACTTATGCAATGTGATATTCAAACAAATCAACAATATTCAAGCATTATCATCTTAAGAATAATGGACCAGAATGAGCTGTATATCTAGTTCCTGTAACAATGCTTTTTCTGTTAATTATAAAGAGTTTTCATTTTCATTTGAATTGAATTTCCCAAAATAACAATACAATATGTGAGATAAGACATTATATTATACTTTAAATAATATCAAGAGTGGTAAATAAATCTTTATACAGTATACCAATACATCTGACACTTTACCTATAACATTATTAATATGCGCATCCCAACAAAAGTTATTAATTACATTTACACCAAGAAAATTAACAACTTCTTGCTTAGATATACAAACGAAATCAATTTAAAGTGATATAGGTCTGTTATTAAACAGATTTGAAACAGTATGTTTTTTTAATATAAAATATACAAAAGTTGGTTTTGCTCAGATTAAGTATTAATCTATTAGCTTTACCACTTAGCCACGTTATTCACTTCTTCATTAACATTACTTTCAACATTACTATTATCAGATTGAGTAAACATAAAAGTTGCGTCATCGGTGTACTTAACATGTTCTGCTTTTCAAAGGATTTAACTAGATCATTAATATAAAACAACAAGGGACCTAGGATTGACCATTGGGGGACTCCTCATGTCATAACCAAAAATTGGCTGTATATTTTTTAAACATAGTGTATTGGAGACGATTATGTAAATAACCTTTAAAAAACTGAAATGCGATCCCACATATTGCATACAAATACAATTTTGACAAACGAGTTGATTGATCAACAAAATCGAAAGCTTTTGATAAATCCATGAATATTCCAATACAAACAATTATTATTTTTAATTGCTAAGGTTATTTTATCATGTAAATCAATTAAAGCATGGGTTAATTGCAGAATATTTTTTCCCAATACCAAATTGACAATCAGAAAGTACATCTTGTTTTAAAGGGAATTATATAAACGATTATAAACGCATTTACATAAACAAGGCAACAAAGATATCGGTTGATGACATTTGAATAAATCACAATCATCTTTTCTATGGACAGGGATAATTTTTGCAATCTTAACTTACTAGAAAGAAAAAAACACTTGATAAAGAAAAATATTAACCAAGGGTTAATTTATTGAATGAATAATCTGTTTCAATACTTTACAACTTATAATATCGTAGCCACACGAATAAGTGTGTTCTTATAATTTACAAACATCCAACAAATCATTTTCAGTTATAAGATTAAAATATATTGTTTCAGTTACAGGATCACACCAATAATCAGTACGGGACAACGAATCAATTCGAGCAAAATTATTATGCAAAGTAGAAGAACAAGAAATAAAATAAGAATTAATTAGCGATAGTTTGTTCACTCTGTCTTAATTCATCATTATTTACAGCATACAAAGGCAATGAAACCATCATAAATCGTCCGATGTCCTTTCATATATATGTATATTTTGCAGACGATCTTATATATTTTATTCCCACAGAAATCCAAATACTTTAGTCAATGTTGTAAATTCTGAACTTGAAAAAGTCACCCGATGGATAAAAACTACTAAACTATCCCTTAACCTAAAACAAACAAACAACAATGTGTTATTTAGTAATTCTATAGACACACTGCCCATGAATATTTTTTTGGACGATACCCCTTTGGAAGTTCTTTCATTCATTACATTTCTAGGCATAACTGTTGATAACAGAATTTCGTGGAAATACCATAAAGATAATACATGTAAAATCATTTTCATGGAATATTGGCATGATAAATAAACTTAAATTTCATTTTCCGACATCATCCCTGCTCATGCTTTATTTATCTTTAATTTCCCCATATCTGAATCATGGGATACTTGCTTGAGGCAATACGCAGCCAAACTTTACTAAATAGACTGTTATGATTACCAAAGAAGTATCTTCGTATTATTTACAATTCTGCTATCCTCTCACACACAGACCCGTTATTTGTTAATAGCAGACTATTACAAACAAATGACCTGTATCTATTTCACTTATGACAATTTATGTATAAGTACAGTAGGAAGACCCTTCCACATATATTTGATGCCATGTTGCCCCTAAATCGGTCATTTCATGATAACCCAACTTGACGGTCTAACGAGTTTCACCTACCACTCTTTGGAAATTTATTAGCGAAGAAGTCTTTCATGTATGATGGTCCTACATTTTGGAATTTTCTAAGTGAAGGTATTAAAAATAGTCTATCCCTAAATTCTTTCAAGAAAAATATAAAAATATTTTTAGCTCAAACTTTATAGTAATATACAAAAATAATTTGATAACAGCTGGTTATCATCTTAATTTTGTATTTAGGTCTTCATCATCTGCTCGATTAATGTAATATTAATTTGGTCTTATTATGATCTTACCTTCCCAGAATCACTACTATAACTACTTTTCCTTCAGTTATGATTTGTCCTGCTTCTTCATTCTTCCTTCTTCCCCCTTTTCCTTTTCCTTCTTTTAAATCTGTTTTTACTTATCCTTGTCGTTTTGTGGTTGTTTGTTGTTTCGTAATATTATCTTATGTTTTCCAAGTCTTCGTAGGCACAATTTAATTCAATTTTTTTTCTGGGGGATCCACAAATTACAAGCACTGATTTTGCAGTGGATTCCCCCATTTCCTCAAGAATTAAGAATTTCATGTTATAATTGTACCATATAAAGACAGGAATACAATAAATATCTCTATATATGGTGAACCGATTCATAACAATTTAATTTCACTGTACATAGTACCCTAGATCTCTCGCCCCCCCCCCCCCTTCTGATAATATCAAGTATATCTTGATGGTGTTTCTTAAAGGATCGATACTGTGTCCATTGTAATTTCTATACGTTGATTATCAATTTAACGTATGGATATAATAAAATAAGAATAAATAACACATTCATGACACCAATGCGTTCGGTTCCTCGCAACAATCAACTACTAATTTATCATAACATATCTAAGACAGTGACTATCAGCCTCAACAATCCACTATATCTAGAGAAAAAGAATATTGTAGAGAGTTTCTATTCAAGTTGGGTATAGTCCGAAAGTTAGGATCTACAGGTGCCCCCACCCCCACCACCACCACCACCACCACCACCACCTTGGACCCGCCAGTAACTTCCATGTATCAGTGCACCAATTATTGTAAATCAACTTTATTTGTTCGACACTGTTTTATCAAAGATCTAAACTCTTTTAGGCGCCACCAGTACACCAGACTATTTAGAACACAACTCCCGTTGTATGCTACACCTGTCATAATAACAATGCTGCACAGAGCACCATAATATATGTACAAGAGAATCCCTAGAACATAGAAAGATCTAGGGACCAATGTTGTTAAAAACACTAGTGAAATTGTGAGAAAAACTGTTTCGTTTTCGCGTTTTCTCTCCTCCGAAAAATCGACACCTGGAGGACCTGTAGAAATTGCTCTGTAGATGAAGACATAGCAGAGGCCTGTGAATAGGAGAGTTCCGAACTCAAATCCAAGAAATACCAAAAATAAATTTTGATCAAGGCCTCTCCAATTGAAGGGCCCAATTAGGAATAATGGGAGTAGCCAGGATAGGATGCAGGCGCCGATGATGCGGGGTGTGGTGATGATGTGGCGGGCACCGAAGGGGTCTACGCAGATGTTGATGAACTGGTAGATGGCGGCGAGGAGGATGTTTACCAGAGAGGAGAAGTCGATTGGTAGAAGTAGCGTCCGCACGAACTTGTAGAAGAGGCTGGTGTCCTGGTATTGAAAAGTTCAGGTAAAATTTATCGGTGTTAAAACCTTCTGCAGTGCACACGGTACAGATTAAAGAATGTTTCATATACAGTGTGTCTCAGCAAAATGCGACAAGAATATAATCGTCAGCAACTTACAAAGTACTGCATCGTCTATTGGAATTGTTTAACTGAAACATCCTGTATAGTCATCATGAAACACGATTTTGAAATATGAACATTTCTTTATAAAGTTAAATCATTGTAAGGATGATTAAAAGAGACAGCTGACAATTAGTGCTGTTGCTAATCAAATATGGCCTTTCTGCACTTTAGTCACACACACACACACGCACCTAAACACTATACACGTGTGAGTGCGTTTGTGTGTGCGTGTGCGTGTGCGTGTGTGTGTGTGTGTGCGTATGTTTTATGTTACAACTGATTTCATTTTTGTTTTCATCAATAGTACAATCTTTGTAATGAAAATGTTTTGAATACATGTCAAGATGGAAAACAACTGTATTTTATTTTTAAGATTGATTTGTATTGTTTGGAATCAATTTAAAAAAACTATTGTGATACAAAGTGTGTGTTTAGGTGTGTGTGTGTGTGTGTGTGTTTGGTAAGTGTGTGTATATGTGCATACATATAAAGGTATATATATATATATATTTATATACATGTATATACATGAAATGTATCTTTACTAAACGCATTAATGATTAAGGTCCATTTCCTTACCGCTGACGAATCCGCTGCAAGGAGAAACGCGCTTAGGGCAACGACGAAGAAGTCACAAAGAATGATATTGAAAGGTATGATGGTGTGCTGCTTCCTTAGCTTCTTGTGGATAAGGATAGTAATGAGGGTCAAGGAGGGTGGAACTATTGCGATGGCATTCAAGACCACGTTGGACAGAACTTGACTACTAAAGTCGCAAACAGACTCTAAATCCTCGAAGCCTGAAGAATTGGACGACAGACTCGTGTTATAGGATGTCGAATTCATGTTCTCTCGTAAAATGCCAAGTTCTTAACTTTCTCCGACTGCAGAGCCATATCACATCATTAAAACCAAATTCACATCAGTTAATCAATATAGTCTGGAAATCCGGTTTGAGAATCCATGTTTAATACCGATATGTCTGACAGAGTAGGTCCTTCGTAGAAGAGCCTTCTTAACCGTTACAAAAGAGAATCGCATAAAGGGTATATTTCACCTCAGAGAAAATCCGTTTAACGCATAAAATCACAGGCAGTATTAGTCGAACTTTATGTTAAAAGCACTTTCCCTTTCTTTGTAAGCAGAGTAAACACATTGTTAATTAACTGTATTCATTAAGAGCACTTAACATAAACGTCCCGTGATTAACCAAAGCCATTTTTATTTGTTTTTCCCAGCCAAGGGATAATTCTTATTCGTCAAAAACGATACGTGTGTTGGTGATCAAAGGTTCCGATAAAAGGGGCAGATAATCATAATGATACCCAAGAACTAACTTATGTGAGCAACTTGCAGTGTTTCGAAGAAATGTGATATTTCTCTTATAATTCCTTTATTTCTTTTTAGCGAGGTTTTTTTTCGCTTTTGGGGGCTGTTACAAATTGGTTAGACCGTAAAACGTACGAAGATCAGTTCTCGCTTCCTCTCTCTTCATATACCCTCTCGCATCACCCCCCCCCCTCCACCCCCATCTACCCGTCTCTCTCAATACAAAGCAAATTTGTTCAGTTAATTGATTTTGCATTCACTTTATGTCTGATATCATTATCACAAGAAAAGTAAAAGACCACGTCAGTCGCTGCCGCAAACGAGTTTTGTTTAAAGAAAGAAAGAAAGAAGTAAACGTTGCATAATTTTATGGGTATCGCCATTTGCCAATAGATTTTATCAAGAGACGAAAATTGTCCATTACTAAAACCCCTAATGGCGAAACCTCCGAATTCATTGTTTGAATAAAATTATGCATAACCTAATTGGCAATTACAGGTTATTTGTTTGAAACCCTGGAAACAAAGGAAAAATCGTTCAGCCTGCTTTACGTATTTGCTGAGATTCGTAAAGGCTCTGGAGTGCTTTGACTAGTAAGTGTTATCACGAATCCGGTTAAGTTTCTTTAATCAAAGTAAATGCTAACACGAAAGTATCCATATTGTAACGAACCTTCTTCATATTCATGTATGTTTATGTGATTTAGGCATGTGCAGATGACTGGATTAAAAAAGCTAAGACCATATGCACAGTTATATTAATATTGTATTTGTATTCATACCATGGGTGTCGATCTGTCATTGATACCTATTGTTCAGGGGGGATGATCTATTCATTCATCCCCCTGAACAATAGGTATTACGTAAGGATCGACACCCATGATTCAATACTGTTGTGTGCTTATGATTTTATGATATCAATTTTTTAATATAATGTCACCTTGTTGTGACAATATTCCTCCCTGAAAGCTTTTCGAGCATTCGATAATGCTAAGTTCACACCGACGCCAAATTGATGGCGCATTAAATCGGCGAGCAAAGCGTAAAAAAGCTTAATTAAAGCGTAAAGACCGTAATAGAGCGTGAGAAAGCTTTGAGCAATTCGGGACATTCGGCAAGAGCGCCAATTTTTTTTAAACTGTTTAAAAATTTGAGGCGATCTGTCACGAATTGCGTAAAGCGGGAAGAGCGTATTAAAGCTTATCAAAGCGTCACAAAGCTTATCAAAGTTTTGCTCAAAGCGTAGGAAAGCTTAACAGAGTTTAAATTTTTGGCGCTCTTGCCGAATGTCCCGAATTGCTCAAAGCTTTCTCACGCTCTATTACGGTCTTTACGCTTTAATTAAGCTTTGTTACGCTTTGCCGCTGCTTTACTCGCCGATTTAATGCGCCATCAATTCGGCGTCGGTGTGAACTTAGCATAACATATCTCAGGAGATCGTGAGATTTTTTGAAAAAATGACGCCGAATTGATCGCCGATTTAAAGCGCGACATTCGGCGTCGGTGTGAACTAGGCATAAAGGAAACCCTGGTACTCAAGCGATCGGCAAAGCTCTATGAGTCATTAAAAAAATTATGTTTCTATCAAGGATTTAAAGTAACCATAATACGAAATTTTTAAAGAGATGCCAATATGCTAACATTATTTGTTAAATTAGTGTTCAAGACTGTGCAGTGTTTATGTAATACAACTTCGACAGACGTGTACTATGCTTATCAGGGATCAACATTTGAATCGACCGAGGATCAAACCCTGGGCCTTCGTATCGTCAGCCAAGAGACGCAACCGCTAGGCCGGTCAACATTTACATTTAGTGCGTGTGCGTGTGCGTGTGCGTGTGTGTGTGTGTGTGTGTGTGTGTGTGTATGCACGTGGTGGTGTGTACGTGTGTGTTTATGTGCATAAATATACGGATTTATATATATACCAAGTTTTTATTCCTTCAAAATCTCCTTCAGGTTGTCAGTTCATTCAAAGTGAGAATTAATCTACTAGATCTCAGATATTATACATCCTCAAAGCCTGATGAACTGGCCGAGGGACTTCCGTTATTGGGTGTAGAATTCATGTCCTCCAACGGGCTTAGATATAAAGTGTGAAGTCTCCGCCAAACCAACATTTCTCAGAGCATGAATAATCTATTAAGTTCAGGTATTCATGTAGATATCCTTCACATGAAGAATTAGCTGATGTTTAAGAATGTTTAAGCTTGGATGTTATTAGTGTGCCATATTATATCCTACATCAAGGCATTAATCTTCATGATCTTGTACACATGGTACATGTCAAAACCTGACTATTGTCTTCAAACGTGTAAAGGTGAGAGACTCGCGTTATTGGACGAAGACTTCATGCTCTCTGACGACAACTGGGCCATGTCAAGATCAAAAAAGGATTACACCAAAGAGATTCCCATTGCAATGTAAACATCAATCAAAGTGCCTCTCACGAGAACACTCACAACGTAAAGATAATTATATCTAGAAAGTCATCTATGTTAAAATCACTCTCCCTTTCTTTGTAAGCAGATTAAACAAATTTGTAATTGACTCTGTTCGTTAAGAGCACTTAACATAAAGGTTCCGTGATTAAACCTAGCCATTAATTGTATTTCCCAGCCGAGACACGAAATCTTTTCTGCTCAGACAATTCTCATTCGTCAAAAACAATACGGGCGTTGGGGATTAAAGGTTTTTGATAAAAGGGACAGATCATAATTAGGATACCCAATAACAAATTTATAAAAGCAACTTGCAGTGTTTCGAGAAAATATATTTCCCCTATATTTCTTTTATTTCTTTTTAGCGAGTGAATTTACGCTTCGGGAGCTGTTACCAATTTGTTAGACCGTAAAACTTACGAAGGTCAGTCCTCTCTCCCTCTCTTTTCATATATCCCCATCCCCTCCCCTCCTCCTCATCCTCTTCTCTCTTTCTCTCTCTCTCTCTCTCTCTCTGTCTCAGTGTGCCAGATATGTGCTGCAAGAAATATATGGCATCAACCAATAGTTTGCCCTACTTTACTAGATATGTTTCGATTACAGGTCCTCTCGGTTTCAAAACCACATCTCAGACTATTCACTGAACCTCTACTCTTAATTAATTCCCGTTGTACGCGGCTCGCCATTTCGATTGCGTTAATAGGAGCTTTGCTAATTAAGTCCGTAAAGGAAATTAGCGCATGCAGTTACTGTAATTAGAAGCGATATGTGCAAGCTGTTATTTTGCTATTCAATTTTGTCTACGATATCAGAAGGCGCGTCAACGTCAATTCAGTCGCTGACCCATTCATGCTTCAGCAAAATGACGCTACCTCTGCAAACAAGAAAAACATTTGAGGGCTCCCTAGGGTAGTAGCAGTAATTCAAAGCAATGATTACAGGTACATTGTTATGCATTCACTTTATGTACAATATCATTATCACAACATAAGTAAAAGACCACGTCAGTCGCTCCTGCAAAGAGATCTCTTTTGTTTAAAGAAAGAAGTAAACGCTGCATAATGTATTGGTATTGCCATTTGCAAATAGATTTTATCAATAGACGAAAGTTGTCCATTACTGAAACCCCTAATGGTGTATGCTCCAAGTTGATTGTTTAAATGAAATTATGGATGACTTAATTGGCAATTACAGATTTAAATTGTCTTGTTTGTTATAAAGCTCTAGAATTAAAAGGAAAAGCTTTCAACCTTTTTTTAGGTATTTGCAGAGATTCGTAAAGGCTAAATTCGGAAGGCTTTGAAAAGTAAGCGTTAGTACGTACCCAGTTAAATTTCTTTAATTATAGGAAATAATAGCACAAATTATCTATATTGTAACGAACCTTATACATAGTCATGTATGTTAATGCAATTTGGGCATGCGCAGATAACTTGATTGTAAAATTTATGATTTGCTGATTTTAAAAAACGTAAGACCGTCTATACACAGGTATCTTATTGTTTGTATTTGTAATTCATAAGTTGTTACTGTTGTGTGGTTAGGATGTTATAATATGAATTTTTAATAAAATGTCACCTTATTCTAAAAATATTCACACCTGAAATCCTGAAGCCCTAATATTGACCATCGGGGGACTCCACATGTCATAACCAAAAATTGGCTGTAGAATTTTTAAACATAGTGTATTGGAGACGATTATGTGAATTATCTTAAAAAAATTGAAATGGGATCCCACGTATTGCATAGAAATACTATTTTGACAAACGAGTTGATTGATCAACAAAATCGAAAGCTTTTGATAAATCCATGAATATTCCAATACAAAAATTATTATTTTTAATTACTAAGGTTATTTTATCCTGTAAATCAATTAAAGCATGGGTTAACTGCAGAAAGGTTTTTCCCAATACCGAATTGACAATCAGAAAGTACATCTTCTTTTAAAGGGAATCATATAAACGAAATAAACGTATTTTTTATGGTTTCGGTATACAAGGCAACACAGATATCGGTTGATGACATTTGAATAAATCACAATCATCTTTTCTATGGACAGGGATAATTTTAGCTATCTTAATTGACTAGAAAAAAAAAACACTTCATAAAGAAAAATATAAACCAAAAGTTCATTTATTGGATGAATTATCAGGTTTCAATACTTTACAATATATTTTATCATAGCCACACAAATAAGTGTGTTCAAATAATTTAAAATCATCCAACAAATCATTTTTAGCTATAATATTATAATATATTGTTTCAGATATAGGATCACACCAATAATCAGTATGAGACAACGAATCAATTCGGGCAAAATTATCATGCAAAGTAGAAGAACAAGAAATAAAATTAGTATTCATGAGCGATAGTTTGTTCACTCTGTAGTTATAAGATTGAAATATATTGTTTCAGATACAGGATTGCATCAATAATCAGTATGAGACAACGAATCAATTCGAAAAAAATTATCATGCAAAGTAGAAGAACAAGAAATAAAATAAGAATTCATCAGCGATAGTTTGTTCACTCTGTCTGAATTCATCATTATTTACAGCATACAAAGGCAATGAAACCATCAGATCATAAATCGTCTGATGTCCTTTCATATATATGTATATTTTGCAGACGATCTTATATATTTTATTCCCACAGAAATCCAAATACTTTAGTCAATGTTGTAAATTCTGAACTTGAAAAAGTCACCCGATGGATAAAAACTACTAAACTATCCCTTAACCTAAAACAAACAAACAACAACGTGTTATTTAGTAATTCTATAGACACACTGCCCATGAATATTTTTGTTGACGATACCCCTTTGGAAGTTGTTTCATTCATTACATCTCTAGGCATAACTGTTGATAACAGAATTTCGTGGAAATACCATAAAGATAATGCATTGTAAGATCATTTCACGGAATATTGGCGTAATAAATAAACTTATGTCATTTTCCGACATCATCCCTGCTCATGCTTTATTTATCTTTATTTCCCCATATCTGAATTATGGGATACTTGCCTGGGGCAATACGCAGCAAACTCTACTAAATAGACTGTTATTATTACAAAAGAAGTCTCTTCGTATTATTTACAATTCTGCTATACTCTCACACACAGACCCGTTATTTGTTAATAGCAGACTATTAAAAACAAATGACCTGTATCTATTTCACTAAGGACAATTTATGTATAAGTACAGTAAAAAAAAAAAAAAAAAGAAGACCCTTCCACATAATATATTTGATGCCATGTTATCCCTAAATCGGTCATTTCATGATTACCCAACTACACGGTCTAACGAGTTTCACATACTACTCTTTAGAACTTTATTAGCGAAGAAGTCTTTCACGTATGATGGTCCTAGATTTTGGAATTTTCTAAGTGAAGGTATTAAAAAAGTCCATCACTAAATTCCTTCAAGAAAAAAACTAAAAATATTTTTAGCTCAAACTTTATCATAGTAATATACAATAATAATTTGATAACACCTGGTAATCATCTTAATTTTTTATATAGGTCTTGATCTGCTGCTCGATTACTTTAATATTAATTTGGTCTTATAATCTTACCTCCCCAGAATCACCACTATTTTCTTCGATTATCATGATTTATCCTGCTTCTTCCTTCTTCCTTCTTCCTTCTTCCTTCTTCCTTCTTCCTTCTTCCTTCTTCCTTCTTCCCCCTTTTCTTTTCTTTTTTTTTTAAATCTGTTTTACTTCTCCTTGTCGTTTCGTGGTTGTTTTTTGTTTCGTAATATTATTTTTGTATTTTCCAAGTCTTCGTAGGCATAATCTAATACAATTTTTTTTCTGGGGGATCCAAAAACTACATGCACTGTTTTTGCAGTGGATTCCCCCATTTCCTCAGAAATTAAGAATTTCTTGTTATAATTATATAATATAAAGACAGGAATAACATAAATATCTCTTTATATTGTGAGCCGATTCATAAAATTAATTTAACTGTCACAGAATACCCTAGATCTCCCTTCCTCCGACCTACTGATAATATCAAGTATATCGTGTAGGTGTCCCTCAAGGATAGATACTGTGTCCATTGTAATTTGTATACGTTGATTATTAATTTAACCTATGGATATAATAAAATAAGAATAAATAACACATTCATGACACCGATGCTTTCGGTTCCTCGCAACAATCAACTACACATTTATCATAACATATCTAAGACAGTGATTATCAGCCTCAACATTCCACTGTATCTAGAGAAAAAGAAGATTGAACAAAATTCCTATTCAAGTTGGGTATAGTCTGAACGTTAGGATCTGCAGGTGCCCCCACCCCCAACACCACCACCAACTTGGACCCGCCAGTAACTTCCATAGATCAGTGCACCAATTATTGTAAATCAACTCTATTTGTTCGACACTGTGTTATCAAAGATCTAAACTCTTTTAGACGCCACCAGTACACCAGACTATTTAGAACACAACCCCCGTTGTAGGCTACACCTATCATAATAACAATGCTGCAAAGAGCACTATAATATATGTACAGGAGAATCCCGAGAAGATAGAAAGATTTAGGGATCAATGTTGTTAAATACACTAGTGAAATTGTGAGAAAAACTGTCTCGTTTTCGCGTTTTCTCTCCTCCGAAAAGGTGACACCTGGAGGACCTATAGAGATTGCTCTGTAGATGAAGACATAGCAGAGGCCTGTGAATAGGAGAGCTCCGACCTCAAATTCGAGAAATACCAACAATAAATTTTGATCAAGGCCTCTCCAATTGAAGGGTCCAATTAGGATTAATGGGAGTAGCCAGGTTAGGATGCAGGCGCCGATGATGCGGGGTGTGGTGATGATGTGGCGGGCACCGAAGGGGTCTACGCAGATGTTGATGAACTGGTAGATGGCGGCGAGTAGGATGCTTATCGGAGAGGAGAAGGTGATTGGTAGAAGTAGCGTCTGCACGAAATTATAGAAAAGGCTGGTCTCCTGTAATTGAAAATTCAGGAAAGATTTATCGATGTTAAAACCTTCTGCACTGCACACGGTACAGATAAGTATATTTCATATTCAGTGTGTCTCAGCAAAATGCAACAAGAATATAATCGTCAGCAACTTAAAAGTACTGCATCGGCTATTATAATTGTTTTACTGACACATCCGGTATAGTCATCATGAAACATGATTTTGAAAAATGAACATTTATTTATAAAGTTAAATCATTGTAAGGATGATTAAAAGAGACAGCTGACAATTAGTGTTGTTGCTTATCAAATATGGCCTTCCTCAACTTTTATCACACACACACGCACGCAAATACTATGAACTTGTGTGTGCGTGCGCGTGCGTGTGTATGTGTGTGTGCGTGTGTTTTATTTTACAACTGATTTCATTTTTGTTTTCATCAATCGTACAATATTTGTAATAAAATTTCTAAGATTGATTTGTATCGTTTGGAATAAAAAAAACAACAACATTGAACCAAAAAATGTGGGTGTGGGTGTGAATGTACATGTGTGTATAATGTGCATAAATATAAAGGTATATATATATATATATATGTATATATGCATGTATATACATAACATGTATCTTTACTAAACGCATTAATGATTAAGGTCCATTTCCTTACCGCTGACGCTGAACCCCCTGAATCCGCTGCAAGGAGATACGCGCTTAAGGCAACGGCGAAGAAATCACAAAGAATGATATTGAAAGGTATGATGTTATGCTGCTTCCTTAGCTTCTTGTGGATAAGGATGATAATGAGGGTCAAGGAGGCTGGAACTATTGCGATGGCATTCAAGACCACTATGGGCAAAACTTGACTTCTAAAGTCGCAAACAGACTCTAAATCCTCGAAGCCTGAAGAATTGGACGAAAGACTCGTGTAATAGGATGTCGAATTCATGTTTCCTCGTAAAATACGAAGTTGTTATCCCTTCAAAATCTCCTTCAGGTTGTCAGTTCATTCAAAGTGAGAATTAATCTACTAGATCTCAGACACTATACATCCTCGAAGTCTGAAGAACTGGCCGAGGGACTTGCGTTATTGGGTGTAGATTCATGTCCTCCAACGGGCTTAGATATGAAGTCTGAAGTCTCCGCCAGACGAAAAATCATCAGAGCACGAAGAATATATTATGTACAGATGTTCATGTAGATATCCTTCACCTGAATAATTAGCTGAAGATTTGTAATGTATACTCTTGGATGATATCAGTGTGCCATATTATATCCTACATTAAGGCATTAATCTTCATGATCGTGTACACATGGTACATGTCGATACAGACTATAATTGTCTTCAAATGTGTTAAGGTGAGAGACTCGCGTTATTGGACGAAGACTTTATGCTCTCTGACGACAACTGGGCCATGTCAAGATAAAAAAAGGACTGTACCAAAGAGATCCCCATTGCAATGTAAACATCATAGTGCCCCTCACGAGAACACTCACAACTTAAACATAATTATATCATCTATGTTAAAAGCACTCTCCCTTTCTTTGTAAGTAAGCAGAGTAAACACATTTGTAATTGACTCTATTCGGTAAGAGCACTTAACATAAAGGTTCTGTGATTAACCATAGCCATTTTTTTCCAAGTCGAGGCACTAAATCTTTTCTGCTCAGATTATTCTTATTTGACATCTCAGACTATTCACTGAGCCTCTACTCCTAATTAATGAAACTAGCGCACGCAGTAGTAAATCAAAGCGACATTTCCAAGCTGTTGAATTGCTATTCACTTTTTGTACGGTATCGCAATGCGCGTCAAAGACCACGTCAGTCGCTGATGCATTCATGTTTCAGCAAAATGACGCAACCTCTACCACAGGATAAAACACGTGGGGTTTCTACTGGTAGTAGCAGTAATTCAAAGCAATGTTTACAGGTTATTTATTTTGCATTCCCTTTTTGTGCGATATCATTATCACAAAGTGAGTAAAAGACCACGTCAGTCGCTGCTGCAAAGAGATCTTTTTTTAAATAAAGAAGTAATCGTATTACAGGTACAGTATTAGTGTTACACTAATTGATAATATATTTACTAATATGACAAATTGCAAATGCACGAGTGGAACAATATGTCGGACCTACTGACATTACTGATCACTTACCTTTATTTTTCCTCTTTTGAGTTAGTCAAATAATCTAACAATAATAACGTGTCTCGATCTCATGTTCATAAAATCACCAAGGCATCTGTCAATGCATTGAGAACGGAGTTAAATAATAAATAAATAAATATACAAAATATAATAAATAATAAATATTTATGTATCCCAATGTAGAACAAAAGTAGAATGTATTTATTATCTTGCTAAGTAGATTATATGATAAATATTTACCTCTTGTACCTATTAAATCTAAAAGAACTAAAATACGTCAGCCATGGGTAACTAAATATTTGTTACGGAGTATAAGTAAAAAGAAAAATAATTGTATAAAAGAAAATTAATTACTCAAGCGATCGGCAAAGCTCTATATAAAGTCAACAACAAAAAAATTATCAAGGATTTAACAACAGTTAATGGTTTGTTCATTCGTTGGTTTATTCGTTCAAAATACAAACAATACAAATCATTAAATAAATATTATGTATAAACATAAACAAACCGTTAAATATCAGAAATTAAAAAACATAACTATGGGAAAACCTGTATAAGGCTTTGTAGTTTACAGCTATCTTAGTTTTAAATAATACATTTTAGGAGTGCTCAAACTACACATAACAAAAGATGATGAAAAAGAAAAAAGAAAGAAAGAGAAAACTACTGGGAACAAGAATATGATACAGGTAAGTATTATACATCAACCATAATTATTTAGAATAAATATTATATTTAAGCTGTGTTTTTTTTTAACAATAAAGGTTTTTATACAGACGGGTTCACTGTGATAGATTATTCCAAATGAAAGGTACAGCATTACTAACTGATTTTTTGACATAGGTTGTTTTTACTTTCCGTAAATGAAATAATTTATAAATGTTAGTATTTGAATGTTTTTTGAAACAGATATATGGCGCCATACATATGCTGTTCATCATCATCATCATCATAAGCATGATTTTCATTATTATTTGAAAACAATACAGCTGTCTTTCATTGAACCAATTAAAAAAAATATGTGACATCAACTTATGCAATGTGATATTTAAAAGAATAAAAAATGTTCAAGCACTACCATCTTAATAATAATGGACCAGAATGAGCTGTATATCTACTTCCTGTAACAATGCGTAGGCCCTCTTTCTGTTAATTATAAAGAGTTTTCATTTGAATTTGAATAGAATTTCCCCAAATAACAATACAATATGTGAGATAAAACAATATATACTTTAAATAATATCAAGAGTGGTAAATAGATCTTTATATAGTAT
This sequence comes from Strongylocentrotus droebachiensis, assembly GCA_035222895.1. Lineage (NCBI taxonomy): Eukaryota > Metazoa > Echinodermata > Echinoidea > Camarodonta > Strongylocentrotidae > Strongylocentrotus > Strongylocentrotus droebachiensis. The sequence goes on along the minus strand of JAVYIG010000342.1, from coordinate 59,062 downwards.
ACCAATACATTTGACACTTTACTTATAACAATATTAATATGCACATCCCAATAAAACTTATTAACTACATTTACACCAAGAAAATTAACAACGTGTTGCTTAGAAAAACAAACTAAATCAATTTTAAATGATATAGGTCTGTTATTAAGCAGATTTGAAACAGTATTTTCTGTAATATAAAATTTGCAAAAGTTGTTTTTGCTCAGATTAAGTATCAATCTATTACCTTTACCATTTAGCCACGTTATTCACTTCTTCATTAACATTACTTTCAACATTACTATGATCAGATTGAGTAAACGTAAGAGTTGTGTCATTGGCGTACATAACATGATCTTACTTTTCAAAGGATTTAACTGGATCATTAATATATATATATATATAAAAAACAACAAGGGACCTAGAATTGACCATTGGGGGACTCCTCATGTCATAACCAAATATTGGCTGTAGAATTTTTAAACATAGTATATTGGAGACGATTATGTAAATAATCTTTACAAATTGAAATGGGATTCCACATATTGCATAGAAATACAATTTTGACAAACGAGTTCACTGATCAACAACATCCATAAATATTCCGAAACAAACAATTATTATTTTTAATTGCTAAGAATATTTTATCCTGTAAATCAATTAAAGCATAGGTTAATTGCAGAATGATTTTTCCCAATAGCAAATTGACAATCATGAAGTACATCTTTTTTTAAAGGGAATCATATAAACGATTATAAACGTATTTTTCTATGGTTTCGGTATACAAGGCAACACAGATATCGGTTTATGACATTTGAATAAATCACAATCATCTTTTCTATGGACAGGGATAATTTTAGCTATCTTAATTGACTAGAAAAAAAACCACTTCATAAAGAAAAATATAAACCAAATGTTCATTTATTGGATGAATTATCAGGTTTCAATACTTTACAACTTGCATTATCATAGCAACACAAATAAGTGTGTTCAAATAATTTAAAAACATCCAACAAATCATTTTTAGCTATAATATTATAATATATTGTTTCAGATATAGGATCACACCAATAATCAGTATGAGACAACGAATCAATTCGGGCAAAATTATCATGCAAAGTAGAAGAACAAGAAATAAAATTAGTATTCATGAGTGATAGTTTGTTCACTCTGTAGTTATAAGATTGAAATATATTGTTTCAGATACAGGATTGCATCAATAATTAGTATGAGACAACGAATCAATTCGAAAAAAATTATCATGCAAAGTAGAAGAACAAGAAATAAATTAAGAATTCATCAGCGATAGTTTGTTCACTCTGTCTGAATTCATCATTATTTACAGCATACAAAGGCAATGAAACCATCAGATCATAAATCGTCTGATGTCCTTTCATATATATGTATATTTTGCAGAAGATCTTATATATTTTATTCCCACAGAAATCCAAATACTTTAGTCAATGTTGTAAATTCTGAACTTGAAGAAGTCTACCGATGGATAAGAACTACTAAACTATCCCTTAACCTAAAACAAACAAACGAGAACGTGTTATTTAGTAATTCCGAAGACACACTGCCCATGAATATTTTTGTTGACGATACCCCTTTGGAAGTTGTTTCATTCATTACATTTCTAGGCATAACTGTTGATAACAGAATTTCGTGGAAATACCATAAAGATAATACATGTAAAATCATTGGCATGATAAATAAACTAAAATTTCATTTTCCGACATCATCCTTGCTCATGCTTTATTTATCTTTATTTCCCCATATCTGAATTATGGGATACTTGCCTGGGGCAATACGCAGCAAACTCTACTAAATAGACTGTTATTATTACAAAAGAAGTCTCTCCGTATTATTTTACAATTCTGCTATACTCTCACACACAGACCCGTTATTTGTTTATAGCAGACTATTAAAAACAAATGACCTGTATCTTTTTCACTTAGGACAATTTATGTATAAGTACAGTAAAAAAGACCCTTCCACATATATTTGATGCCATGTCCCCCCTAAATCGGTCATGTCATGATTACCCAACTAGACGGTCTAACAAGTTTTACCTACCACTATTGACAACTTTGTTAGCGAATATCTTTCATGTATGAAGGTCCTAAAATTTGGAATTTTCCAAGTAAAGGTATTAAGAATAGTCCATCCCTTAATTCTTTCAAGAAAAAAAAAAATATATATATTTTTAGCTCAAACTTTATAGTAATATACAATAATAATCTGATAAAGGCTGATAAACATCTTAATTTTGTATTAATGTCTTCATCATCTGCTCGATTAATTTAATATTAATGTGGTCTTATGATCTTACTTTCCCAGAATCACCAATATAACTATATTCGTCTTTGAATATGATTTGTCCTCCTTCTTCCTTTTTCCTTCTTCCCCCTGTTTCCTTCTTCCTTTATCTGTTTTACTTCTACTTGTCGTTTCGTGGTTGTTTGTTGTTTCGTAATAAAGTCTTGCATTTTTTTTCAGGGGGATCCACAAACTACAAGCACTGATTTTGCAGTGAATTTCCCCATTTCCTCAGAAATAAAAAAATTCTTGTTATAATTGTATTATGTGCAAAGTGTATTTGTATAGTTACCAACAAACAATGTATAGTGTATGACAAAACTGTGTATGACAAAATACCTTTGTTCATCTTTCTGGTGGAGATGAAACAAATATGAATATGAATATATATGAATGAGGGCAGCATTTTTGTAACTCTTTAACATTTCATAATTGTCGATGCATAATAACGTTTCTTGTCTTTCTTTAATAAATTTATTTACTTTATTTCGGTATGAATTAACCTTTTTGCACTTCTATGAGATCTATTACAAATGAATTGTTTATACAATTTTTTTCTTCTTTTCGATACTCCTTAATAAATATTCAGTTACTAATGACTTACGTATATAAGTTCTATATATAAGTGAATATTTATCATAAAATCTACGTGACAATATAATTAATACATTAAATATTTGTTCTACATTGTGATACATATACAAATATGACCAATTTATATTATTCAACTCCGTTCTCAATGCATCGTGAGATTCTCTGGTGATTTTTACGAACATGGGATCGGGACGCGGTATTATTGTTAGATCATTTAAAGACAGGAATAAATAAATATCTCTATATATTGTGAGCCGATTCATACAATTCAATTTCACTGTACAGAGTACCCTAGATCTCCCTTCCTCTTCCTCCTACTTCTAATATCAAGTATATCTTGTTGGTGTTCCTCAAGGATAGATACTGTGTCCATTGTAGTATGTATAGGTTGATTATCAATTTAACGTATGGATATAATAAAATAAGAATAAATAACAAATTCATGACACCAATGCGTTCGGTTCCTCGCAACAATCAACTACTAATTTATTAGTCGTGGCGTGCGCCTGTAATCCGGCTAACAATGGAAATTACAAACTGATTCAGCCGAGGACGCAGGTTCGAAACTGAGTCACGTCTTTCGGATGGTGACGTTAAAAGTCGGTCCCCTGACGTAAATAATCATATTTCATTGATACACACACACGTTCGATTCCTCGCAGCAATCAACTACTAATTTATCATAACATATCTAAGAAAGAGATTATCATCCTCAACATTCCACGGTATCTAGATAATAAGGATATTGAACAGAATGTCTATTCAAGTTGGGTATAGTCTGAAAGTTATGATCTGCAGGTGCCCCCACCCCAACCACCACCACCACCACCACCTTGGACACGCCAGTAACTTCCATGTATCAGTGCACCAATTATTGTAAATCAACTTTGTTTGTTCGACACTGTGTTATCAAGGACCTAAACTCTTTTAGACGCCACCAGTACACCAGACTATTTAGAACATAACCCCCGTAGTATGCTACACTTGACATAATAACAATGCTGCAAAGAGCACTATAATATATGTACAGGAGAAGCCCTAGAATATAGAAAGATTTAGGGATCAATGTTGTTAAATACACTAGTGAAATTGTGAGAAAAACTGTCTCGTTTTCACGTTTTCTCTCCTCCGAAAAAGCGACACCTGGAGGCCCTATAGAAATTGCTCTGTAGATGAAGACATAGCAGAGGCCTGTGAATAGGAGAGCTCCGATTTCAAATCCAAGAAATACTAAAAATAAATGTTGATCAAGGCCTCTCCAGTAGAAGGGCCCAATTAGGATTAATGGGAGTAGCCAGGTTAGGATGCAGGCGCCGATGATGCGGGGTGTGGTGATGATGTGGCGGGCACCGAAGGGGTCTACGCAGATATTGATGAACTGGTAGATGGCGGCGAGGAGGATGTTTATCAACGAGGAGAAGTCGATTGGTAGAAGTAGCGTCCGCACGATCTTGTTGAAAAGGCTGGTCTCCTGTTATTAAAAAGTTAAGGTAAAATTTATCCATGTTAAAACTTTCTGCAGTGCACACAGTACAGATAAGAATATTTCATATACAGTGTGTCTCAGCAAAATGTGACAAGAATATAATCGTCAGCAACATAAAAAGTACTGCATCGGCTATTATAATTGTTTTACTGACACATCCGGTATAGTCATCATGAAACATGATTTTGAAATATGAACATTTATTTATAAAGTTAAATCATTGTAAGGATGATTAAAAGAGACAGCTGACAATTAGTGTTGTTGCTTATCAAATATGGCCTTTCTGCACTTTAGTCACACACACACACACACGCACGCAACACACACGCGTGTGTGTGCGTGCGTGCGCGCGTGTGTGTGTGTGTGTGTGCGTAAGTTTTATGTTACAACTGATTTCACTTTTGTTTTCATCAATCGTACAATCTTTGTAATGAAAATGTTTTGAATACATGTCAAGATGAAAAACAACTCTATTTTATTTCTAAGATTGATTTCTATTGTTTGGAATCAATAAAAAAAAAGAACTATTGAAATAAAAAGTGTGTGTGTGTGTGTAAGTGTATGTATATGTGCATAAATATAAAGGTGCATATATATACATATATATATTTATATATAAATACATGTATATACATAAAATATATCTTTATTAAACGCATTAATGATTAAGGTCCATTTCCTTACCGCTGACGAATCCGCTGCAAGGAGATACGCGCTTAGGGCAACGACGAAGAAATCACAAAGAATGATATTGAAAGGTATTATGTTGTGCTGCTTCCTTAGCTTCTTGTGGATAAGGATGACAATGAGGGTCAAGGAGGGTGGAACTATTGCGATGGCATTCAAGACCACTATGGACATAACTTGACTACTAAAGTCGCAAACAGACTCAAAATCCTCGAAGCCTGAAGAATCGGACGACAGACTCGTGTTATAGGATGTCGAATTCATGTTCTCTCGTAAAGTGCCAAGTTTTTAACCTTCAAATTCTCAGACTGCAGGGCCATATCACATCATTAAAAACCAAATTCATTTCAGTTAATCAATAAAGTCTGGAAATCCGGTTTGAGAATCCATGTTTAATACCGATATGTCTGACAGAGTAGGTCCTTCACAGAAGAGCTTTCTTAACCGTGAAAAAAAAAAGACTCGCATAAGGTGTATATTTCACCTCAGAGAAAATCCGTCCTAGCAGACACGATCTTTGACGCATACGATCACAGGCAGTATTAGTCGAAGTTTATATTTTGTGAATTAATGCTGTCGACACCAATACAAACTGATTGTTAAAATTAAGTTGTTTAATTTCAGATGTCACTAGCTCAAGTAATTTTTGTTAGTGTTTGCAGAACGTTTTATAGTCACGATATACCAAAGAAATTCCCCTTGCAATGTTAACATTAAAGTGCCCCTCATGAGAGCACTCACAACTTAAACATAATTATATCTAGAAAGTCATTTATGTTAAAAAGCACTTTCTCTTTCTATGTAAGCAGAGTGAACTAGTCTTTATTGACTCCGTTCATTAAGAGCACTTGACATAAAGGTGTCGTGATTAACCCAAGCTATTGTATTTGTTTTTCCAGATCGAGGCACGAAATCTTTTCTGCTCAGATAATTCTTCTTCGTCAAAAACAATACATGCGTTGGTGATTAAGGTTTTCGATAAAAAGGACAGATAATTATTATGATACCCAACAACTAACTTATGTGACGAACTGGCAGTGTTTCGAAGAAATGTGAAATTTTTCTTATATTTCCGTTATATCTTTTTAGCGAGGGATTTTTCGCTTTGGGGGTTGTTACAAATTTGTTAGACTGTAAAACGTACGGAGATCAGTTCTCGCTCCCTCTCTCTCTTCATATACCCTCTCGCACCCCCCCCCCCTATCCCTCTCTCTAACTCGATACAAAGCAAATTTGTTAAGTTAAATAATTTTGCATTAACTTTATGTGCGATATCATTATCACAAGAAAAAGTAAAAGACCACGTCAGTCGCTGCCGCAAAAAATGTTTGTTTAAAGAAAGAAAGAAAGAAGTAAACGTTGCATAATTTTATGGGTATCGCCATTTGCCAATAGATTTTATCAATAGACGAAAATTGTCCATTACTAAAACCCCTAATGGCGAATCCTCCGAATTCATTGTTTGAATAAAATTATGCATGACCTAATTGGCAATTACAGGTTACGATTCTATTATTTGTTTCAAGTCCTGGAAACAAAGGGAAAATCGTTCAACCTGTTGAACGCATTTGCTGAGATTCGTAAAAGCTAAATCCGGATTGCTTTAAATAGTAATTGTTAACACGATTCCAGTTAAGTTTCTTCAAATCAAAGAAAATGCTAAAACGAATTTATCTATATTGTAACGAACCTTACATATTCATGTATGTTTATGTAATTTGGGCATGTGCAGATGACTGGATTAAAAAAGCTAATACCATATGCAAAGTTATCTTAATATTGTGTTTTAATAATACTGTTGTTACTGTTGTGTGGTTATGATTTTATGATATCATTTTGTTAATATATTGTCACCTTGTTGTGACAATATTCCTACCTGAAAGCTTTTCGAGCATTCGATAAAGGAAGCCCTAGTACTCAAGCAATCGGCAAAGCTCTATGAGTCATTCAAAAATTGTGTTTTTATGAAGGATTTAAAGTGACCAAAATACGAAATTTTTAAAGAAATGTCAATATGCTAACATTATTTTTTTAATCTAAATTAGTGTTCAAGACTGTGCAGTTTTTATGTATTAAATACAACTTCGACAGACGTGTACTAAGCTTTTCGTATGATATCATTTGCGCCAGCGGATCAACATTTGAAGTAATCATCTTAAACTAGACACGACCGAGGATTGAACCCTGGGCCTTCGTATCGTCAGCCAAGAGACGCAACCGCAAGGCCAGTCAACAATTACATGTAGTGTGTGTGCGTGTGTGTGTGTAAGTGGAATTTGTTGACAGAGTGCATCAGTAAGACACGATTATTTACGCCTTGCACGGACCTTTATAGTCTCAACCCGGAAGAAACGTGACTCGTACTGTTAATTCGACCTGGTGTCCATCTGACTTAGTTTGTAGGGTCTAGTCGAAGACAGAGAGCTGCCAGAGTAAAATCTATCGTTAGATTAACTCACATCTTCGTATAAACATATAATATAACTCATGTAGACATCATTCTGGGGGACGCGACTCGGCATCGAACCCTGACCCTTTTATTTGGCAGACAAGAGACTCAACCAGTAGGTCAATCCACATCTAGGTCTGGTCATGACTTCAACAATTCGTAATCTCAAGTAACCAGAGGCGGCGGAGCGACTTCCAAAGTGGGGGGGGGGGGGGCACCAACAAAAAAGGGCACTTTCTGGGGAAAAAGGACACCTACAAAGGGAAATCTCAAAGCGAAAATAAACAATTTTTAGACATTGGTATATACCCTTAAAATTTGATTACATTATCAGGGATGATTTCAATATTTGTTTCTCTGTATACATCGTATAAAATATTGCTTTTTAAAGCATCATACCTTGCAGTTGGGTGTGATGGTCGAAAAAATTATTTGCGAGCGAGGAAAAATATAAAATTTGTGAGGTCACAGTGCGAAAACTACATCTTATAAAGAGGAAAAAACCAATCCTCATCGGGTTATAAATAAAAGCAAATTTTCATAACAGCAAACTGAAAAGACCTTTGATAAGTAACATAACTATAACATCTATAAATGTGAGCGAGCGTAGCGAGCGAGCTTTGGGAGATATTGCTCTTAGTCGCTTGAAATTAGGGGCACGTTTAATGATGAGAGGAAAGGGGGACACTTATTCCAAGGGATAAGACACTTATTAGAAAATAAAAGGAGCACGTGTCAAAGTACAAAGGGTTATTATCAGAGGTGAAAATGGGGCACTCATCAGGGATGAAAAGGCACTTATGAGAATGGAAATTGGGCATTTGTCGACGGAAAAGAGGCCACCATCAGATTTTGATAGGGGCATTTATGAAAATGGGATAGGTTCCTCATAAGAAAGGAAAAGGGGCACGTATCATTGTTAAAAAAGGTTAATTATCAGAGGTGAAAAGGGGCACTTATCGCACCTGAAAAGGGGCAAACACCATATATGAAAGAGGCACTTATGAGAATGAAAAAGGGGCACTAATAATAAAGGGAAATATGCATTTGTTGAAAGAAAAGGAGCACCGATCAGATTTTGATAGGGGCAATTATTGGAGGTGAAAGGGGGCTTTTATGAAAAGAGGAAATTATGAAGGAAAAAGAGCATTTATTAGGAAGGAAAAGGGGCACGTGTCGAAATAAAAGGGGGTGTTATTAGAGATGAAAAGAGCATTTATCAGGAGGAAAAGGGGGCACTTGTCAAAATAAAACGATTGTCTCTCAGTATTGAATAGGGTCATTTACCAGACATGAAAAGGAGCACTAGTAGGAGAATGAAAAAGGACTATTTTCATAGGTGAAAAGGGGCATTTATGAAAAGGCGAAGGGCTCTTTGTTAAATGGGGGCACTTATCATAAGGAAAAGGGGCACTTATTAGAAAGGAAAGGGGGCACATGTGAAAATATAAGGTGCGCTTATCCGAGTTAAAAAGAGGTAGTTATTAAAAGGGAAAGGGGCATTTCTTACAAAGGAAAAGGGGCAATTGTGAAAGTAAAAGGGGCACCTCTAAGATTTGAATAGGACAATTATCAGAGGTGAAGGAGGCGCTTAACAAAAGTGAAAAAGGGCGCTTTTTTTGTGTCCGAAAAGAGGCAATTACTAGAGATTAAAAAGGGCACAAAGTATGAGAATGGAAAATAGACACTTATTGCAAAGGAAACTGGGAACTTGTCTGGGTAAAGAGGTACGTGTCAAAATAAAAGGGGCACATATCAGAGGTGGAAAGGAGAGGGGGCACTTTTAAAAATTAACAGGGGCACATATCAAAGTAATAGGGGCATTTTTTATGTAAAAAGGGGCGTTTCTTACAAAGTTAAAGGGGCACTTTTCCCATGGAAAAGGGGGCACTTTTTGGGTACTTAAAAAAGTGGGGGCACTGTGCCCCCCCCCCCCTGCCCCCCCCCCCGGGTCCGCCGCCTCTGCAAGTAACTCCTCTGCTCTCGAGTACACACAGTCCAGGTGTAACATTTATCATTCCGAAAGGAGCGCATGGGTTTTCAATGTCGTCAGTGTAGCAGTTACCATATAGACTTTGCTTGTTATCCTCTTTAACAAGAAGCTAAGGAAGCAACTCAAAATCATACCTTCCATTATACAGTGCGTCCCCCCCCCCCAAAAAAAAAAAAAAAAAAAAAAAAAAAAACGAAAACGAGAATAAGTGATGTTTTATCATAACTTACTCACAATTATAATTAATAAATAACACATATTTGTAAAGCTTAGATCCTTTTCTTTCATTTGATGTAACTCATATTATGCATATTTTACTAATGAGTGATTAATAACAATTTGAAGAGAGGAAACTAAAAAGTAATTTTTAGGGCGGTATCTGAATTTCAAAAAGAAAATTACATTTCCAGAAATGTAATTTTCTGCCCTTTCATATAACACCTCAATCAGAAGACACGAGCCAGGAATAACAAAGTTCTGTTGGTTTAAAGTAATGCTTGCATTTCCATAATTTGATTAAACGAATTCGTTCAGCCATGCATGAAGTGCTATCAATCAAACACAAATTGGCAACTTTGAAAAAAAGTTCAATCATATAATTATTACAAATATTTTTTTTCTACAACCCAGGCCTGTATGAAACTAAGTTTATGAAATATAACATTTATATAACCCTACTTGGTGTATTAACAGGACATCTATACAGTGCGTCCCAGCAAAAAAAAAACGTTTCGTGGACGATTAGCCATGCATGCAGTCTTTCGTCTTCTTAATGCGTGGCTGATCGTCAACGAAACGGAGTTAAGTCTTTTGTCAGTTCTGCTTGTTGCTACTGCAGACAGCCAGTTAAAACGAACTTTTTAAATCAAATTATGGAAATGCAAGCATCATTTAGAGATATGAGTGTGAGGTATTGTGAATGGATATTTGAAAGCGTGTTCACTCGTCACTCAACATAACTCTTATTTTTATTTTAGCTACGAGGAAGCAAGGTTGCACTGACAATAAAATACAAGAAAGAAAGTATTCCCTTTTCGTTAATTTATTGGGTACTGAACAAAGCCGACAATGCACTTGCAAAGTGCAGTCAAGCAAATATAGCAGACTTGAAAATGTGAATATTGCACGAAGATTACATAATGATTAAGGATGAGAATGAACATGAATAAATGCGATGTACATAATGAATGAAAGCTTACGACAATATAGAAATGGCGTCGAAAGTCCAATGAAGATGAAGAGAGTTGAGAAACGAAGGAAGGGGCTCACGCGATGAATGTACGGAGGCTTGAAGGCGGAGATGCAGCTTCGTATTCGTGGCTGAAGAGCCGTGAAGAATCTCGACGCTGACGCTCGGAATGAAGATGTGAAGAAGCTCTCAGGCGAGAAGAGAAGAGAAGAAATGTGGCGCTCGACGACGGAACAGTGGGTCGTTCGATGTCGGAGGCGAAGAGTAGAAACGTAGACATGCAAAGCCGGCACTGGTGCTGAGTAGTAATAGTTGCTCGTTTGATGCGCCGGACTTTGATGAAGAAATGTTTAGATGAGCTGCGGTGAAATGATTAGCTCGTGAGTGGAAAGAGCTACCAGAACGAAGAAACTGGCAGCTCCCAGCGGAGAGTCAGGCGCCATGTCGGTCCTGACTATAACGTTCCACTGGGAGACTGCAGCCCGATGAACATGGCAGAGAAAGAGTTGACGTGCCGTAGAAAAGACGAAAGGTACAGAAGAATACAGCCTGGAGAGGAAATTGCGGAGACGTCTTGACTCGACCAAGGTGATAGCGGGAGTGGAGAAAAAACCTCGTGGAGTTGAAAATACGCGGGGGAACGGTGCGCGGAACCACGATGCTCGATTGGAGGAATGAACACACGTGGTCCGAATAATGAATATAAATAAGTACCGTGATGGAAAAATACTGGAGACATGCATGTACGGTGAAAGTAGGGCGAATGTAAGTAGGGCGAATGTAAGAGCCGCTACATTACTCCCCTGCCAGAATTGAAGCTGTGTATGCAATACACAGATGAAAGGCGATAATATATAAATGAGCAAAGTACAAAATGTCACAAGAATCAATGGCTGATAAAAATGTAAAAGTGCATGTATTGTATAGTGTATGCAGTAATTTACAACAGCCTAAGAAATGTACAAGCATGGCATGTTGAAAGAATGTAATACAACAAGCATGGTATGCGAACGGCTGTTTAGTTGCCAAAAATAGAACAGTGAGTATTGACATGGTATGCATCGAAAAAACGTGTATAAATGCAAGAGCATAAAAAACATTCGATACAAAATCCAGAATGAATACATTTTATAAAACATTGCCAAGTCCAAAAAGTCTGGGAATAATAAATTCGTACAACCAAGCTTCAAAGTAAACGAGGGGTCACCACTTTAGAGATATGAGTGTGAGGTATTGTGAATGGATATTTGAAAGCGTGTTCACTCGTCACTCAACATAACTCTTATTTTTATTTTAGCTACGAGGAAGCAAGGTTGCACTGACAATAAAATACAAGAAAGAAAGTATTCCCTTTTCGTTAATTTATTGGGTACTGAACAAAGCCGACAATGCACTTGCAAAGTGCAGTCAAGCAAATATAGCAGACTTGAAAATGTGAATATTGCACGAAGATTACATAATGATTAAGGATGAGAATGAACATGAATAAATGCGATGTACATAATGAATGAAAGCTTACGACAATATAGAAATGGCGTCGAAAGTCCAATGAAGATGAAGAGAGTTGAGAAACGAAGGAAGGGGCTCACGCGATGAATGTACGGAGGCTTGAAGGCGGAGATGCAGCTTCGTATTCGTGGCTGAAGAGCCGTGAAGAATCTCGACGCTGACGCTCGGAATGAAGATGTGAAGAAGCTCTCAGGCGAGAAGAGAAGAGAAGAAATGTGGCGCTCGACGACGGAACAGTGGGTCGTTCGATGTCGGAGGCGAAGAGTAGAAACGTAGACATGCAAAGCCGGCACTGGTGCTGAGTAGTAATAGTTGCTCGTTTGATGCGCCGGACTTTGATGAAGAAATGTTTAGATGAGCTGCGGTGAAATGATTAGCTCGTGAGTGGAAAGAGCTACCAGAACGAAGAAACTGGCAGCTCCCAGCGGAGAGTCAGGCGCCATGTCGGTCCTGACTATAACGTTCCACTGGGAGACTGCAGCCCGATGAACATGGCAGAGAAAGAGTTGACGTGCCGTAGAAAAGACGAAAGGTACAGAAGAATACAGCCTGGAGAGGAAATTGCGGAGACGTCTTGACTCGACCAAGGTGATAGCGGGAGTGGAGAAAAAACCTCGTGGAGTTGAAAATACGCGGGGGAACGGTGCGCGGAACCACGATGCTCGATTGGAGGAATGAACACACGTGGTCCGAATAATGAATATAAATAAGTACCGTGATGGAAAAATACTGGAGACATGCATGTACGGTGAAAGTAGGGCGAATGTAAGTAGGGCGAATGTAAGAGCCGCTACAATCACTTTAAACAAACAGAACTTTGTTATTCCTGGCTCATTTTTTCCTGATTGAGGTGGCATATGAAAGGGTAGAAAATGAACTTTCTAGAATTGTGAGTTTCTCTCCAAATTTAAATACCGTTCACCAAATGACTTTTAGGTACCCTTTCTTCAAATTGTTTTAATCTTTCATGCTTGAAATATGCATCATTTAAGTTGCATAAAAATGAACGAAGGGATCTAAGCTTCACAGATATGTGTCAATTATTGATCATAAATGTGATTAAGTTATGATAAAGCATGATAATTCTTGGTTTCGTTTTTTCTGGGACGCACTGTATATAACCCTACATGGTACATTAACCGGATATCACCAAAACTGGTATATTACCCAAATCCTAACCCTAAATTCAAAACAATATAACTAATTAAACTAATGACTCATGATTAAACCTTTTGTATTTTGGAGGCCTTTATGTTTTCCTTGCCTGCAAACGTACGTAGAGGGCAGTACTCGTTTTTTCTAATCATTAACAGGACTCGAAAATGTCGTGCCAACGACCACTCATTTTGTTCAATACATATGTCCGTAGTATGACGCTGTATATCATACTGAAATTAGATTTGGTGTGCATTTATTTGTCTGCACATCATAATGTTTAATGTCCAATGTTTATATATATTTCATATAATATCATACTGAGCTTAATTTTTTGTGCATACTTCTACACATCTTAATGGTAAATGCGCAATGCATTTATATTCCATGTATATGATACTGAGATTGTATTTTTGTACATAAGCCTGCACATTACAATGGCGAGTGTCCATTGCATATGTCATGTGATATAATACTGAGATTGGATATTTGTACATAAGTCTGCAAATCATAATGTTAAATGTCCAATGTATATATATATATATATATATATCATATGATATCATACTGAGATTGATTGTTTGTATAAGTCTGAGCATTATAATGGTGAATGTCCACAGCACATATATGTTATAAGATATCATACTGAGATTGGATTTGTGTACATAAGTCTGAACATTATAATGGTAAATGTAAATCGCCTATATATTTCATGTAGTATCATAATAAGATTGAATGTTTGTGCATACGTCTGCACATTATAGTGTTAAATGTCCAATGTCTATATATATTTCATATAATATGATACTGAGATTAGATTTGTCATGCATTTATTTGTCTGCACATCATGATGTTTTATGTTGAATGCATATATATTTCTTATGATATCTTACTGAGCTTGGATTTGTGTGCATAAGTCTGCTCATTATAATGGTAACTGCGCAATGCATTTTTATTCCATGTAATATGATACTGAGATTGTATTTTGTGCATATAAGTCTGCACATTACAATGGTGAGTGTCCATTGCATATGTCATGTAATATAATACTGAGATTGAATTGTTGTGCATAAGTCTGCACATCATGATGTTTTATGTCAAATGCATATATATTTCATTTGATATCTTACTGAGCTTGGATTTTTGTGCATAAGTCTGCACATCATAACTTTAAATGTCCAATGTATATAAATATATATATTTCATATGATATCATGCTAAGATTGGATTTGTGTGCATAGGTCTGAGCATTATAATGGTGAATGTCCACTGCACAATGTCATCATTTATTTCTCCTGTACTTTATATTAGATTGATTATAAATATAGAATTGTACAGATTAAAAATGTCTGCACTAAACTATAAATGTTAATATCCATCTTGAATTGGATGTGACAGTGAATATGGGGCTGCACATGTTCAAGCAAAGGCTTTAATGTGAATACTCTTTGTTCTATACCATATCCACCTCTTGAAAATGTATATCCTGTTGTAAATGTATAATTCGACATCCTCAGTGTGGTCAAATCGGTATCAGTGACAAACGGAAAAACTCAAGAAATTTCAAAAATGAGCTGCTAGAATAATATCAAACAAAAATTACGAGACTCCATCGAGTGAATTGATTAGCAATCTGAAATGGATGCCTGTTGAGAAACGTTTTGAATTTCAGCGTGTTAATATGATGTACAAACGCATGCCGTATTTGGCGCCATCCTATTTACAAGAAAGTTTAATTAAAGTAAGTTACATTCATCAGTATAATACGAGGCAGGCAGATGAATATCTACTTTCTGTGCCAAAGTAACAGAATGCTTCAATTATAGCATGAAACCAGTTGGACAGATCATTGAGAATGGCAAGCTCTGTGCAACTTTAAATACATGTTCAAACAATCTTGCTTGCATTATTTATTTCCATTAAAGGTACTATGTCCCTTTTGCAGCCAACCTCAAATGCTGTAGAACTTTGCAGGAATTATGAATATGTCATGTATGTCCTATCTGTGAAATTTAAACGTTAGCAGTGTCCTCATATTCAAATTATGCAAGGAAACCCGTTTACTTGCTAGACTTCACTGTCAGACACTATTGAGTGACTGACTGGCTTTTTTCTTCTTCTGTGGTAATAACATACATGAAAAGAGTTGTAAAGGGTACATGAGCATTTGTCTACATCAATAACCCACTTCTTGTGATGGCCAAGATTAAACTGATTGAATCTTTGCGCAGCATAAAACGTATGACCATTCGGTGCAATTGTCTGAAAATCAAGACTATTACTTTTAGGCTCTATAGCCCTAAAGTCGATTTGACAACTAATAGTCGTTGTTTTCCCACTTGAAGACATTTTCAAGCCCCACCTTTTTTAGGGAAGTTCTAAATTAGTATTATCTTTCAAATGCAGTTGGAATTTAACTTTTTCATTTGTTTGGCCTGCAAATGGGACATAGTACCTTTAAGAGGTAATGACAAGAGAAATTTTGTTTTAATAGTGTCTAAACTAAATTCATACTTTATTTCCTTTTAGCTTTCTAGCACATTATTCTTGCAAAAATCAAACGATTGGTTAATTATGCGCTTGCAGAAAACATGATAAAATGTGGTATTCAAATACATCCTCATTGCTAGGAAAATTTCACTTGATGCTTTTGATTTTTTGACTTTGTCAAGGATATGACATTTGTAACTGTCCTGCTTGCACATAATGTTTGATTGTCTGTTTCTTAGCCCTGAATGTAGGACAACATAAAACTGAAAGAATTGTTTTGTATAATTTATTATCAGTAATAAATATATGTGTATTTTAATGTTATTTAAGAGAGTACAGTCAATTGCTATACTAGATTACATGCATTATTATTGCATAATATCCAGTAATTCACTATCCAGTATTATATTTTGTTTGGTTGTAAATATGTTCATAACAATTTTGGTATCCCTATTGTCATTATTAACTGAGCTTCAGTAGTTTCTATACTTTGTTTATGAACTGTCAAAAGTATATGTTGTCTTTTTTCAAACTTTAATACATACCAAACTGTGCTATTAAAATAGTTACTTTTCATCGGATTTTTAGAATAACGCATGACTGCACACATGTAAGTCTACATATATATTTGACTTAACAGTTATTTGGTTGCCATTGCCATTACGTGCCTTTAATCCGAATTTTGAAAATACTATTTGTTCCGATCAATTTATATATTCAATAAATTGATTCCAGTGAATAAAAAGAACATGCAATTATATTTTTCATGTGACAAATTTCTGTCATTACATAGTTCATGGTACCGATCGGCATGTACATGTATAACTATTCAAAACTGAGAACATTCACAGCTTAAAGAAGATGTGTACTGGAAAAGTTGAAACATAATTTGTGAGCCTTGTTATTATTTTATGTCAGTGTGAAACAATATCATCGAAAAAAAAATCCACTAAAAAGGATAGCCCTTCAATTGCCCTCATTTCCGAAACATGACAGGTAAAACCGCAACTTGTATGCCATTTGTATGTTCATTTGCAGTCCTGTATATAAATTCTTGTGTACAGAATATTTGACTGGTCCAATTTCCTATCATTTGATGAAGTCAAAACCTCATAATATACACAAATACTTATGTGCTACATGATTAACCTTTCAAAGTGGAATAGACTCAACAGAAAAGTAAACGTCAAAACGGAATCCATGAATCGTTTTATTTTTGTGTTGGTATAGTCAATTGACGAGACAGCGTGTATTTTCAAGGGCGCCCCTATTGTTTGGATGTCTATATTCCAAATTGCAGGTTGCTCGTCTCTTTTCCTTACCATGATTTTTTTGTCTCTCTCTCTCTCTCTCTCTCTTTCTTTCTCTCTCTTTCTGCCTCTCTCTCTCTCTCAATGCCAAATTTGCGAATTGTGCATTTACTCTGACATCTGATTATCTCTAATTATCGCAGACAACTGATCTGTTTGAAGTGGACTATAATGATGCCGATCCCCCCCCCCCCCAACGTAAACAAATCCTCTGAACGGTCATGCATTATGGCTCAAGGCATGGGCACACAGAGGATTTTTTTATGTTGGGAACCGGGGTAAAATGCAATAAATTATTGAAAATTTATTGCACTTTTGTAATATTTTTTTAATGGAAACTGCCCCCTACCCTAGCCCCCGCTGTGTACAGTCATGGTTCAGTGACAAAGCAATGGCCTCGTAACTGTGAGGCCCCATGATAAAAAAACATGTCGATGTGCTATATTAGTGCCCTTTTGTGGGGCATTAATCCTCAATACTGTCATTTATGACTTAAGGGCGTAAGTCTCCTAGTTGATAAGCATAGTAACATACACATGCTTTAGCAGTCACGCCAAAACACACATTGTCAAATTATTATTCAATACAATCTGAGAATGTATACTATTATCTAGATCTAGTATTTTTAAATTGTTCTTAAAAATAATTCCATAAATTGGGGTAAAAAAAATATATATTCCAACTATATGAGCAACAGTGTACCAACATGTCTTATTATGTATGAGAATTGCTACAATAAATACTATATATATCAAAAGTCCTAAATATTTTGGATGGAAAAGTCAAATAGTGTATGATTTGGGCGCATGTGCTTAGGAGTGTGTGTGTTTTTGGGGGTGGGTGTGTGTTTGGGTGTTGATTTAAATGTCTGATATATTTACAAATGTTATCACGAAAGTGTCTCGAAACCATATGTCTCTGTTATATTTCATAAGATCGTATTATACCTATAGACATTGAAACCTTGTTTTTATAAATAGAATAATGATAACCAGATCACGATAATGAAATATATCCTGGCATCAGTGATGATATCAAATAAGCAGATTAACATAAACATTGTTACGTAACACAGGACGTGGACATGGATGCAGTGGTTCCTAACACGTGCAAGAGAGCGTGGTTTATCGTGGTTTAAATCAAACCACAGGCAAAGGTATAGTTGGTAGATCGATGCATATTGTATGTATGAATGGATGACACTTATACATATTGAAGGCCACTAGATATGATATTATTTTATTTTATTTTATTTTATTTATCAATTTTTCGACCCAAATATCCCCAATTAAAATTTCATTTATACACTATACAGTATTACAATATATAAAAGAACAAATGAATTATACTAGAATAAAATATATAAATATGAATATTTAAAAATTATTATGATCGAAACAAAAAAAGTTTACAGAGTACATTTAAGTTCTAGAATAAAACAACATATTTTATATTGCTTGATTTAACTGAAAGGGGAAAAGGGAAATCTCCGAAAACTAGGTTTGTTGAGCGAGATTCCCAGCATTATTATGTTAGTGTGTATCAAATTTTGCTTATGTGTATAATTGGCACCTAAAAGGTTTTTTCGTGTATTCATTAGCCCGGATTGTGTAATAATTCATAACCGAGGAGACGAAAATAATCATTTAAAATTTGTATTTTTAACTTGGAAACACTTAATTTCTTCAATCCTCCCTCTCTCTCACATGGTGCACCCGCAAGCCTACTGTATAACTTCATTTGTAGGCGAGTAGTAGTTGAAGAGTCCCTGAATCATGTAAACTAGCAATGTATGCACATTAAAAGTTTGTTTCCATTTATTTGTGTGTTAATTTTGAACTATGGAGGAGCGAACTCGCGAGAAAAAAAAATTACAACAAAACGCGTAGCAACGGAATTATCATATCATATATTGTTTTTTAATATTTATATTTCACGGGAATACAAAGAGGTGATACAAAATACTGTTGAGCACAGATTACACATGTTGTAAATTTTGTTCTCAAGTGTGTGCTATTCGCAAGAGCGCCATAGTTTCACATGAGTGTTCTTTTAAAAAAAAGTTATGATGTATTAACGCATCTCAACAATATAAACAATTTCGTGTCTGATAGACTAATATAATTGCAATAAATATAGAATAATGCCTTTAAAGCAGTAAAGGCGATATTGAGCGTTTTTGTGAAATTTAGCAAAATGCTCTTTTTCTTAGTTTTGGAAACCAAGTATTGATTTGAGTTACAGGTAGGCCGGGGGTTTGTTTCACCAAAACTTGGAAATTACAAATATACGTCAAGAAACTTGGAAATTACAAATATACGTCAAGTGTGAATATATTTTGTTTTAATCGTAACATGATGAATATGAATGTAAGGTCATTTGTTCTTATCTCGGACCTTATTAACGTCACATCTACGCACGCGTCTGGCTTAAGTCAGGATTAAGATAGGCCACACGCGTCCCCAAAACTAAGCCCTAATTAAATCGGATTAAGATGATACCAGTTTAGTATAAAGGTGGCGGATTTGGAGGTTTCCTACAAGTCATCTTGACTACAGTTCTGGAAGAAGAACCTGGAAGCTCTCATCATGTTGAAGGCAATCGTACTCCTCTCCTGCGTCGCCGCCGCTCTGGCCGGTAAGTTTTTCCAACAACAACAAAAAACTTCGTGGTTGTTCGAAATTATTGTTCGCTCTTTCAATCTAGGGCTTCTAGGCCGATACTATGTTCTAATGTATTGCTATGAGAGTTTGTGACATGAGACCTAAGAAAGCGACTGGAAAGTTGTGAATTTTGGTTCCTGAGAAGGATGCTAAGAATTTCATAGACAGAAAGAGTTTCTAATGATGAGGTATTTGCCAAGGCAGGGATAAGACGAAAGCTTCTGAATAACATAAGAGGTCGACAGCTGAGCTTCTTGGGTCATGTTATACGAAAGAAAAGAATGGTTTGGAAAATCTGGCACTGACTGGAATAATCAAGGGGAAGAGGAGTAGGGGTAGGAGGAGGATTCTGTGGATGAGTAGCTTAAGGCGTGCGATTTCTAAAAGTGGAATTGATCTAGGGGAGAATGAATTACTTCATAGAACATAGGACAGAATAGTTGTGGCACTCCATGGTCGCCAACGTCTCAGGACATGCCACGTAGAGAGAGAGAGAGGTTGTTCTACACCTATTTTCTAAGAGAAGCGTAGCTGTTTCTTTAAAGATGTTTCTCTTTCAAAATTATTAACGAGAGTTTTTTCTTTGTATGATTTATGTGTTGGTCGGAATAGTTTTGGCTAGGTTATACCAGAACACAATATTCTATTATCACGAACACCTTAAAGAAGAAAAAATCAAATAACCTTTACACTCATATTCAAAGAAAGCTTATATATTTTATATTTGCCAAATTTCAAACATACTTAAAAAATAGTGCGTCTCTTTAAGCTTTGCAGCACATGCATGTCAAATACTTTTTGTGTTCGGTATTTGGTTTATGATTAAGGACGACGATTGTCAAATGACATGGATAAGTCATGTTCAAAATCGATCATTCTTAAATGGCGCCATCTCTGTTAAAGGTACTATGTACCATGTGCAGCCAACATCAAATTCTGTAAAACTTTGCAGGAATTATGAGTATGTCACTTATGTCCTATCTGTGAAATTGTAACTTTAGCAGTGTCCTAATATTCAAATTATGCAAGGAAACCCGATTACTTTCTAGACTTTACTGTCAGACACTATTTAGTGACTGACTGACTTCTTCTTTTTTTCTTTGGTAAAAACATAAAAAAAATAAGCTGAAAATGGTACGAACATTAAAGGGATCGGGTAAGTTTGTCTCAGATTCTGAAACAAAATCCTGGATTAAGCTCATGCTGCAATGATAGTTATAAACCTTTAGGTCAGTCAGGAACCCCATAACTTTTACAAGCCGATCGCCTGTCTGATTATCAAGATAATTATGATTGAAAATCGAAATTTTATTTTGCGTTTCCCTAACGGTTTTGATAACACTACAGTCTATTGGGAAAAATGAGTGTGGTAAAACCGGTCACTCAAAGATTTTTACTTTTTTGAGGCACTTCGTGATCCTTTTGAAGAGCAATTTTGTTAGGGCTTCATTATTTTACCATATCACAGGAACTGAAAACATGTAGGGCCATGCATCTTAGATTTAACATCGTTAAACGATGCCATTTTGACTACATCACTAACCCAACTTCTTCTTCTTCTTCTTCTTCTTCTCCTTCATCTTCTTCTTCTTCTTCTTCTTCTCGCAGACTGTGGTAAGCCCACCGTCAACCCCGTCAATACCTTTATCGTGGGAGGCGACGCCGCCACACCCGGCTCCTGGCCGTGGCAGGTCGGCATCAGGAAGAACTACCTTGTCGGACAGGGTGGATACCACATGTGTGGAGCTACCCTCATTGACAACCAATGGATCGTGTCTGCAGCTCACTGCTTCTAGTAAGTAGGGACTTTTAGATTTACACGACGAGAACGTGGACCGCCACGTGCGACATCCTTTTAATGTAATGTGACATCCTTTAAAGGTACTCGTCCTTTTAAAGCTTATCTGCCATAGTTTACAGGAGGGATTAGAGCGCCCTGCAAGGTCACTGGACAGGTGGTTATCTCATCAACTCAGCTCTCAGTTAACATAAGAAAAAGAGGATCATGGGGGACCAATGGTCACCGATTATGCATTGTTTGTCATATAGAGGGCGCAAGTAGCTACAAGTAGTGCAGTGGGCCTTTAAGGCACTGCCGGGGACGGCCCAGTGCCTTAACACAATGTCACACGCGGCAGTCCACGCTCTCGTCGTGCAAATCTCAAAGTCCCTAGTGTCGTGGAGGTGCTCGGGGGCCTCAGTCAAATATACATACTGTAAGCATGCGTGACAAAGAAACGCCTTTTAAGGCTTTTTTTATATATAGATTGGACGCGGTCCGCGCGGTGCCGCATTAAGAGGTTAAAAAACGTCAATTTAGGGCCATATTTAGTGATGAAAAAGGGTACTAAGTTAAGAAATTGTAAAAAAAAAATCCTTCTGTACGCGCTGGTATACGCGTTAAGTTTAGTTTTTTTCTAGTCCTCAGGGGCCATACCGGGATAATAGGGGGGGGGGGGGGTAATAATTGCCAATTGCCGAGACTATTGAAAAACCCACGCGAAGTCCTCATTTAGGGTGTATTTTGGCTTCAGAAGAAATCCTCGTGTAGGGGATGTCTGGAAAAACTGTGGTCACGCATGCTAACAGTATTTCTAGATGACTGAGACCCCTGCGTGGAGGTTGCGTGGTATGGTGGTTCATTCATGTGACTCTCAATCCAAGGGTTTAGGGTTTCAATCCCAGCTCGGAACTGACATCCCTTGGCAAGTCATCAATCCACATTTGCCACTCTCCACCCATGTGAAAATGTTTATCTAGTTATTGATGGAGTAAAAATAATGGCAGGGCCCTTAGAAAGAATAGCATTGATGCTGATGAGTCTTCCCTGGGCGAATAAAATTGTTAGTAGAAAGAATTGTAGTAGTATTAGTAGTAGTAATATTAGAAGTAGTAGTAGTAGTAGTAGTAGTAGTAGTAGTAGTAGTAGTAGTAGTAGTAGTAGTAGAAATATTAGAAGTAGTTGTAGCAGTAGTAGTAGCAGCAGTAGCAGTAGTATAGTATGGTATTATGGGATGGGAGGTGTAGGAAGACCACAGAGTTTGAGCACAGAATGATCACAGTGGGAATGGGAACACTTCAGGGACATTCTCGAATGGGGTATAGGACCATCTCTGGCGAAAATTTACCCCCCCCCCCCCCCCTCCCCCTTCCCCTCCTCCGCCTCCCCCCCCCCCCCCCCTAGAAAAAGGAACAAAATATTGATGAATATTGTCATAGTAAAGCTTATGATATCAGAAGAATATGTTTACCCTTTTAACATCATTTGCGCACTGATGCTCACATAATGTATCAATGACTCTGAATATAGGAATCCATATGACAATTCACTTATTGATTGGTATATATTTTTTATGTTCATTTGTATGTAGAGGTGTATAAGAGGGTGTATATATGGACGAATGTATATGATTCCCATACGGAAACAAAACCCGCCAAGGTGGTACTCTTGGCATCATTAATACTTTTTGTTCAGACTTAATCATATGTTGTCCATATCGCGTTTACACTTCTGCATATTGCATTTACATTCTTCATGTCCCATATTATGCTATGTATCTAGTGTTCTTATCGTTGATTAAATTTTGGGGGATTGCATCTAAATTGAAAATTCGCGTGCCAAAAGGAAAAAAATAGAGAATACTTTTCCGTCAATAGTTAATATTGTGACATTACTGTTCACGTGGTCAAGGCTGATTAATTTCCATGGAAAAGAGACAATACGAATTACCTTCAATTTGGCCAAAGAGTAATCATACATTTTGTTAAGTCATACATCCAATACAATTTAGGGATATTTTTTATTCTTCATACTCACCATCTCATTTCCGCTTTGTCTTTATTTTTACTCCCTGACGCATGATAAAAGATATGTTTGTATTAAATGGAAATTGGGCTAATGATAAAATCATGACACCGGGAATATGAGACTATTTTCTGGTAATCTCCTCAATGTTAAATGTGATTATGATGTTATTTTTTTTAAATCTATTATTGTTTCATTTCATTTTTTTTAACTTTCGATATTCATAACAAAATGAAGTGGGCCATTAAGATAAAGTTTATCAAAAAAGATGATAAGTACCGATTATATTACCACAAAAGTCAAAGAACTATTTTTAACTTTCCTATTTCCTAATAATAAAAAAATGAAAACAAATGAAAACAGGATGAATTCTGTCACGCAATACAATGTGATTGACAAGGATATTTTCAATGATCATCACAATGCTGGGAAAATAAGACCCTTATGAATAACATTCTTTAAATACATTTTCAGTGTTGTTCGTTTTTGTTCATTGGTCATTTACTGTTCTATACGGCTACCTCGGAATCAGATGTGTCGAAATAAGTAAATAAATAGAACAATAAATTGATGATAAGTATAGAATGTCAAAGAAAGAAGTCTGTTGGAAATATGTACGCCGTTTCCATGTTCACTTTCACATTTCATTAGATTGTAGATCTCCGATCCCCCTTTCCGCCTCCATCAACTTCAACATATTGAGTTACTGTTGGAGGGCGATGTTCCAAGTTATATTTCCTTGGTGTTTCCTATGAAAATCTAATCTTGCGGGTATCATCATTTGTATCGCACTGTATGTTACTAACGTTGTAATTCACTGTCACAGAGTCATATGGTTAATAAACAAAATGAATAATTACATATTACATATTATTATCTTCAATAAATTATTTTCCTCTTTGGAGGTACTTTATTGCATTACATAATTTAACAACATGGCTTACACGTTTTGTTGACAAGATATTTTGAGTGTTGACACGAAGATGAATGCATACCGCCGAAATTATTAAAAAAGATAAATGAATGAATGAATTTATTTATTCGTTTATTAATTAATAACTTCACCAATAAAATGTGTAAATAGATTGATACATAAATAAATAAATAGATTAAATAAAAGAGGATTTTAATCTCTACAGCCGCTGGAAGCGTCTATCCGACTACACCATCACACTCGGATCCCACGACCGCGACGAAGTCGATTCCACCCAGGTGAACGCCAAGCTCGGCGGCATCTTCGTCCACGAGGACTACAATTCCATGACCCTCGACAACGACATCGCCATGCTCAAGCTCGAGACCCCCATCGACTTCAACGACGCCATCAGTGAGGCCTGCGTGGCCACCTCCGACTACCCCGCCGACACCATGTGCGTGGTTACCGGCTGGGGCGATCAGGAGGGTAAGTGGATAGCGGGGGAGGGTAGGGTAGGAGGGTGAGAGGGAGAGTCGGAAAAGATGGCAAAAGGGAATATGGGGTGTGAGAGAGGGAGAGAATGAAGATGAGAAATGTTACAACAGAATAAAGAAAAGAAGAAAAGTGTGAAAGCGAAATAAGACGTAAACAGAAAATATAGGAGGAAGAAAGGGAGGGTTGGAGAGATTTAAAGAGAAGGAATATATATATATTACAAAAGATAGAAAAGAAGTGTGAGAGAGACTGAGGCATGAAGAAAATACTACAAAAGAGAACAAAGGAGAATGGACATGAGAACTAAAGCCCGTCTGCACTAGTTGGGTCAAGGGGAATAAACCTCTCTGCAATGTCACTGAAAGGTGGTTATCTCATCGAATCAGCTCACAATTAACATAAGAAAAAGGGGATCATGGGGGACCAACAGGCACCGCGATTAGGCATTGTTTGCTATATAGAGGGCACAAGTAGATATAAGTAGTAAAGTGGGGCTTTAAAACGAAGAGATTGTTTTAAAAAAAGACAAAGGAAGAGAGGACGAGTAATAGGCGTTGTATGTAATTGATTATTACTATTATCATAATCAATATTTGTATTTGTTAGTATTATTCTTGCATATAATGTAACTATTTATCAATTCATTTAATGATCGTCACTGTTAACCCCCTGTCCCCATCTTTCCTTAGCTGCCATCGACAATGCCGAGCTCCAACAGGTATACGTACCCATCATCGACACCAAGGTGTGCAATCGTCCATCGTGGTACAACGGCGAGATCACTGACAACATGTTCTGCGCTGGATATTCTTCCGGTGGCATGGACTCTTGCCAGGTATGTGTTCCGTTTTATTCAGGATGGGGGGGGGGCTGTTGCTGAGTGAGACACCCCCCCCCCCCCCCCCCCATTTAACAACTTCTGTCGACCATCTGGCAGTTTTCCGACCTTGTCTCCTAATCGAGAATTTTTTATATTTGTGTGTGTTTTCTGCATTTTGAACGAAATATTAAGAAGAAAGGTTATCTCGTTTTTTGTTTTCTTCTTTGGATTGTTTCTTTGTTTTTGCTTGCTTCATTCTTTCTTTGTTTGAAATCTGGAAATCTGAGCACATGATATTGAGGACTCTTTTTTGTTGGGGGAGGAGATGAAACTAGATGAAACTTGTTGTAGCACTGCATGTCTCATACAAAATTGTGACCTAACTAATTTAAACAATATTTTTGATAATCAACATCGTGAGTGATATTCAGAATTTCCATGTTTCTTTAAATATTTCGACTTTTACTTTTTTTTGTCCATATAGGGTGACAGCGGTGGACCCTTCGTGTGCAAGAACAGCGCTGGGGCCTGGGAATTGACCGGTGTCGTCAGCTGGGGCTACGGATGCGCTGATCCCCTGAACCCAGGAGTCTACACTAGGGTTACACAGTACAACGACTGGATCAGCGGAATCAAGAGAAACAACTAAATTAAGCAGCTATTTTAATGAACAATTTAGCCCCGCAACAACTGATCGGTTACTTCATGATGATAATGTTACTGGATAAGCCTATATGCTTCCATCAAGTGCAATTTGGATCACAGGTTTTAGGAAATTTCTCCGGTTTAATTTAATATAATTGAACGGTGTGCTTTAATTTCGAACGAAATGATTTCAATATCGGAATACAGGGTAAAGTAGGAAATGTGCGAACAGGTCGACAGGGTACCAGGCAATGTTGAATATTGTTTTCGACTTTTGGCCCGAACCAATTATAGATGTTTATTTTTGTGTGTGAAAAATAAAGCAATAATTTTGTGAAGAAAAAAAGCCAAGTGTAGTAGAGTCTCATTCTTATGTAATGTTCTCTTATGTTACTGTACCTCATGCCCTGCCCCATAATATTCCCATGCTTCATTCATGTTTTGTTAATATATTTATAGGCCTACACAATGCACTAATTCCTCGCTCCCCATACACCCCTCCCCCTCTCTCTCTCTCTCTCTCTCTCTCTCTCTTCTCTCTCTCTCTCTCTCTCTCTCTATCGCTCTTTCTCTCTATGTTAGGTTACGTACATGTATGGAGAATTGATGACGTTATAGCCAATAAAAATACGAACCCTTTTAAATTCTACTTGAATATGATCATGGAGAAGGTTGGAAAGAGAGAACGAGACGTGGGTGGTGATAGGAAACTGGAATGGATAGAATTGAGTAAAAGCGAGAAAGGAGAATTAAGTGAAAGAGAAAAAGAAAGAAAGGAAAAGAGAGAGAGAGAGAGAGAGAGAGAGGGAGATAGAGGGTGGACGAGAGGCAGAGAATAAAGATAGTAAGAGGTATTCCGTGTGCATTGTGTGCGAGGGAGCGTGCGGGCGCGGGGTGTGTTAGAGAGCGAAACGGACGGGAAGAGTCACAGACAGAGGAGGATTAAAACACTAGGAGTTGGATGAGAAAGGAGAAAATGTGGAAAACAAAGAGAGAGAGAGAGAGAGAGAGAGAGAGAGAGAGAGAGAGAGGGGGGGGGGAGAAATGGAGTGAGAATGAAAGAAACTTAAGGTAATACAATGTCCAGTATGACACTGGTCAGGAAGCAAGAGGTTTGCTACAAAAAAGCTAAGTCATCCAAAACTGTAGTCAAACAGCCTTAGTAAAGTAATACATTGGCCTCCCCAATTCAAGTGCGTCATCAGAATTTGAATACATAATTTTGTTGATGATGAGGATAATCATAATAATCATTTATCTTAATTTTGGCAGTTAATCAAAAGCTAAAGATTTCAATGTAGAAAGTTGAGTCAATACAAATTAAATGAAAATGAAAGTACATAATTTTTTAGTAATTGTACAAGTCATGGGACCCTCAAGTTGGATATCCTGAAGATAGTGATGACACTTAGAAGCTCTTGTGGAATTGTAAGGGGAATTTCTCCGTTTAAGTCCAAACAGAGTGTCTGATTTACATTTATTTATTGACAATTATGAAGTTAAAACAATCATTTTAATCGTTTCATGAAACCTCTGTATAGAATTCATGTCCGCCTTTCCCCCCTCAAAACGAAACCACGATATTGACGTTATTCAATATGCTTGAGCGACATGTTAAGTGTGTAATTATTTTGCTTTCGGTTTAGTGGAATTCTTTCTAACATTCTCTAATCTGTTTTTGAATTTTAAAAGAATGATACAAAAATAGTGGGTTCTTGTATAGGGCTAATTTCTGTCAGACTTGACACTCATGGCGCTTTACATTATTACCCCAAGTTTAGCATGGCGCTCAATCATTTCCAGGAATTTTAAACTCCTGCCATGTACCCAAAATACATTACCTGGGTCGAGTGTGGGAAATGTAGATAAATCGCTTGCCACAGGACATTAGTGCCGCGGCGGGACTCGAACCGCGGTTCATGCGATCCACAGTCGGGAGACGTATCCACTCGACCACTAGACCTCTAGAATGAATTGTATGCCTTTTATTTCTAAAATTAATTTAAAAACGTTAGTATATCACGCACTACAAAGTCAAAATGTTCGAATAAAATAATTAACCGTCCGTCTTTTACGAGTACTGCTTGTGCTAAATTCTTTGCATTTTACTATTGTGGAAGGGTATTGCTAAACAAATTGCATTAATAGACTGGGACTTTATCAAAGAAAATAAATATTTTTTCTTAAACATATGGCAATATAATGGTAACTGTAAGAACTATATACGATATAAACAGATAAATGGAATGTTTACCTCAATTTTCTCATCGCTTGACCCCCCCCCTCCCCCTTCTTTGCCCTCGTCTCTCTCTCTCTCTCTCTCTCTCTCTCTCTATCTATCTATCTCTCTCTCTCTCTCCCTCCATCCCTCTCTCTCTCTCTTTCTCTCTCCCTCTGATAAATGAGAATTTCACTTAAGTTTTTATATTTCTCCCCAAATTTCCGTTCCCTTCTCTTTTTCCCTCATTCTGTCTCCCCTTACTTCTCTATTTCTTTCTTTCTTTTTTATTTGTAGAGTGGAGGATATTCCTCATTGAAAAATAGCAACGCAAACAAACATACTAACGCTTTTCGTCTTTTCTACATCGGAGTAAATCGCAAGAATGAACATGAAGCCCAAATTGGACAATATAAGCGGAAGCTAAAGGATGTATGTCATTGTCGCTATATTTTATCGATTTTGTAGTACCAGTCATTTCTGTATTTCTTATTTAAATTTCAGATCGCACATTATTTTATGACGTCTATTTCAGTTCCAAAGCTATTGACATTTCCAAAATTGTCTCTATTATCGATATATTAGTGGTTTAGCAAGTTATGTAATCGTTATCGCTGTAATCCTATTTCTCATCTTCTCCAAAACATCTGGCTTTGTTCTCACGACCTAGGTAAAACTTTGTTATCAATAAACAGAATACAGATGACAATAGTGAGGTTAGGAAACGTCGTCCGCGTTGTTGTCCTTTTTAAGACAATGATTAAAGGTATAACTGGATAACTGAGACACACCACACTGTGCTAAACACCTTTTTTTTTAATTTATTGAATGAAGACTGAAGTCATGACTGGTGTCATGGAAAGATAAAAAGACAAATGTGTGGGTCCTGGAAAAGATTGGAACAGACTTGACCATCAGAAGGGGAATCATGGAAAGAAAACTTAACTATTTTGGGCACATTGTTAGGAGATCTGAAGGTATTGAGAAGCAAATACTGCAAGGAGCAGTCGAAGGAAAACGGGGTAGAGGTCGTCCACCAATATCTTGGACTGATAATATCAAGAAAGTGTCTGGACAAGGAATGAAAGGTGCAACACAAATGGCAGGTGAAAGAGTTGCATGGCGTGCTCTCGTGAAGGCCACAGCAGCGCTTTACAGCGCCACCTGAAACTGATGATGATGATGATGATGACTGAAGTCCGAAAGACCAACGGTCATCGGGAGTTGAGAGATTCAATGACAGAAAGAGAATTCGACATACCGTCGCAATTTCTCAATGAAAGTTGAAAATTATCAATTGAAAGTAGATATAACTGGCTTTTCGCAAAGATATAGGCACATTTCCCGGGGCTGCAGAAGGGGCGTGGGGGAGGGGGGGGGGGGGGTTCTAACGTCCTTCGCCTGAACACATTCTACTCTTGATTTTTGTAGTGAACATTTCATAAATTGCATATTTATGTTCAGACACTTCGCTGGCCATTATGAGCATATTGAGGCACCTCGAATATCAAGACTTAAAAAATATACAGGGGACTGCAGACCTCTAGCCCCCCCCCCCCCCCCCCCCCCCCCCTCTGCCTCGTACCCATATGATACAAGATACGACATTGGTTAAGTAGGAAGTTGAACGTACATTTGTGGTTGGATATGTCATCAAAAACGTGCTACATCATTTAAACGATTTAGGCAACCTTTTGGGTTCAAGGTGAGGAATACACAAATGATTCGGATCACACGAGAATATTAAAAAACTAGGTATATGCACGATTATGACTCTGGTGTTGCTATGAAATGGAATTAATATCACGAGAATTGAGTTTTGTTATTTACAATAGTTTATGATAATCACTATATATATAATCCAGGAAATAATATCACGAGAACTGAATTTTGTTATCGTCAGTAGTTTTTGAAGATCATTATAAGTCGGGAATTTTTTTAATTCGAAATGTTTTAAAAATACACTAGATGCTATTGCATAGATAGATGTTTCATGAAGTTTAAACACTTTGTTAATGCAAATAGAAGTGATTATTTGAGATCAATAATGAAATGTTCAATAAACAAAACATAATTTGTAATTCAATTTAATTTTATCATCCATAATTATGTCCGCACATCAACCCCTTAATGTATCATTTTAGCACTGTGTTTGCATTTTCGGTATCAATACACACATTCAAAAATAATGACATTGACATAATTTTGATACAAATTGTATTACGATTAGCAATAGGTACTGCAGGGCCCCTTTGCACAAAACTTACAACTACCATGGTTACAGGGCTCAACAGCAAAACAAAATCAAGGTTTCCATGGTAGTTACCATTGATGGGAAAGTTATCATCTATGATAAGGTTTGTGCAACGGGGCCCAGATGTTCCTCCAGCGTCACCCTGTGTGCTCATTTCTAAAATACCTACATTTAAATATCCACATCTGTCAAACAATAAAAGGCAACCTTTTAGAGGTCAAGGCGACGAGTGGAAAATGATCAATCCAGTCTATACTCAATCGAAAAAAACATGAACCATTGAACTAGGTCCTGGCGTTGGTATGAGAGAACAAAGAAAATACAAGTAATAAAAACACTACGCAGTTTGCAGGGAGGAAGGAAATACAAAAGGTACTCTCGAATCCATGAATCACGCATTTCCTTTATAATAATACCAAACCTAAAAGAATCGCATGGAATTGGGTCTGTACTACTTCAGAAGCTACATATCGAGGGGTCAGTGACACAAAGACGTAAATCCATTTGGGCCATTTTGAGAAAAAGTGGTTTATGTGTCACTGAGCCTTTAGGCCTTAAGGAGTTAAGTCTATGTTTTACTAGCCGTTGACTTCAATGGGGTGTTGGGTGGAGTTAAGTCGTTGTGTATTCTGGAAAGAACTTTGTCTGAACATTCTGATATCAAATACTCATTTTGGCAAAATATGGAGTTACGTCTTTGTGTCAATGAACCCTCGATATATATATTTTGAATCTTTGTTGTCTGAGCATTCATGCTTGATTATTATCATGTTTCAAATTTTCATTTGTTTCATAACCTTTATAACTTTACGACGTCTGGTGTATTTCCTCAATAAGGAATACAGTTGTTTATTCAATTAACTCAATTGTTATCGCAAAGACGATCTACGTAAAGGCAATATCAATAGCCTATGCGTCACTTATTGAAATGTGCAGACATTATAGTGACATAATAGACCAGGCTACTAACATATTCGTATATATCAATGTCTCTTTCCTGGGGACCTATAGTACCGAGTAATTCAATTAACACGTTATTAAAAAATGAACTACCTTACTCGGGATTACTTGTTGCTACATCGGACAAGCTTCGAGCAAGCTTTCAGGTTGCCAAATACAATTTGTTTAAAACGAAAGCATATGATTTGAACATGTTAGTAAATCGGTATGATATAATTTAATCCGAACAAGGTTCGGCATTACAATAGAGTCTTGAAAGTCTTGGTTATGTTTTTTTTTAATGGATTTCATTGAACATTGAACAACACAACCTCTCGAAGTGGAAACAAAGGGTGGAAATACAGAGTTTGCCAAGCTCTCTTTCATGAGGTAACAATATGGCGCATAGTGCTATGTCGGGCAGGTGCAGAGTACATGTAAAGGGAATATGCGTCTAATTGCTGCTACCCATGCTACTGACTTTGCCCGAATCTGTGTAGACCTACATGTACGACGGAAATATTAATCAATCCATAAGTCATTAACAAAGTAGAAATATCCACTAAAAAACAAACTGTTGTGCTAACACGTGCAGACAAAGTTTATGTTAATCCATACACTTGCAAAATCATAATTAATTTAAACATACGATTATGAGCAACAATTTTAAGGGCACTCGTCGAAATAATGACAATGTTATAAATATTAACATAATGTATTCTCAACTCGTGTACTTGCAAAATAACAAGATGCAACTATATTTAACAAACAAATTTATAGTGTAATAACATTTTCTATGCCTGTTAGCTAGTTTTCACCAGTATTTGGTAAATACAAAGCATGACCGCGAAGGATATACAAAGGTAAACTACCAAAAAATACAAACCTTTGTTGTTTTATCGAGGAATAACGACCGACACACTTTCCTAGTCTTCCTATATTTTTTCAGTCAGGTCGACCATTTCGTTGATTAAACCAAGGATATCACTTTAATTAAACAAAGAAGAGGAAACACATTATACAACACACAGTTCAATCCCATGCTATCATCTGGTGAATACTTTGGTTTCAGATTTATACAGTGCTTTCTTGAAAAGAAAAACAACACGAGTGGTGGACCTAAGAGGTATGAGGGCTCATACCCCTACCCCATTGCCCCTCCGCCTTCTAAAACAAACGCAAAATACAATCTTGTTAAGGGAACTCATCCCTTACTCCCTCCGTGAAGAAGGTATACTTATCAGCAGGAGCGGCGATCCCAAGAGAACGGGGGACACGCCCCCCTCAATGTGTTTGGGAGGGTCGTCTCCCCCCCGGAAAATTTGAAAAAGCTCCAAACAAATGTATAGCAAATACTGACTAAAGACTGCAGCACACTTTTAGGGTTTGGAGGGTTAAGAGTGCAGCGTTTAGACTAATAAAAATAAGTAAATCTTCTTGCTCGGTCGCTACGCTCTCTCGCATAATATCCTTCAAAATGTAGAATTAGATAATGTAACAAAATCTCGCATTTCTCCCCATCCCCCCCCCCCCCTGGTCATGAAAAGAAATCGCCGCCCCTGCTTTTCAGTCTAGAACAATTGAAATTGTCTCCTTTGTATCAACATAACGTGATCATTAGCTCCTTCCTAGGAGAGCTGCACCTTTTAATGCTTTAAGCAATAATATGGCACTATATAGTTGGTAAATCATCAACGTCATCGTCTTTTAGTCCTCTAAAGCACAAATTTGACACATCTGTTGCTTTTCTGTCTCTCTGCAGTGTCGCTCCTTTGCCACGCGTCCAATTTTGCACAATACAAATAGGCACCAATTGACGAAAGCATTGCTTTGTGCAACACACTCATGACAATGGCTTTGCAAAATTACTCATTCCCCAGTCTTGATTAGTACTATGCAAACCCTTTAAAGGCCCACTGTACTACTTGTAGCTACTTGCGCCCTCTTTATAACAAACAATGTCTAATCGGTGACCATTGGTCCCCCGTGATCCTCTTTTTCGTATGTTAACTGAGAGCTGAGTTGATGAGATAACCATATATCTGTCCAGTGACCTTGCAGGGCGGTCTAATCCCTCCTGTAAACTAGTACAGATGAGCTTTTAACACCGGTATAGATTAATATTGCACTCTATACAGTTCATAACCGTTGAGCATTTGGTATATCTATCCCATGATAAATACAATGTGGCACAGGGAGATTATTTGTGTGGCATATAAAGAGTTAGGAGACCATGTAGATTTGTTTTGGTATCCATTTTGTATTTAAATTTTCCTCTCTTAAATTGCTGTAGGGACCAGGGCCACGTTTCACAAAACGTGGCATCAGTGAAAAATGACAGTTTTTGTTATAAGCTACTGAAATCCTTGCTTCTGATTGGTTATCAGCAGATTTGTCATTGATTTTTGTCATTTGTCATTGACAAAAGGCTTTGTGAAACGGGTCCCAGATTCGGATATCGAATCGTGAACCAAGAACATGAAGAATGCAACTTCAGGGGAAGAACAAGCATACATATAAAATCAATCATACAAATGATGGATATTTCTAGGAAAGTGACGAGTACTATTTTGCGCAGGGTGACGCACATACATGAAGGTATGAATGCAAGTTTAGGATTATGTTGCTCTTGCAAAATATGTTTCATAATTATTTACCATCCAAACATATTAGGATAAAGTAATATTGGCAACCATTGCTACAAAACTCGCTTGTGCGTACTTATGTGCGACATATTATATCATTTACCGTGATATTTAGAACAAACCATCGTCTAAACTAGCTGAAATAAAACACATAATTGATTTTGCACAACTAAGAACTTCATGTCTTTTTAAAGCATCTTGGTTTAATATGTTCACGCCCTGCCTCATGTGTACATGTACACTATAACAATGAGCAGAAACTATAGAAAATAAGGATTTCAGTCTTGCATATCCTGCAAAAAGAATCTAGTCGTCCATCAACAATGCTATAATGTTATTGACACCATTAATATAAACAGACCAAAACATTTATTTTCTTCGTTTTACAATGAACATGATTAAAAATAAGGGTATGATAATGTTGCAGCTTTATTACCAGGATGGTGAAATTGACCCCTCTAGAAGAGATGGTGGAATAAAATTCTCGTATTCTTGCTCGTCTGCTTCTACATGCCGACTCCTCGACAGGCTAGAGGTACACAGCGGTGCTGACATGGGCGTCGAAACCGTGGACGATGACTTCGTCAGCGGTGGACGATGCGGTAGTTGAAGGGAACCTCCCCTTGTGAAAGATCCCCCTTTCGGGATCGATCCACCGCGGCTGAGACTCTGATCGTTGAACGTCGTGGTCAGCGACGGTGTCGTGTTCTCGTAGATGGACTCGTCATCGATGTGCCGCGTCGGGGCGTAGAACAGCTGACTGAAGCGGTTCAACTTCTCGCGGAAGAAATTAGGCCGGTGTATAGCCGCTGCGGTTGGACCGGCACCGGCGCGGTGATTGGAGTTACTCGCCGCGGTGTTGCTCTGGAAACGATTATTCAAAGGCGTGCCGTTTTCTTCGGTCGCTGCGGGTATATTTTCCTCGCTTTTGAAGCTACCGCTGTAGTCAATTTCATAACCGCGGCGACGCTTCCTGATAGCATGACGTATACACCAGATGATGCAGACTATGATGAGGAAGAGTACAGGAGCTCCACCGGCAGTCAGACAACCAATCAAAACAACCGATTCCTTGGTCCAAGATGATGCCTCTTCTTCGTCTTCTGTTATGATTAACACGATAGAAGCCTCGTTGGTTATGTTGGTCGTCGTCCACGCTTTACAAGTGATAACAGTCCCATTATCAGTCATATTCAAGCTATCAAAGGTAAGATACCCGTGTTGGTGCTCGTATTCGTCATCGACTAGGATATGAGTGTTGCCATCGAAGCGGACATCGTGCTCCGGGAATTGTTGGCGTCCGTCAACGAACCATTCATAGGTCACGATCTCGGATGCCGGCTGCGCGTCGCATCTGAAGGTATTGCTCTTGCCGACATGGTGTTCTCCTGGGTGGCTGATTATTGTTACCTCGGGGATTACCTCCAAAGGAACCAGGGAGCAAGTGGAGCTGAAGAGAACTTCGGATCCGTTAGTCGCCGCGCAGAGGAACTCGATACCAAAATCATCACCAACTAGACGATATTTTACCAGCATCTCATGCCTGATCGACGTTTCGCTCAAGTTTCCTGACAGCTCCCTCCGAAACCACGCGAGCTCGGGTCTGGCAACAGGACCATGGGTGGTACTGCCCCTCACAGTGCTACCAGGAGATGAGGTTGTGGTGGTGATTGTGGAATTTACTGATGATTCGTTGCTCAGCAGGTTGCTAGGCACGGTCAGATCTACCCAGTGGCATTCTAAGATGATGAACTGACCAACACGGAATGGTCTTTCCCCACTCTCTGGCTTTGCCGAGCATTGTAGTTGATCGCTTTCTGACAGTCCAAAAGCAAACGAAAAACTAACATATAAGACTAATGCAACAAGGAGCATCCAACGTTGCAGGTCCGCCATATTTAACAAAGTTAAATTTCTGAGACAAGGAGGATTCCCAGACGAATAAATAAGATCACTAGAGGAAATTAAAAAAAACCTCTTTTGAAAGCCGTTCCCACGACTATTTCAAGATTGTGCACAAAATGTGTTTCTTGACTTATGGAAAGAAAGTGTCGTCATTCACGCGTTGGGGTTGCCGAACTTGATGACACAATTTCATACGCTTGAAATATAGGCCTATGAGTCAGTTTAGTTCCTTTTAAAAATACCACATTTTGTTTTTAGCTGCCGACTAATAACGCTTCAAGAATTCGATCTTTCCACGATCCAGAAAGCAATGTTGCTATTTTTGCAACCAACTAAAACAAGGAAAAAGGAAAGTAGTCTCTGCGTCAAACCAGCCGTGAGTAATTCCTGATGTGTACTCCGTGTATTTTATAAGCTGAGAGGAGAACTGTTGCTACATAACATGATTCTGTCTGCATTTAAACATGTTGCATAGTTTTAACGGTCGTTTTCAGTTGCCGGGAGTTTCCGATTTCCTTGTACTGCGTTTCCGGACTTTGTTGTCCTTTGGTTTGACAAGAGCCGCTCGAGAGGAGACAAAGTGGATTAATAGTTGTTTATATACAGCATGTATCATTCAAAATATTCATAACTTGCCATCGTTACAGGCCATAAAGGTTGTTTACATTTACACTTATAACGCTCACTGTGGGATCTATACTTCTGCGACTTTATGGCAAATGTGACGGCCTGTATCAAGTTCATCTTTTTAAACGTGTTAAAGGAAAAAAAAATCCATGACCGAATTTAACCCACTTTTGTTTCATGGCTTCGCATATTTATTCGAGTTGTCCTGATTGTGTCCTTAATCTATCTCTTCCTTTCTCTCTCTCTCTCTCTTTCTTATTCGCAGATAATGCTCTCTTCATTTTTGTCTTCCGTAATTCATGTCTCGTTGGGCTTCTACCTTCAATCATCACCATCCTCCTTTTGTTCTGCTACTACTTCTACTACTACTACTACTGCTACTACTAATACTGCTATTAGTAGTAGTAATACTACTACTACTACTTCTACTAATATTACTACTATAGTAGTAGTAGTACTACTTCTACTAATACTACTACTAGTAGTACTACTACTACTACTACTACTACTAATAATAATAATAATAATACTAATTCTCCTTTTCCATCTTCTTCTACGACTACTATACTTCTTCTCCTCTTTGTTTACATATAGTTCTTCATTCTCCTTCTTTTCTTCTGCTTCCTTCACTCAAATACAGGCTACTTTGAAGTTAACATTAGCTAAGAAGGAAATTGTTAGATGGAAAGTGTTTCTAAGATGCATGCAAACATTTGATGATTGGTGTTATCAACAATATTGTACATATTACATTTGACCAACGTCCAAAATTCAATTATTCTTTTATGTTTATTCACTTGTACTTTTGAGGGTTGAGTTTTTCGCGCAATCATGCAATTCAAAATTAACCTAGAGCCTATATACAACTTACCGTTTATGATACTGCATTGTTCTTTTCATGACCTTTCTAATTTTGGTGAAAGTCGATTAACCCGAATTGACAGCAATCAATTTCCCGGATCACGCCAATAACGGAAATCAACGCGTCATACATACACATTGCGCTTCCATCAACCTGCTAAGAGCCTGTACTGTAGTTCAGGGGTTTTAAGCATTAATTCAGGATGTTTACGGGGCTCTACAAGCAAAATTATGATCAGTGCCAGATTTGATCACCTTGCGTTGTCAACAGCGTGGTAGTCCATTGTTTATATTATTAAATATACCTCTCTTTATAAATAAAGCCATTTGATTGGTCGAAATTGCAGTCGTAATTTTAGCCATGCCTGCTTACCGGTCAATAGTCTTTTAAAAGATACCCGCATGCCCCGGTTAACGGGCTGGATAAATGAATTTTGGTGAGATCCACATTGGTTTACGTGTAAAAAGTTTGTTTGTGCGAGCGCGGATACAAAATACAGTGCAGTGTATTTGCGATTCCCGAATGATTGTAACATTCAGGCAATTTTCCAGCGAAGATTTACTGACAGTGTCTCAGACTTTCGGTGATGTTTAACCAGTCTTAACTCAAGAAAGGGATAGGGAAATTATTCTTTGTAGATTTTTTGGTGAATTTGGCATATAAAAGATATAAAAACTGCTTTAACAATCAAGGCATATTTGTTTTTATAGGCTCTCGGGGACGTTAAATCCTGCTAAATCCTGTTATCACCCCCTCGGCGTGCAAAACAAAAATCATCATCAAACAAATAAACGAACAGTTGGAAAGGATTGATACAAAGAATGAAATAATTCTCAAGCCACGTTGTTATTTGATAAAATTTAATTTAATAACGATATTAAAATTCTACACTTATTTACCTATGAAACAAACATTCACATGATTGGTTCGACTGTAACCGAATTTAAAGCTATCATCGCGTGGAATTTACACACAATAACCAACACATTCGGTAGAAATCTTCATTTTCGGGATATCAATATATGGAAATTATGATTCAAATTACATGAGAAAGTAAATTAAAGTTTAAATCACAGCTTGCACATGAGTAATTGATGAAAAACTATACAAGGCAGGCATTATCACAAAATATTGGAAGCAGTTCAAACTGAATAGCTATCATAAGCAAATACTTAATGTATTACAGCAAATAAATAAGATAAAAGTTATGTATACATGTACATTGTGTCCAATCTGATAGCTAATACTGTTCAGGATATTGTTTAAAGCACCCTCTTTTCTCAAGAGTATAACATCTAAACTTTGAGTTAAAAAGTTACTGACACAGTGACTAGATAAGCTCTCT
Source organism: Strongylocentrotus droebachiensis (assembly GCA_035222895.1). NCBI lineage: Eukaryota > Metazoa > Echinodermata > Echinoidea > Camarodonta > Strongylocentrotidae > Strongylocentrotus > Strongylocentrotus droebachiensis. The sequence continues at coordinate 19,763 of JAVYIG010000342.1, read as the reverse complement.
ATAAATGGCACCTTTATAAATTCATTGAACAATGTCCAGAATGATCCTGCCAACATAGAAAAGAGGTTTGTATACATTGTGCATAATTTGATTGTTATTACCTTTTCTAAGGCATTTTCTTGTCAACAATGTATACCATTTAAACTTTGAGTTCAAAATCAAATGTCTGTGTCTAAATAAACCCTTTTTAAATGGCACCTGTAGAAATTCCAATGTACAAGTCGTATTGAAAATAAATGGTCTTAATAGACAACTTCTACAAAATGAAATATTCTCCATCTAAACTTAGGAGTTTGAATATCTAAATGGACCAATCTAAAATATTTTTGCCTGCAGAAAAGTAACTAGGATTTTAGTGGGTGGGTGCAGACATTATGAGACAGTAGGGATCCAGATCCTACACCTTGCGATTGAGAGCCGAGTGAACATACCACTAGGCCACCGAACTCACACAAAAATAATATCAAGAGTAGGGAAGTCCAAGTTTGGGCATATAAATATGACACATACACTAAAACTATATACTATACATCGTTCACTTACACTAAAAAAATACAATATGAATTACAAAATGAGTATATAACGTTTGACTGAAAAATATGACAAATTGGCAACAAAAGGTCTGGCCTTTGGGGATATAATCACCATCAGGCATCAACAAGATATTTTGTGAAGTCCAAGTTTGGGCATATAAATATGACACATACACTATAACTATATACTATACATCGTTCACTTACACTAGAAAAATACAATATGAATTACAAAATTAGTATATAACATTGGACTTAAAAATATGGCAAATTGGCAACAAAAGGTCTGGCCTTTGGGGATATAATCACCATCAGGCATCAACAAGATATTTTGTGAAGTCCAAGTTTGGGCATATAAATATGACACATACACTAAAACTATATACTATACATCGTTCACTTACACTAAAAAAATACAATATGAATTACAAAATGAGTATATAACGCTTGACTGAAAAATATGACAAATTGGCAACAAAAGGTATAGCATTTGGGGATATAATCACCATCAGGCATCAACAAGATATTTTGTGAAGTCCAAGTTTGGGCATATAAATATGACACATACACTATAACTATATACTATACATCGTTCACTTACACTAGAAAAATACTATATGAATTACAAAATTAGTATATAACATTGGACTTAAAAATATGGCAATTGGCAACAAAAGGTCTATCATTTTGGGATATAATCACCATCAGGCATCAACAAGATATTTTGTGAAGTCCAAGTTTGGGCATATAAATATGACACATACACTATACATCGTTCACTTACACTAGAAAAATACTATATGAATTACAAAATTAGTATATAACATTGGACTTAAAAATATGGCAATTGGCAACAAAAGGTCTAGCATTTGGGGATATAATCACCATCAGCCATCAACTAGATATTTAGTCGGTTGACAGCTAAAAGGGAGTTAATGTACTTGTACCTCATACACTTTAACACAGAGTTAAAGAGAAGGTTGAGTTCTGGGAAGAGGTGAAAAATAATTTGTGAGAGTTATCATTGTTATTATGCAAGTGTGGAAGAACATTAGATAAAAAACGTTTCCTGAAAAGCATGGCTCTTCAAATGCCTTCATATTCTAAATATGGCATGTAACATCGTAAAAATCGGGCGGATTTTTACGCCACGTGTTCGTGTAGTCCCATATGCATCTTTCTGTGTACAGAGCTTGTAACTTTACCAAGACTTGGCCAAATTTCTTATCATTTTGATGATTCTAGAACCTTGCAATACACACAAATTCTTATATGCTAGATGATCAACCGTTTCTTTCACAATGCAATCGCATGACCAGAACTCAACTTCATCTTTAACACCCTTCTGGCTCTCAACAGACTATATCATGGCTAGAATCATGAATGTGATTTTAGTGGAATATCGTTTCGTTGTTGATAGGCATTTTAGAATACAGGTGCTTTTTGGTTTTCGTCGTACTAGTGGAAACATAAATTTAACATGTAACAAGAACTTGACTGACTAGCTGAACATGTCTTTACAGCAAGGAGTTTGTGTCTTCCTTTGTGTCTTCGTCAAAAATTGACTAATTACTCACAAATTACTCTAATTAATCTCATCAAACAAAAAAAGACATGATCTAATTACTCTGCAGTTTACACATAATGGAATAACAACATAGAAATATTGGAATCATAATACACTATATGGAACAACTACATTATAGTAATAGCGGTACGTGGACATGAACAGTTAATAACCAAGTTATTCAAACCCTTACCAAGTTTTGAAATTTGAACAAGTACAGTGTATGTGAAAAAGCTGAATTGTCCCAATTTAAGTTTCTTAAAAATGGTACATATTAAATCTTAATCTAAACATTTTCAACGAAGACCCGGCTAATTTAACAAGTTCACATTTCATTCTTTGGTTACTAAAAGCACCTAAAAACATCATATTTACAAGGGAATGAATATTTTAGATTTTAACTGTACATGTACTATAGTAGGCCTACATTCTTATCGGGGTAATTGTGTGCAATTTCTTGTTCCACATTTTCATCAAAAACTGAAGCACCTCTTGATTTTACCATTGAATATTGGTGGATTCTGCTATCATTACAATTAGTTATATTTATATTAAGAGATTTTGTTTCTAGTTCAAACCTGTGTAATGGGTACACATGCATAAACAATATCATATAAAAATATCAACCATTGCTAGTGACTTATCAATAATGTTAATGAAACAATGGGATTTTTTTTAAAGGTACAATGTCCCATTGGTAGGCCAAAAAAATGAAAAGATTAAATTCCAACAGCATTTGAAAGATAATACTAATTTAGAACATTTTGCCATGTGCTGCGCAAAGATTCAATCAGTTTAATTTGACCATTACTAGAACTAGGTTATTGATGTAGAAAAATGCTCATTTACCCTTAACAACTCATTTTATGTACATGTATGTTATTACCAAAGAAAAAAAATTAGGTCAGTCAGTCACTCAATAGTGTCTGACAGTGAAGTCTAGAAAGCAGGTTTTCTTGCATATTAGGACACTGCTAACGTTTAAATTTCACAGATAGGACATACGTGACATTGTTCATAATTCTTGCAAAGTTCAACAGAATTCGATGTTGGCTGCAAATGGGACAAAGTACCTTTGAAGCATTCACATAATGACACAAATATATAGCATTCTCTTGGTAAATTACACAACTGCATGTAAAAGTTCACTGTATAATTCTGACATTTTAGAGCAGCAAGGATTAGAGTTTTCACAAACAATGCATTTTGCAAATATTTCTTATTCAAAGTAATCGGATATACATGTAAAATAGAATGTCATCAATGATGTACATAAAGCCTAATTTGCATAAATTCTTCATGTACCGGGTATGCTCAAGTTCATTTTAAGTCTTGCAAAGTAGCCACCCACATATAACTGTAAAATAAAGAGGGCGTTTATTACTGCATAAATATGTTTTCGAAACAAGAAAACATTGTTCGAGTTGCCTTAAAACTTTCAATACTACCACTACATTGTATTATCAGAGCCCCATGGAGTTGTCTTTGATAGAAAATATTATTTTGTTTGTAATGAAATAGTTAATTATTATTTTAAAAAATGAGTCGTAATTTCATGTATTACCATCATCAATCTGTCCCAAGTGTTTAAAGACTGTTTGTTTCATAACGTAATCCTTTAACGGTATTTGACGAGACCTCAACTCAATTCTGAAGAAACTGTACGGATCCAATCCCTTAACCCTATGGTTGAGAGTTTAGTTAACATACCACGTTGCCATGGTGCTCACATCCAAACAGTTAGTAGGCAGAGTAGGAAAGCAAAAACATGATTGTCATTGACAAAAACCATGACATTTATGGCACCATATATTTCAATTATATTACTTTACCAATTTCAATCATTAATAAGTAGAAATTTGCTTTAATTCTAAATGTGTATTTCTAAAACATATATTCCATAATCTGTGACCATTTTAGGGATGGCAAGTCGATTTGGAAAAAAGCAGAAGATATATATATATACATATAAAATGAGTCTCTACAGTCTCTCAATGATGTCCATTAAATACAAAATATTTAGCCTGTCCAATTTACTAAACCACAGAATTATTAGCACATTTGCAGGGTTCATTAAAAATCATTACCCTAATATAATAATAATAATATTTAATTTTTATATAACGCTTAATACAAATGTCTCTAAGCGCTTTACAAATATATTATTACCCCGGTCATTGGATTCAGTGCGTACCCGCACATAATGTGTGCACAATCTCCACTCCCTAATACACTAGATTGCCTTTCACATGAATCCAGAAACAAGGTGACTTGTTTCTCCCTACCCCCTCCCCAATCTTATACTGATCTAAACATTCTGATTCAAGAGGACTTTTACATTTTATCCTACATCATAGAATTGCAGCTGGAAAGAATTGCACATAGATGTATATGATGCAGTGCCGATACAGAATTTCCTTTCACACAAATTATGACTGATGTGCATGTTTCTTAGGCGTTGCATGGAGTTGGGACCATGGAAACCATCATCATTCGATAGGCTCTGATAATACACAATGCCACAGCTCTCTAATAAACTAAGCCTCAATGCGCCTATCATATGTGTAGATTTTCAATATATTATAATTTCATCTGATAAAAGTATTAGTGATGCTTATACGTCATGATCAAATTAAACTACAAAATAATGGTACTTGTGCAGCGTTTTATGCCATGAAAACATGATTGTCAAATAACCATATTACATCTTAAAACTTTTAACTCTTAGCGCTTAGAGACTTCGATGGTGAGCACCTCATAAGCACCGTTTTTCTTACTATTATTGTTATTATTCGTTTTCATATACCCTTTTTTCATTCCATGTCAAAGGCATCGACATGAAGGAAAAAAATGCATTGGGAATATGATTTGTTGTTTAAATTTTCGTCTTTGAAGCAGTAAAATACTGTTCTATTTAAAGGCAGAATCAAAACACTACATCCATAAAAAATAAAGCACTCCTACTATTAAAGTTTGCTATAGAGATTTTTTAAAAGGCTAGAGAACTAAACACTGAGCTCAAGCAAATATCTTTGGCATTGTATACAGTATTTCATTAATAATGTCGCTTCATTAAATGCTCTATTCTACAGTTCAAGTACAAATAAAAGTATTCTAATTTCATGAAACAATTGTTTCAAGTCAAAAACTTGCATACCAGTAATATGCATATTTCAGTTTCGATGCTAAAAAGATTAGAAACACGTTTTTCTCACTTCCTATTTTAAAGTTTGAACAACATTTTGAGGGGTGACACAAAGACGTAAATCAATATTTTGCCAAAATGAGTATTTGATATCAAAATGTTCAGAAAAATATGGGCTTTCCAGGAAACACAAAGACTTAACTAAACCCAACATCCCATGGAAGTCAATGGCTAGTGAAACAGACTTAACTCCTGAAGGCCCAAGTGCTCAGTGACACATAAACCGCTTTTTCTCAAAATGGGCAAAATGGAGTTATGTCTTTGTGTCACTGATCCCTCGATTTGCTCTGGTCACGTAGCTCCAGGCTTTATCACATCCTAGATACAGGCAGGGGCAGACTGGCTTTGTGAGTTTAGGTAGTTTTCCCCTACAAGCCACTCGATATTATTGCTTGCGAGCCGATGAATTTGTAGTCTGATTGTCAGTTGACATGAGATAAATCAATACAAATTTGAATGATTTTCACTCCCGAATATCGGGTAAGGGTAACAGTTTTGATTGGGTTTTAGGTTAGGTTTAGGGTTAAGGTTTAAAGTTAGGTGTAGTGTTTGGTCCACAGGTAAAGTTGGAGATTCAACTTGTAAGTAATTGATGACAAAGCAACCGTCCCCATAGCATGTGTCATACAATCACTTCAATTTGAGGCATACTACTAGCTTGGTACCACCTCAATAATCATACACCTATTTCAGACGGCACAAAAACAACTATGCTTTTATTTTTTGTTAAACTAACCTTAAAAATAATTCAGCAAGTTGGTTCAGATACAGATACAGATATGTACAATATGCTATACAAGGGGGGTGTTTCACAAAGACTAAGATCGAATTTAAGTTGGACAGAACTATGTCAGGCCATTCATGCCACTGTTTGCTCTCACTGATATGATCTTTAGATATTATATTTTCCTTCAATAATAAATTATCCAAAAAAGTGAAAAATTCTGTAGATTTGTGACCATGATTTGTACGTCCTTTGATAGACCAAAGCCACTATTAAAATATTGAGAGCAAACAGTAGCATGAACGGCCTGCCAAAGTTAAGTCCAACTTAAAGTCAATCTTAGCCTTTGTGAAACACCCCCCAGAACAGGTAGAGGATGACATCACTGTCACCTACTCGGAGTACTTGTTATTAAACCCTGTAAGACCTGTCCTAAGGTGAAGATCTTAAACCTGGTGTACTCGTACGGCCCTTGCTTTCCACCCTCAAAGAGGAGGCCAAGATGGGGTAGGGATGTCCCGTTCGCGTCCGTCATCTCAAAGTAGGTGATGTCCGAGTACGCGGCGAAGACGTCATGGATACCGAACGGCTGGGACCACGTCTGACAGCCGTCGATGCTGAGGCGGAGGGCGAGGTTTTGTCGCTCGATGCGGTCAGCTGGGTTGGAGAGAATGACCCATGTTTTTTGACCGATGGTGATGCCTTTTGGTCTTGGGAAGGCTATGAGACTTGCCTGGACATGATTAAAGAAGAACATATAACAATCAATAAGTGCTTGACCTTGATGGGGTCCTACAAAGATTGCTGTTTTTTTGACAAAGTTCCATGTCAGTTTGAATAATTATTAAATAAGAAGAAAAAGAAGTCTCTTCGTTCCCTGTTCCTTTTTCGTCCTCATTCTCACCTCAAGTAATTAGGTAAATGACATTATTTCTAGCTTCATTTTCATTATTGTCCTTATAATACATGAAATCAAAATAATGAACACATGTCATTATAATCATAATCATCTTGAACATCATCATCGTCATCATCATCATCATCATCATCATCACCACCACCACCACCACCACCATCACCACCACTACCATCATCATCATCACCGTCATCACCACCATCGTTACCACAACCACCACCACCACCATCATCACCATCATCATCATCATCATCATCATCACAATCATCATCATCATCATCATCACCATCATCACCACCACCACCACCACCACCATCATTACAATCATGTATTGCAATCATCATCACCACCACAACTACCACCACCACCACCACCACCATCCCCATACCTGGCATCCACCCGCAGCTCTAGGAGAAGACTTTCCCTGTTTGGTTATCTTCCAGCCCGGTTCGACGAGCTCGTCCTTTAAAATGGTCTCGGAAAGTGTGGCGCCCCCATCAAAGCTGTAGATTGCCGCCCTTGTCTGCTGGAAATTAAGCGTCCTGCTGTTCAGGCTCACAACACCGTTATCTAATTCTACAGCCTGAATCAAAATAAAACGTAAATTTGTCATTTCATATCCACCTAATCATGCAAGATCTCTGTCTCTCTCTCTGTGTCTCTCTGTCTCCCTCTCTGTCTCTGTCTCTCTGTCTCTCTCTCTCTCTCTCTCTGTCTGTCTCTCTGTCTCTGTCTGTCTCTCTGTCTCTCTCTCTCAGTTCTTATTTTCTTCAAAAAAAAATTGCAAACTACATACATATTGAAACCAAACTTGCTACTTGACATCTTGTAAAGTCTTATTATGGTAAATACTGTCTCTGAGAAGAGCCTTACAAAATAATGACAACATTATCACATTTTTCTGCAATTACTCTAAGACTGAAAGAAAGAAAAAAAAACACACACACACACAAACCTGGAAAATGCCTGGTAATTTTGATATCGGAAGCCACCAAAACATGTAGATGGTGAAACGTACAAAGGCACCTTAGAAAATGCAGAGCCTTCAAGTAGATTTATTTACACAAAGAAGTAACATCTCCTTCTTACTTTTCAGGGGGGTGTTTCACAAAGATCCAAAGTTGGACTTAACAATTATGGAAAGTCGTTAGCATCTATGAAAACATTTGGTAAAAGTTAAGTTAAAAGGCATAAAATGTTAACTCAAATCTTTCATATTTTCTTTTATCTAGGAGATTTCATGTTCTTGATGTGGAATTTATGAAAAGTCTAAAATAATTAAATTTTCACTTTTGAATATGTTTTGTTTTAAGGCTACAAATGGCTCTCCGAAATGTTTAAGTCCAACTTAGAGCCAAGTTCAATTTAATATCTTTGTGAAACACCCGCCAGATCCAAACTTACCATGACTTCGTTGGGATGAATCGGGATGCGGAATGGATCCCGTTTGAATTTAGATCGTCCACCAACGGTCCACGTGATTCCCCCGTCATCACTGTAGATAGCTCGATTGTAGTTACTGCAATTATGGCACAGCCCATTCAGCGATTCTGGAGAAGAAGCAATGTTATAAGCCACATCAGTAATTATACAGTCAAACCTGTCTATAGCGACCGACCAAGAGAAACACAAAAAGTGGTTTTTCTTGACAGGCAGTCTTTGTAGACAGGTTCCTTAAGTACATGTTTTTCGTATTTCAGTTTCCATTTGATTCTGTGCATGTTTCACGCCAGTACATTTGATTACCATGGTGTCGTGGTCGAGTGGATACGTCACCGGCCTGTCGATCACAAGATCTGCGGTTGGAGTCCCACCGCGACACTAATGTCCTTTGGCAAGACATTGATCTACATTTGCCACACTCAACCCAGGTGATGTAAATGGGTACCTGGCAGGAATTAATTCCTTGAAATGCTAGAGCGCCGTAATGGCAGCCGTGCTAAAGTCGGGGTAATAATCTCCCTCTGCGCCTCAGAATAGTTTATTAGATTGATGGCACATTATAAATGCTGTACTATTATTATTTTTATTATGATGATTTAATACTCACTTCCTCTTTTGTCTTGCGTGAAGTAGTTACATGGAACAACGATTCGACCACACTTCAGTTGAATACTGTGTCCCGGACCTGAAGCGAGAATAGGCGATACAAAGTAAAGTGTGAACACATATCTTTATAAATTTGATAATAATAATCTGAATTTATATAATACAAAATACCTTCTCTAAAGACTCTCTAAGCGCTCTAAAGGTACATTACCCTGGTCATCAGATTCATTCACGCACAATGTGCACTATCTCCACTCCCTGGGGAGCATTCCTACCATATGGTTGTCATGAAGGCATATATGCCAATTACTATACAAAGGCTTTTGTCATCCAGATCCCAATTTCTCTCCTGGGTATGAAGTGGCAAATATAGATTAATACCTTGCCCAATGACATTAGTGCCATGTCGGGGATCGAACCCACAACCTTTGCACTTCAAGTCAATCGCTTAAACCACTCGACTAGGACACCTTTATACATTAATACCACCAGTAATTTTGTTGAGGCCTAAAAAAAAAAGATGTTGTATTACCCTTTAGGTGCCAAAACATGGGACGGTCGGTCAGAAATCTTCTTCTTTTTTTTTTTAAACTCCCTCTTTGGGCTGATATTACTTAGTTTCGAATGCTTTAATACATTTTTTTCTCAAAAAAACAGTTAAAAAAAAAACCCGACCGTTGATTTCAAGATTTTAGGGTCGGTCGCAAAGGGCAGTACAACATCTTTTTTTTTAAAGGCCTTATAAAGCTCCTTTTCACAAAATACCAAGCACATGTGGTCTTACCTGGCACCATAAGAACAGGCACTGGATGCATCGTTAGCACAGTCTGATATGAGATGTCTTCATAAGGTGTCCAGGTCTCACCAAGGTCATATGTCTGAATATGTAGAGAAATGCCAACAATTATTAAAGGTAAAGACCGGTAGTGGTAAAATTGCGACTCAAGAGTTTTGGGTGCAAAATATCCATTCAATATTGTTTAAATATTGCCTTCAGCGGTTTAGATGGCAATACTTCAACCTAAATTTGCAAAAAAGGAGAAATATATGCCCAAATGTTCAATGTTGAAGTGCATTCCTGATATCTATCCAAGCATCGATTTGAAAATTTACCAAATATATCAATTATTAGGCGGTTTCCCAGCAAAATTTGGATCATCACGTATTAGTCAAAACATATTCTTTCACATGATTGGTAATAAGAGCTTCCATTTCATTTTTAAGAGGGGGGCGTTTTCAAAACTAGTCTATACCTTTAAGCACTATATAATTTAAATCCAGACTTATTGTTATCATCATTCTAATATGCTTTCACACAATAGAAAAAGAGAAGAACTTTTAATTTGCGACACTTTGTTTGAAGGTCCCGTAAATCAATCTTTTGAAACACAAATGTCTAGTAGGTTCATATTTTTTACTACACCCTGTACATGCACATACCAAATGTCACAAGAAATAAGTGACTTAGTAACATTGCCTCAGATTCTGAAACAAAATCCTGGATTTAGTTCATGCTGCAGTCATAATTATAAACCTTTAGGTCAGTCAGGAATCTCATGAATTTTACAAGCCCATCGCCTGTCTGATTATCATGATATTTATGATTGGAAATCGAAATTTCATTTTTCCTTTTCCTAACGTTTTTATTACAATACAGTCTATTGGGGACAATGAGTACCGTATTTGCCGGCGTAAAGGCCGCAGTATTTTTGGAAGAGAAAATATCTCAAAAAGTCGGGGTGCGGCCTTTACGGCGAAACAGAAAAAAAAAAAAAAAAAAAAAAAAAGTCAAAACCAGCACGAATTTGTACATATGGGACTAAATCTACGAACGGTACAATAACTATACATTTCCACATATCTTACCGACAATTTTATCTTGCTTTGTTGACATGAAGACGAAAATAAACTTCCATAAACAACATCTGCCGATAGATTTTGATCTAAGTTCGTGCCAATGCATTGCAAAAGTAAAAGGGCCCGTTTATCGGAGCTGCCGCGAAGCATCCAGCACGCAAAATCGCCATTTCAATCCATTTCAATGACTACATCACAGAAAACTGCAGTGTATGGTATCAGTGCGTGATGGCCGAGCGGTTTAAGGCGGTGATTTTAGTCACATCAACATTTGTACGCAAGAGATCGAATTTTTTTTTAAATGTCAAAATCGGGGGTGCGGCCTATACGGCGCTGCGGCCTTTTCGCCGACAAATACGGTATGGTAAAACCAGTCACTCAAGAATTTTTTACTTTTTTGAAGCAATTTTTTTTAGGGCTTCAATATTACACCATATCACAGACACTGATAACACGTAGGGCCATGCATCTCAGATTTAACATTATTAAACGATGCCTTTAAACTCAAGATCTGGAAAAGCATATATGTTATTGAAAGGAAATATGCAAGTTTAGAGCCATGAAATGAAAAGAAGTACAAACAAAATATTTAAAGGCAGGGTATTCTATTGACATTTTTTCAGATTTACATATACTACCATCTACAGCATAAAATGTCCTGGGGGGTGTTTCACAAAGATCCTAAGTTGAACTTAACTCTAAGTTGGACCTAATAATTATGGAAAGCTGTTAGCATCTTTGAAAATATTTTGTAAAAGTTATTTTAAAAGGCATAAAATGTTGATTCAAATCATTCATACTTTCTATTATCAAGGAGATTTCATGTTCTTGATGTGGAATCTATGAAAAGTCTAAAATACTTGAATTTTTCCTATTGAATACATTTTATTTTAAGCCTACATATGGCTCTCCATAATTTTTAAGTCCAACTTAGAGATAAGTTCAACTTAGGATCTTTGTGAAACACCCCCCAGATGTGTTGACAGCCTTGTCCCACAATGCATCAACAACAGATGACAAATGCATGATGATGCTTGGATACATGAACCGGAAATCATGTATGCTTTCGGGCAGGTCCAAGCTATTGTCCCCTCTGGGGGTCAAATTTCATCTTTATATATATTTAACAAACTATACCTCATTTTAAAGCTGAAACTATGAATTTTATGAATCTGATAAAAAAAATTAAAAATGATCAAAATACGAAGAATGCCAAGGTCACGAACTTCAATTTTTATTAATGAGCGTGACGTACGGGACATTACATTTTTATTTTTGTATCTCGTTTGAATTATTTGTTTAAAATTAAATATCTCAGGAATTGTAGACCATCATGCTAGAAAATAGAAAAAAAATATAAAAACTTTCAAAATTAATTAATTATGCAAATGAGGTAGGTTCCAAAGTGTGATGTCCCGTACGTCACAATTTGATCACAATTTGTTTAATTTTAATTATGAAAATAATTTTTTTTTTTAAAGATATTCTAGGAAGTTCTAATTTAGATGAATACCTAACAAAAAATAGGTTTAACAAAAATTACAAAAATTCTGTGTTGATTACATAATCAAATTAAGAAATGTGACGTATGGGACAAGTGTGTGACGTACGGGACAACCCCATATAAAACCAATGCAAGATGTGAAAAAGGAAATGACCAAAAGGAGAATATATACTGTGTTAGGAAACTTGTTGTATACAGGGATATATGAACATTCCAACTGTGTCCCTTCTAGGAATTCACCTGTTTGTACTGAATTTGATGTAATTAGTCTTCAAGCCAGACCCCTGGTATCATCAACATTGGCAGGATGCTAAATGTGTAAATCATAATACATGTAGTGTACTAGTTCCTGGGAAGAGTCTAATGAAATTATATGGTAGTAGATGCACCAGAAGCTGGCTTTTACAACTCATAGATGCTGCAGGTAAGAATCTTAGCACATGTATGCTATCAAGCTCTCCATGTGAGGTTTTTTATATTCTATTTAAATGTCATGATGGTAAAGGATTACAGCATACACTGTACATGTACATGTTATGGAGCCAGCTTGGGAATTTTGATCTCCTAAAAACTAAATCATAACTTTTAAGGAAGGATAACCTTTTTGAGTATTTCACACTCTCACCCACTTACGATTTTTATCACTTTTACACCCATGCATTTTTGTTGATTTTGCTTTAATCTTTTGAATTGTGGAAAAGGTCACACAAAGCTTTAGGGTTTTAATTTCTTATATCTGGTGGTGTTAATAAGATGTCTTTAATCAATACAAAATACATTCAAGATTTATATTTTTGTATCCATCTTTCACAAATATGTAGGCTACATTAATGAACATCAAAATTCTTGAATATATGACAGCAACATATACATGTTCAGCATTATCTTTGAATTCCTTCAAAATTATATGATATTACTATCAAGTAATTCAAGCAAGCTATAAAGAAAAGACTTCATATTTTTAATGTATCTTTGTTCACAAACACTTAGAGCATAAGAAATGTTCTTTGACAAAATATGATGTGCCGAGTGTGCCCCTGTGTTTCAAACAAGTTTAAATAAAAGGTTTCAAGTTTAAGTTCATCTTCTTCATTAATTATTATTTAAAAACATTTTGCAATGTCGAATGGAATGAATAAAAAAAATGAGAAAAGAAGCATGACTGCACATGATAGATCGGTAAATGGAATAAAAATGGTCATATAGTGTGTATGAATATATTAATTCAATTTGTTTTCTTTGTTAAAGTAATATTTGTATTGATTTTCCCCATAAATTAACACAGAGGATATTAAGTGATGGTCAGAGGATCTAATTGGGTTCTAAAACACTCTAATTGTCACTGATTTAAGTTGAAATTGTTCACATTTAACAAATTTTGACGAAAATTCTTCATTTCAATGCATTTTCCCATAGGGAAAAGTTGTCCCGTACGTCACGTGTCCCGTACGTCACATACACACATTTATGTTTTGGTATATTACATAACAACGAAAGGTCAGAAAAATATGGTAATAGTTGTGATTAATGCTTGATTCCATAATGAATTAAGATATCATTACCATAAATCTCATAACTTAATAAATTCAGAGAACTTTTATGATGAACTTATTTTTGAAAAAGTCAGAAATTCTCTGGTCCCGTACGTCACGCAGCACATTAATTACATTAAAAATTAATTTATGAATTGGTCAGAACTAAAACTTTCCACAAATGAACTAGCCCATAATAGCCACAGACTCATACCAAAAGATAGCCATATAAATAATGTCATCCATTGTTATTTCTTGTTTAAAGTCTCTGAATGTCCCGTACGTCACAAAGCAAATAGCTTGGACCTGCCCTTTCACCAACAGATGGCGCAATTGAAGATACATTACCACAGTGGTAGTAATGTCGGTAAATAACCCTGCCACACACAAATGATACCAAATGATTTGGGATCAAACACTCTTTCATAAGATGTTTAATAATTTACTGTTCATAGATGATTTTTAAAATAATCAGCAATTTTGTAGGTGTAAACTTTTTTTTTTACTCACACTGTACATGCACAAACCCTATGTCACAAGAAATTTAATGCCAAGCATTCATGTATGCCATTGTGTCAAATATCGAATTACAGTCTTGTTTTGAAACATACCTTCATTATATACATCTTGGACATGGGAAACCTGGGGAACGCCATCATATCTTGGAAGGAGAGTTCCGTGGGAAAAGCAGCAAAGACAAGGACGATGGCATCATTCACCTTATCTACGATTGGACTTGGGTTATTTATCCTGTACAGGATTAAGAACAGATCAGGGAATGAATGTGAAAGGGGCATGGTAACATTGTTCAGATGAGATAAAATGGTGCTAAGGTAGTGACTTCAATGCTAGATGAAAGTTTGGGTGAAAAAATACCATTATTAATGATACAAATTGGGAAAAACTGATCTGATCAATTCCAGAATCCTCCCAACTATATTATTATAATTTAATTACATTTAAGGTGCATGGAAATTGTCACAAAGCAATAAATAGGCTCTTTCATGCCAGACATTTAAGTGTTGAAATATTTTTCAAAGCCTGTCTTTTGTCTTAGTTTCATGGAAAAAACAGTAGGGAACATTAAAAAATGGTTGGGATAATTTTTAGGGTGTCGCACAGTGACGCCTTCAAAGAAAACAATAAATATCTTTGTGATTTGAGAAATTTTTCAGGATTTTGTTGCATGTTAGAGGGTTAATAAAGTAGGAGGAATATAATAAGTAACACTATGCACTTTTTTCATCAACCTTTAATACAGAGTCACTTTAAGTGTTGGAACATTTTATTTTTATTATATATTTCATATGCTGCATTTTTAAATGCTGTAGTATTATTATTATTAAATGTGTATTTCATGTGAAAATATTCATTGCAGACTGAACAATATCAGTTGCAACAACAACGTTGCAACTAGAACAGGGTTAGCACAATATGAAATGCATCCACATTTAGTATTGACAGTCTCTAACATGAAGTTCAATGGTGAGAGAAAATTACACAAGACATACAAAAGGCAACTGTACATGTACTAAAAACATGACCTTGTGAAGTGAAAAAAATATGTTTTGTTGATAATAGCTATGATATGAATGGCACATGATTTGGTTCTAACCTAGCATGATTTTCTAGGTCAGTTTCAACTTGTGTATCGTGCTTAGGAGAACGGCGCAACTTGCTTAAAGGGGCTGTAGCATGACGAGAGTACATGTCTTTTCCATGGCCTGACTGAGGGCCAATCGGGTACAATACGACTACGGGCTACGCGACCGCAGTATTCGTGTGCGTGCAATATTCGCGAACGCTAGCGCACGCTGACCATTAATCAAGTCCTTTCATTTACGTGCAGTTGACCAACAGAAGTCGTAGATGGCATTAACCAATATTTGCCATGCTACACCCCCTTTAAGCACTTCTGCTGGCCACATGTCAGTGTGTTGAAGAAAAGGAAATACACATACCTGAATGCGGGCAGATTAACAAGGAGCTTAATCGTCCCCCAGCTAATCTCTCGCCCCTCTACCAGCCCCCTCCTCACGACCATCATGATGTTCCCAAAGTCCTTGAGCCCATCAAACCTGGCCTCGCTGAAGGCCAAGAAAGTCTGCTTGTGGTAGACCAGCGCCGGTATCCTGAAACGAACATGCGAAAGATGGTGTAAAGATGAAGTCTTAAAGGCCGTCTGTACAAGTTTGACTAGGAGGAATTAGACCAACCAGGGTGGTCACTGACAGGTGGCTATCTCATCAACTCAGCTCTCAATTAACATAAGTAACAGAGGATCATGGGGGACCAATGGTCACCGATTAGGCATTGTTTTTTATATAGAGGAAGCAAGTAGCTACAAGTAGTACAGTGGGGCTTTAAGGTAAGTAATGATGACAAATAAAGCTCCTAATGTACAACATGGGCCATTTCACAATAACAAGTTACAAAAGCTTTATAACCCATTGATCATTGATATCGGTAAGCAGGCCTATCCCCCCCCCCCCCCCCCCCCCCCCCCCCCCCCCCCGTTTTCTGCCTCTTTCTGTCTCTGTCTCTGTCTCTGTCTATATCTGTCTCTGTCCCTATCTATGTCTATATCTGTCTCTGTCCCTATCTATGTCTATATCTGTCTGTCTTTGTCTCTCTCTGTCTCTCTCTCTCTGTCTTTGTCTCTGTGTCTATCTGTCTCTGTCTCTGTCTATATCAGTCTCTCTGTCTCTGTGTCTATCTGTCTCTGTCTCTGTCTATATCTGTCTCTCTGTCTCTATGTCTCTCTTTCTCTGTCTCTGTCTCTGTGTCTATCTGTCTCTGTCTCTGTCTATATCTGTCTCTCTGTCTCTGTCTCTGTCTCTGTGTCTATCTGTCTCTCTCTGTGTCTCTCTCTCTTTCTCTGTCTCTCTCTCTGTCTCTCTCTATATCTGTCTCTGTCTCTGTCTCTCTCTTTCTCTGTCTCTCCTTCCCTCTATAATCTATCTCTTCCTCCATGCGACTCAGCCCATCCTGTAGCTGAGCATGCATCTATGAATGCTAATCTCTTACCTTGGTTTAAAGACCGGAAGTCCCGATGCCTGGATGGCTGCAGCATCAAATAGAGCTGGTGGAGGGAAAAAAATGAGAAAAAACAAACAATCAAAAGACAGTCAAACCTGCTTTAGTGACCACCTGTCGGACCACATTTTGTTTTGTTCCCCTTGAGAATGGTTTCTCATTGAAACATGTACTAAAGGAACCCGTCTACAAAGACCACTTTTTGCGTCTCCCTTGGGTGGTCTTTATAGACATGTTTCACTGTAGTATAATCTTACAAATTGTGCCTTTGAAAATAAAGCTCTACATGACAGGATTCCCACAGAAATTTGGAAACCAAATTCTATGATTTTCCACAAAC
This sequence comes from Strongylocentrotus droebachiensis, assembly GCA_035222895.1. Lineage (NCBI taxonomy): Eukaryota > Metazoa > Echinodermata > Echinoidea > Camarodonta > Strongylocentrotidae > Strongylocentrotus > Strongylocentrotus droebachiensis. Next base: position 2,500 of record JAVYIG010000342.1, on the reverse strand, counting down.
TGGAGGAGTATCATTTTGGTATGGGTTGCAGCATCCAAGCTTTGTACAAATACCTCGCAGTGTTACATATTATGTCATGTTTGTGATGGCCTCTGCGGCTCTGTCTTCCCTCACAATTTCCTCACAATTAAATTCACTGACAACAATTCTCTACAGAAGTTATCTCGCATCTTGGAATATGTCCCATTTTATGACATGGATGTACCTATTCAATATTCTTTGTTGTGATGGCTCTGCCTCCCCACACAATTTCTATGACTTAATTTCCAGGTTTTTCTATGACTATAGGCCTTTCCTCATCAGCTCGAGTTTGCCAAATAACCCGCTATTTTAACTATCCCGATCGCAAATTAGCCAGTTCGATTGCATCTTCATCAGCCCGCAGTTGCAATTAGCGGGATATTTGGTCAAGAAAATATCCTAAGAAATCTTGGTCTTGTTTCCAAAACATCTTGCTATTTGGGAAATAGCGGGCTTATTTGTGCCCGTCCGAGCTAGTATGTGATGAGCATTTTGGTCTGGTGAAGACGCAATTTTTAGTCTGAAAATAGCAGGTTATTTGGCAAACTAGAGGTGATGATGACAGGCCTCATGAGAACCCAGTAAGATGAGAGGGACTACATCTCAAATATTCTCCTGCAAATTCAGTTAATTCATATTTACCATTCTCAACTATCAATCTATTCACATTTCACATATTTTTAGTATTTTAAAATAAGAAGAAAGGCATTCATACTTCATAGACAATTCATGCTTTATTCAGACCATTCCGTGGGCACAGGCATGAAAATGATGACGTCCATAAATTTGTAATTTTGTATTATTTGTGTCATCTTCTTACATATTATACACCAATCAAATATGCTATGACATTTCAATCTAGCAGGCATCAATGAATATGAACACTGTTAATTGAGTAATGTCACCAGTATGTTGTGCCTACATGTACCATGAAGGAATAAATATAAAACAAGAGAAAACATCAAAAAACGTGAAATGCAAAATATTAAACAACAGAAAACATTAAAAAACGTGAAATGGTAAATATTTCACAAGAGAGAACGTTAAAATACAAACAAAACAACATTTTATGCTCCTTTATTTATCACGGCATGTTTGCAAATTTGAACTGATATTAGAGTTCAAATTTTGTTGATAGTTAGGGCCAGGGCGCGACAAACCCGCTTGCCCGACGTCCCGGGGCAACCAAATTGAGCCGTCGGGCAAGTAAATCAAATTATCACTTGCCCGATTCGGGCAAGTGATACTTTTACAGTAATTTCCTAGTGTCCAAGAACTCTACCATTCACCCGTCAACTTCTTACCCGTCGTCAAAATCCAGAAGCAAAAAAGCGATCGTTCCGATTTCGAAAAAACTTCACAGACAGCTAGCCAGCTCAGCTAGCTCAGCGCGCATGCAACAGTGACACTTCAAGCCATGAATGCCGCTCCGCCTCCACGCACGGCCGGCCGTGAGCTAGCTAGAGACAGCTAGCGCGATCGTACCAGCTGCGAGCTTATTCGCGCTCTCTCTCTCTAGCTCTGCAGGCCGCACCGACAGGCCTTTGCTATTCTCTGATTGCCGATTGGTTGAATCACGCCAAATATGACGTCATTATTCTAGGGAAATGAACACGTGCGAATCGGAATGGAATAAACAACAGGGATTTTCTAGTAAGTACAAAAAGTCAAATGTTTGATATTTATTCATGAAAAATAAAATGCGTTTTTTAAACCTTCAACCATCCTTTGTTGACCATTTTCTTTGACATATTAGGTTATTATTCAGTACAGTTACACTGTACATGTATGTGCATTAATTTGCTATCTAAAACACTAACTTATCATTACGAGATAATAAATGCTTTAACCTCGAGTCCTTTTTCGCTTTAAAGTTTTGGGCAAGTGGAAATATTGTTTGGGCAAGTAAATTGAAAACCCACTTGCCCGACAGGGCAAGTGGTGAAAAAAATTCTTGTAGCACCCTGAGGGCAATGGTGATTGAAAGACAAGAACTGAATAAAGTCAAAGAGAGGATAAGAAATTTAAAATAACCATTTATTGTGTTGATCGAAAAATCCAAGACTTGCGCAGAAGTTTTAGTTTAATGATCCCAAGGTCTACACAATTATATCCCCACAAGTGTTGAATTATACAAAAGAGGAAGATAATAATTTGATCAAATGTTAGTGTCCAATGCATTTTTTTTCTTGCTTTATTTCTTGCTTTATTTGTTTCTATTTATAGCCTACAGGTACATTATATAGCTTAGTAAGCAAGGGTACTCACTCCCATGTGCATACAAAGCACATACATGTACACCCTGTACATGTAGATGTTATTCACTGACATCATTAAAGTCACTGAGTAGTCAGCTCTCATGGGGAATTCGACACCGTTCGGGTGTTTACCCAATAACAGTTGTTGTCAATCACCAGGGTTACCCTTGAGTTTTATGACCATTGGACCTTATGTAATGCTTTGATTTGCCCGAAGACTC